>VWYO01011483.1:359006-410041 GCA_013400275.1 Rhadina sibilatrix
TTTTTTTTTTTTTTGTCAGAACAATGTGCCAGGTTGGAGTATTGGAGTTTGGAGTCCTTTATTTGTATGATATCCATTCTCTTGCCTTTTTGCCTAGCAGGGCTTTATTGAAGACAAACAAAGAGTAAATGGGTCATGAACAGGAGGTGCAAATATTTGCTACTCGAAATAGAGAGCAGTATTTTCCTGTACAGTGCCAAAAATGAATACCCATTAGCTGCTGCTGTATAAACATTGAACAAGCTCTGTTTATATTTATTAGAGCAGGATTTATAGACCACTTCCCTTTAGAGTAACAATCATTGTTTTATGAGCTATTAAGTGGGGGGAAAAAAACCATTTTGATAATGCTCCTAGTTGTAAAGCTTACTGAGGAAAAGCCACTTTCCAAAACCTCCAGTACGTTTGTATTGTTATATTTGCTTCTGATTAGGCTGCCGGGCTCTTCCATGCCCACAGCTGAGGTGGCAAACACGGTGAAGGTGTTGCATGTTTGAGGAGCAGTGCAAACACAGCTCTCAGTGCTGCCACTTGGGCTGAGCCTTCCAGGATGGCAGGGTGTGAATGCTGTGTGCTGAGGGAGAACAGGATCACAGAATCAGGGACTCAGTGAGGCTGGAAAAGACCTCCAGTCAAGGTGGGATCATCAAGTCCAACCTTTGATCTCCACCTTGTCAACCAGCGCTGAGTGTCCAGTTGTTTTCTTGGTTGCTTCCAGGGATGGGGACACCACCACTTCCTTGGGCAGCCCATTCCAAAGCCTGACAACCATTTCAGAGAAATTCTTCCTGATACCCAATCTAAACCTGCCCTGGCCCAGCCTGAGGCTGTTCCCTCCCCTCCTGTCCCTGTTCCTGGGAGCAGAGCCCGACCCCCCTGGCTGTCCCCTCCTGTCAGGGAGTTGTGCAGAGCCACAAGGTCCCCCCTGAGCCTCCTTTTCTCCAGGCTGAGCCCCTTCCCCAGCTCCCTCAGCCTCTCCTGGGGCTCCAGACCCTTCCCCAGCTCTGTTCCCTTCCCTGGACACGCTGCAGCCCCTCAGGGTCTCTGGCCATGAAAGCCCAAAAGTGGACACAGCCCTGGAGGAGCAGCCTCACCCTGAAAAAGGCCACAGACAGTCAGGGCTTCTTTGAAGTCAATTCCTGGGTGTTCCCCTCTCCGAATCCTCCTTGTGGTGCTGCAGGGAGTTGTTTTTAATGCCCCACCCCAGCTGCCCTCCCGGGTTCCATTGCTGCTGAAGCCTGAAGGAAAAGGAGATTCCAGTGATTCCAGTGGTGCAGGGCCAGGCCGACAGGCGGTTGTGGGGTGACAGCTTAGTCAAGTTTTTGTACCTCACTAAAACACCTCTAATGTGCCTTTTCCATCCACTCTGACAAAATCTGTGCAGATTAAAATGGAGGTGCAAACCCCGTCCTTGAGGGGTTTAAATTGGTGATTAAAAAAAAAGAGATGGAGAAAAAGCGTGAGGAAAATACTATTGCAGAAATTGTTAAAAAAACAGGAATTTTTTTTGTATGAGAAAAAGAACATTCTTTATAAGTAGCTGCCCTTTTTTTCCTTCCCTGTGCATGTTTAGTTTTTTAATTATTACGCATTTTAATGCCCCACAGAGACAGGCATCTTAGCTCAAGGCTTTATCTCAGTAATTTCTTTGTCATGAATGCAATTATTAGGATTAGAAATCATCTTATCCAAGATGCTTGGATCTGAGCAGGATGCTTGGCACGTTGTTTTCAAAAATTTTACCTCCTTTTTTTGGGATCTGGCAGACTGATAGGGGATTACACTCAGTATTCCAGTCCTTGCCTATAAAAAAAGTCACAATTTTCATTGTCATAAATGATTCATTTGCGTTGGATCTTGAGTGTCCCTTTTTGACTGTCAATGCAAAAGGCATTTAGGGATGTTCTGTGAAATGAGGCCAGGCTGAGATGCCAGGAAGGGAGATTGAGGGGAGAATTTGGCCTTTGGGTGACTCCTGAAACTTCCCAGTAAGAGCAGTTCTGCAGTAATGTCATTAGAGTATCCACAGGCCCCTGGACAGGATTAGCACTTACTGGTTTCAAGCACTGCAAAAATAGAGACTAAGAAGTAGGGGGGAAGAAAAAAAAAAAAAAAAAGCCCCCAAAGCAAATTTAAAAAAAAATAAAAAACATTCCTGTTCCAAGAATTTACTGCCTAAATTGCCAAGCAAGAATGGTGGATGAGCAGAGTCTGATTTGTCTTTCTGTGATGGGACTCCTTGAGAGATGCTCATATAAAGGAATCCCTTTATTTTACCTAGAAGCAGAGGCTGAAGGGATGATCTGCTGAGGCTGGGAGATCTGTGTTCATTTTCCTGCTCTGCTCCAGATTTCTGTAACATTCTTACTGGGATGGGATTCAGCTCACACACCCTGAGCTACTGGGGGCTCTGTCAGAGAGGGTACATGAATGAAGAGAGGAAATTTATCTCCTGCTTTGAAAGAGAGGATGGATCAGCTTCTGATAGTGCTAATCCTCTCCCTATCCACTCCTGAGGGACCAGCAAATAACCCGTGTCTAGTTCCCCATAACTTCATCTTTTTGGACAGCTAAAAGCAGGAGAAAGAAGTCCATAACTTCTTTCCATAACTGGAAGCCCCCTAGAAATCTGGGACAGTGGCACTTCTGATTAGTTATGGGTTCATTAAAAGTTGGGAGATGCTCACAGAAGAGGGAAAATAGGGAAAATAATTATGTCTTAATACTTCTTAATGGAGACTTGGCAGTGAAGTGCAGGAGGTGTGTGTGTGGAGGCTGGAGAAGCCACTGGCTCTCAGGGTGTGTAAGCAGGATCCCTGCTGAGCCTGCAAAGGTCACTGAGGCAGGATGAGATGCTAAAACACAGATGTTCATCTGCTTGGGGCCCGTTTTGTCCTCTGTCTGTGGTAGGGAGTGGTGACTGATGGCCCTTTTTGTTTTGTCTTCCTGCAGGTTACTCTGGCCAGGACTTTGACTGGGCAGACTACCAGAAGCAGTGTGGAGCTGAGGCAGCACCTCACCTGTGCTTTAGAAATGTAAGTTCTTCCATTTACTCCTGTCCCTCTATGTGAAAAAAAACAGCTTGCATGCAAAAGGTGCTGCAAGGCTTTGAGAGTTTCTCCCAGAGCAGCAAGAGGCTGTCTTAGGAAGGAAGCTGGGNGCAGCAACAGTGATGTGAGAGTGATGGATGCCATTAAGATTCACAGCTTTTGAAATCATCTTTTGCAGGCTGTTTTATGGCAATGACAGTCCTGTGTGGCTTGATCTGACAGGTACTCATCACTTGGGGAAAGGCAGATGTAGCCTTCTGCCTTTTCCAGTCACCTAGTGCTCTCCTTTATGTACCCATCAACTGATGGAGGTTGAGATCCCATCCATAACTGAAAACACTCCTGATGGTGGTACCTGAATGTTACTGGTGCACCTAAAATGAGCACAAGAAGGCTTTGCAAAATAAACTGGTGGTGTGAGTGATGGACAGACAGGTTTCTCTGGGAGTTGTACAGCTTTTCAGTGGGCTCAGAAGTCACAGGACTGAGGGATGGGGTGTTTATGGAAAGCAGAACAGAGACAGGCACCAGCCATGGTTTTCCATGGCCTTCCTCATCTGTGGTGGCCCAGGGGCAGCCTGGCTTGGAAGCTTTGATAGTGAATTGGTGATTTTTTTGTTGACAAACTCAGAGGACCTGTGCCATGAGCGGAGTCTGACTTGGGAGTCAAAGCAGAGTAAGGATTTCTTTGCCCCATAAAACCCCTCTTCCTGAAGGGACTTTAAGCAAAGATTTCCAGCAGTCCTGAGGGAAGCTGGACAGTGCTGCATCACACCAATACAGTGGGGCTATTCATGCATTTCTCTTCTGCAAGCATCCCCACCTTTTCTTTATATCTCTTTTGATTTTGCCAAGTGGTGGATATCTTCTCTCAGCACTGGGAGCTTTGAGAAGTCTCTGTATAATATCAGCTAAGATTAAGTCAGGTCTGAGCATTTTTTGGTCCTTTCTTTTTTTAAGGAAACATTCACCAGATGAACATGTGTCTTGTATTCTTTCACTCTTAATAACACAATTCTTTTCAGAGGGAGCTGCTCTGCTGTCCCTTGTGCAGCCTCCTGGCTTGGTTTGTGGTTGTGAGGGGCCCTTTGATGGAAGCTTTTTGCATCTCCCACCTCGTGCAGCCAGACGTGGTGCTGGCAGTGGAGGTGCTGTAGCTGTTTCCCTGGGAGGGATTTTTAACAAGGAGAGGCAGTTATGAAATGGATTGACGTGCCCAAATGCTTAGTAAAATAAACTCCACCTAACTGTTTTGCCATTGATTTTGTATAAATGAGCCTCCAGCACCGAGCTGCAATGAAAGGAGCCGGGGTGATGATAAATGGCCTTTCCTTGTTAGGCAGCATAAAAGGCATTTAAACAAACTCAGCCTGCATTCCTGCAGCCCTGGCCATTAGCAGCTTGTGCGGGGTGAAGCTGATCTGTGTGCTGAGCAGGGCTTGAGGCAGTCCAAGCTGTGTTTGAGAGCAGCAGCATGTTCTTGGATGGAAAAGAGACCAAAGCCATGAATTTTTAGTCTCTCGAAGAGCTCTCAGTGGTTGTTGAAGGTGAAGTGCCCATGGTCCTTGGTGTTGTACCAATAGGAGAAGGATTGAGTCTGGCTTCCAGTTTCTCACGTAGGATGAGGTTTTGGTGCCATTTGGTGCCATTTCAGTGACAATTATTACACATGGCAATTATTATTATTAGCAAAAAATCTCATGTGAGAGGGGGAATCCTTTCTGTGCTACTGTGTGCAGAGAGGTGCAGAGCAGGAGGAACAGAGGGGAGGGAAATCCAAAGAAAGGAAGCCCTGGTGTGGACACAGGTATTGTATTGGTGTGTTTTCAGGGATAGAGGTGAAGGAGATACTGGGAAGGGGCTGAGAATACATGATAGGAGGGGACATTGGAAGGAACAGTGACAATGAACACATCTGGATACATTTGCACCCCAGCCAATGTACCTGAAAGCCTTGTTCATTGAGCTTAAAACAGAGTCACAGGATGGTTTGGGTTGGAAGGGGCATTAAAGACTGTGTAGTTCCAATCCCCCTATCCCATGGTCACTGGGTTGCTCAGGGGCCCATCCATGAAAACTCCATGAAGAAAAGCATACTTACAAAGGTTACTCAAATGTCTTCAGCTTCAGTCCACTTGGGTGACTGAGTATATGAAGAAGTTTCTCTGGTATCAGGCAAGATGGTTTTTTGCTTTATAAGATTTCTCCTAGCAAGGTGAGAGATGCTTAAGCACAGGAGTTCTGGGAGCCCTCTGGGTAGTATCCCATTAACAGAAAATGCATCATTGGCAAACATTCAAACATACTTGGAGCTGATGTGGAGCAACCTGCTCCCAGTCTCCTAGGAGCCAGGGATAGGAGTAGAACATGACATGCATTTCATTGTTGATTTTTCATATGGGTGTTGGTGCAAACCTGCTCCAGCATGGGCTCCTCTCTCCAGGGTCACTGCCTCCTTTGAGTATCCTTCTCCTCTGACAGGGGTCCTCCAGGGGCAGCAGGTGGGTCTCTACTCCCCTGCAGACCCCCATGTGCTGCAGGGGCACGGCTGCCTCACCATGGGCTGCACCAGCACAGCTCTGATTTGGCTCTGGATGCCTTTGCATTCTTCAGGGTATCCTGCCCTTCCAGTGGAAAGCAAACCATGCTAAATGTGTGCTTCCCATCAGACAGTGTGGTTGAGGTTGTGCAGTGCTGCAGTGCCATGTTTCAGCATTGTCTCTTGACTCTTTCAGACATCCTTCAGCCGTGGCTTCACCAAGAACATGAAGCTGGAGGCAGTGAACCCCAGGAACCCTGCAGAGATTTGTGTTGCTTCCATCACCTCGGTGAAAGGACGGTTGATGTGGCTGCACCTGGAAGGTATGTGTCCTAAAGGCTGCTTGTGTTTGTCTGCTTCACTCACTCACTCACTCACTCACTCACTCACTCACTCCCTCACTCCCTCCCTCCCTCACTCACTCTCTTAATTTTGTCCTTCATCCTCTGCACAAAATTGCTCTCTCCAGCCTTTCATTTTTATACACATTTACCAGTTACATGTCATGAGGAATTTAAATTTAAATTTCCCTGCTCTTTCTCTGGGGGAGCTGCAGGTTCCTCCACCCTTCCATCCACATGGTCTTTATCACCATGATAACAACCTCCTCCCTGCCATCATCATACACCTTCATCCTAGGAACAGAGGTTTGCCTCACTTATGCAGCTGAGACTTTTCCAGTCATTCCCAACCTATACAGGAGGAGAGAGAGGTCTCTAATCAAAGCCTATAAAGTTGGTAAAAAACACTGCCAGGTAACCCAAAGTATTGTAGTTCCTCCTGAGTGTTTTGCTCTTGGTGGAGCTGTGTGCAATGGCATGTTTTGGTTTTTAACTCTAAAATAATTGTTTGCCTTCTAGCTCAAGGTAGCAACAGCTCATCTGCAGCCTGGTGCGGACATAGGGCAAATATTTTTTTTCTAATTGCTAGGATCAACAATTGTTTGAAATTCCATTCTCACTAAGGCTGTTGTTGAATTTACACCCATCTGATTGAGGAATCTGACCCATTTTTGCAACTTCTTTTCTTAAATGACCAGGTGCCTTCACTTGTGTATGCTAAAGATGTGGGTAGATGCAGGAAGAGGGCAACACACTCCCACATTTCTTCCTTCCCTCATCTCCTTCTCCCTGCCTTCTACTCTTTTAATTTCTTAAAGGATATTTTTTTTACAACTTACCATAAAAAACCCTGTGTGCATCTTCTTCCTTTTGAGTTCTGATATATAGATGCTTTAAGCCTGGTTTATATCTCAATACCAGGAATTGAATGATCTGTAGTAAACAGAAAAGATGCAAAAGACTGCAAAAACAGAAAGAAATCTTTGCTGCTGTAGGAATACATCACTGCAGTATGCACAGTGTTATGCTGAAAGCAGGCATTAAAAAGAAAAAACACAACCAAAAAAAACCCTGCTTGTAGAGTTGTAAAATAAATGTGGCTTGAAGTATGGCAGGGTTTTTTTTTTTTACTCCATTAATATAATGTTGTTTCTAACTGATTATTTATATTTTGGAAGCAGCAAGGCTCCCCAGCTACCATGGGAGCCCCTCACTGAAGACCTCAGGTCCCGTCATTGATCACAGGCACCTCTGAAGCTTTCACTGTTGCCCTCCCAGCTTGACAGCCCAGGCTGCAGCCATAAACCAGGAACACAGGAGTTAAGCAGGGCCGAGTTAGACGTGAGGGAACATTGTGTGATAAATCACACTTTGTACAGTAGCAAAACCCTAAACTGGAGGGCGAGCGTTTAATGAGCAGCAGCGCGGTTCCCCCGTGGTGGAGGAGAGGCTTAGGACTGATGGGATGCTCTGCGCTCTCTGCTACTTTATTACTCATCATCTGCATTGTTAATTTTTACTGGTTCATTTTAGGTTTTAGAGCTTGAAGCTTTCTGGTGTGAATTTATACAAGTAATAATGCACGCTCCCTGCACAGCCCAGGAATTGGAGGAAAATCCTTTGGTTAATCACTTCTCCAGGGAGGTTTCCCGTAATTTCCCCTTTTACAGTTTTCTAGAGTTGCTGCTCTGTTCTACCCGTCCTGTAAGATTCATAGCAGGACACAGACATTTTCCTCACCCTGTTTCCAGTCTCCTTGTTTTCACTTTAACCTCCCAATTCCCATGAACATTTCTTGCTCTGAGAAGAGAGCTGTGTAAAACGCAACAGATGAAACTAATGAGTCTCCAAAAAGCTGTTTTTCACTCCTGTGAGTGAAGCCAAAGGAAGCAGTAAGATGTTGGAAGTGAAAAGCAGGGTTATCAATTGCCAGAGGGCAGAAGCAGTGCCAGGAAGGACAGAGTAGCTGTGAATGTCTTACAAGAGGGACAGGATGTTGCAGGAGAATGGGCATTGTGCTATTTTCTTGCTCCTCAGGGTGGCTGCAGCTGTAAACTTCAGAACCAGAATGTTCATAGAACCATTTCGGTTGGAAAAGACCCTTCATGTCTCATTTATTGTTGCTTGTAAGCAGGAAAATACATTGGATCTGGTTACTTTATAATAATTTAGAATTATAGCATAATTAAGATTGGAAAGGACCTCTAAGATAATTGAGTCTGTTTTGTCAGAATGACACCATTACAATAATGAAGTAATTGGTTTTCCCAGACCTGGTGACATTTCAGTGCTAATTCCTTGCTCTGTTTAGGGCTTGATCCATGGCTTGCTCACTGTGTGCATGCCTTGCTGCTGACTTACTGTTGTCACGTGGGCTCCTTGCCTGGATTTGTAGTGTCAGGTGAAAATGGAGCTCCCCACTGGAGCTTTCATCAGGTTCAAACTGAGCAGTGACCACGTGGTATTATCTTGTGGAGGGAAGTGGTTTTTCAGGGAATTTCAGCTGCTGGAATCTTGTATTCAGCAAGCTGTGTCCTTCCTCTGTGCCTTCATCCCATATCCCAGGGAAAGAGTCACTGTATTTTCCATGGATAATGCATGAACACTGCAAAGGGCTCAGAGGAGCACCATGAAGACATCCATGAATCTACACAGATGTCATGAATGCATTTTTTTTTTCATTATTTCCTCCAGCAGTGTGATCACCAGCACCTATCTCCCCACCTCCTTTGGGTTTTCCATGCAGCCACACACTCTCAGAGCAGCAGGTTTATTACTGATCCAAACGCTGCACCTCAGCCTCGTTGCTGTTCCCATCACAAAGTTCAATTACTGTTTCAATTACACCACAAGCCCTTGATGAACATACATTAGTGGGAAGCTCCCTGTAGTCATCTAGCTGTGCAAAGTCAAAACACTTGCTGCCTTAAGCAGGAGGCAAAGATGTTTTAACAGATGCCAAGGCGAGGGTGATGCAGGGGAAGCTGCTGATCCTTTGGTCTCTTTCATTAGGAGATCACCCCGTGCTGGTGCTGGAGCTCTCTGTCCTGGGGTGGAATTGGCAGAGGGAGGAGGTGAAGTTGCTGGCCCAGCTGTGCCAGCACCATTTAAACTTGAATTGGAGTCATTAAATGGTGCCTTGACTCAGGACACAGAGTTGTTTTTGAAAGAACTCAGAGCCAGCAGGAATATCTTCATTGGATTTTTGAGTGGAAATCAGGGAAATTAGGAAAAAAAGCAGGAAAAATTTTCTTCACTGAAAGGGTGGTCAGGCATTGGAACGGGCTTCTCAGGGAAATGGTGGAATAACTGTCCCTGGAAGTGTTCAAAAGTCATGTAGATGTGGTGCTGAGAGACTTGGGTTAGGGGTGGGCTTGGTAGTGATAGCTTGATGATCTTAGAGGTCTTTTCCAACCCAAATAATTCTTTGGTTCTGTGAGTGTAATCCACATGAATGGAGACAGGAGATTGCCTTCTAAAGGAGGTGTATATCACCAAATTTGAAGATAATTGCTTTAAATAAAAACTTCAGGTGAAGTCTTGGAGTCAGCATAGTGCCAGAGACCTTGGTGCATGTGTCCCACTTGGGATTTTTATGCTGCTTCCCTCCTTTTGGGTGATCAGCCCTTGTTTCGTGTGAGGAACCCTAGGAGAATTTGTGGCACTTCTGGACAGAAGAGTGGCCACCTCTCACCCTTAAAAAATGGGACTCAAGGGCAGAGCTGCCCAAAAAAGCTTCAGGGAGGCACTGGGGCATAAATGCCTCTCTCTCACATTAGCTACAACCCTGGAAAAGCCTAGATACATTCTCTTACCATTAAGAGCAAGCATTCAGCAAGTCCTTGTAACTCACTTATGCAACTTTACAAAATATCCAGGGGTCAGCCAGGCCATCTTCTTGGGGGAGGTTATGTATGTTTAACCTCCCTGGCTTTTGGCTGCTTCACTGCACACCCTCAAAGTGCTCTTAATGGGGTTTTCCTCTGAACCACGTTGCACTGTAAATGCAGCAGCCCCATCCTTGCTGTCTGTGCAGAACTGAAGATGAAATGGTGCCTGATTCTGGTGCAGGAAAGCAGATGTGTATTTTTACACATTCCATCATCCGCTTCCCTGGGCTCGGGATGGATGCTTGGGTGGCTCTGAGCTTGGTGTTCCCATGCCTAAGTCCCGTTATAAATTTGTGTTTGTAGGGTCTCAGATGCCCTCTCCAGAGTACATTGTTGATGTGGAGTCTATGGACATTTTCCCTGTTGGCTGGTGTGAAGCAAATGCTTATAACCTCACCCCACCACACAAAGCTGTTTGTAAGTACACGGAGACCTGGGCAGTGCAGATGTTACATCAGTGGATTTATCAGGGGTTTTTCCTAAGGTCTATAATCCGATTTTTGACACTGTCAGCCTACCCAGCAGACCAATAACCAGGCTGGAAGTGTACTGCAGTAAATGGTAATAAATCTAATTAGTGACCAGACTGGAATTATGCAGTTTGTATTTGTCTCTATCATCAGCCCCTCCACAAATGGAGTTGTCTCTGCTGGAGAAGGCTGTTCCATGGTTTGGGATTGCACAGTGGGTTGTGGGTTTGCAGAGGGGTTGTTGCTCAGTGGGGTTGTCTGAGGGAAACCAGGTTTTGTTGTGCTGAGTCAGGTTCAGTCAGACAGCTGAGTGGATTAGGGATAAAGACCTCAAACTGGAAGAAAGACCCCCATAAAATATCAGGGGGGATGGACACACAGAAGCCATCCAGGTGCCCCTTTCCAAAACAGGATCAGCTCCATCTAAATGGAGAAATAATTGCTGCCATTCTGTGATGGAGTTTCTGCCCTTTCCTGGGGTATTTGTCCCTTATTTTTCCTGCCCTTGCCAGCTCAGAAATTTTCCTACTGTTCAGCTTAAACCCCCCTACAGTACAATTAAGCTCACAGTGCTTTTTCCTGCCTCCAGTGCATATTAAGACAAATTTCTTGCCTTTCTATTTGCATGTGAAGGCAGTTCATGAGAGCTCGGTGGCTTGGTGTTGTTCTCCTGTTCCAACATATCCAATCTCAAGCCACTAGGTGAAAAATTGGCCTCACTGTTTATATTAATTAAAATCCGAAAGGCAAATTTTAAAATGTATCAGCCCTTTCAAAGAGTTAAATATGCTTAAGTTAAAAATCAGGCAGCCAGAGCCTAATTTAGGAGAATACTGCTATGGCAACATTATGCAGCCTTATCACAATTTATAGCTGGGGATAAATTATGCTGGAGGTAATCATGCTTGTAAAATGTAATCTTATCCATATGTGTTTCTGTATGGAAAAATATTTGTGTTTTCATTTTAATTTTTTTTTTCTTTTATGCTGATCCCATAAAACACAATATTAGCATTCCAGAGGAAAGATTAAATGTATTATTACATCCTTAAAGTGGGTTTTAATGATGTAGTGACTTACTTAAAAAATACCAGGAAAAGATGGTGATAGTAATTAAGTAGCATTTCATTGTGTTCAAAGTCATTTTATAGTCAGTGCATTTACACAGCTTTTTATACATTCTGGGGGTACTTAACAGGACAGAAGAGTACAAATTTTTTTTTTTTCTTCCTTGCTTCATTTTTGCAGTGCGAAGGAAGAGGAGAATTGCAGTTGTGCAACCAGAAAAACAGTAAGTTTTCTTGGGGTGTGTTTTTTTTTTGTTGTTATTTAAGGTGGTGTTTTTATAGGAATGCATCAGGTCTTCCAGGGGGGATAATACACAGCAGCTGTGTGGCTTGGTAACTACTGCCCAGATACTGCAGCACAGCCAGCAAGAGGATTCTTTTAAGTCTGAAATATTTGTTAGCATATTAGAAAGTCTCTGTAACAGCAATCTTTTACTGGTTGGGGCTGTACAGCCCCTGTTTGATGGCCAGCAAGGGATGCTTAGGGAAGATGGACATGTACCAGGAGGGCATTTCCCTGTCTGCCTCCTGCAGTTTGTAGAAACTTGAATTTAAGGGGTTTAAGGGGGAATATTTGAAGCCTGGAGGTCTAAAGCTGGCACATCAGAGTATATTTTTAGAGAAGGAGTGGGTCTGGCTCCTTCATTTGCAATATCCTGGTCTGAGATCAACGATGTGGAAGTGGAATTGTGTTGGAAGTATCTCCCTTCCTCATCCCAGGCTGTTGCTGGTCTTTTGGCTGTTTGCTGTTTGGCTGTTTTGGTCCAGCCTGAGGACTGGTTTGTCACAATACGACACAAAAGGAACAACACTCACACGCTGAGATGTCCAAGACAAAAAAAGGGGCAGTTTATTTACAGACCTTGACATTTACAGAATTCCAACAGTGACCATGGATTGGAGGATGAAAATCGTTCTCTCCAGCCACACTGGTCAACCCAACAGTCCATCAATTCTCTCCTCCTCCAGAAAGGAATGCAAAACAATCATTATTTACATGAAAAGCGCGTGAGAGACTCCACCACAAAAAGTAAACTTCAGAAGGCTTTAGCAGAACTTTAGAAAAACAGAGCGACACTGGTTCTGGCCCTTTGTCATGTCTGACACTATTAAATGCACCAAATAACTCTATTAAATACACCCAATTTCTCTTTTTAACAGGTTACCATCCACAGTGCCTGTTGAGAAAATACCTCATGACCTCCTCCCGGTTCCTCAGCTAGACACAACAGGTAAGGATTCTTATTTCAAAGTCCTTTATGGAAGGGGAGGACCCCAGGAAGGCAGTGAGTTGTCCCAGGGGTGGGGAGATGGAACCACATCCTCAGGGTGTGGAGTGAACCCACCTGATGTACAGCAGGTGAGGGTCTGGTTCTCCACGTGTCTTGCTGGGGCTGTCAAAGTTCCCCTGGAGCTTGCCCATTTCAGATGATACTGAGACAAGGTTAATGAATCTCTCTGGTGGAGATGGGTGCAGGTTGTTAGGATCTGATGGGTGCTGTGTGTTACCTCAGGACTGTGTGGTCTGGCTGCTGCTTCTGCTAAAGGCAGATTCCTCTCCCCTTCAGCAGTGGCAGGAGGCTCTGAGTGCAGTATTCCCCCAATTAATGGTGTAAGCCCAGCAGCAGGGACAGGGATTTAACTCACTTTGTTTCAGCAAGCTGTGGGACATGTGTTGGCGTTGCAGCCAACAAAAGGGGAGAATCAGGATCTTTTTGGGTATGATAACCAAAAGAACTGGATTACCACTTGGAAAGCACATGAACCACATCTAGAAGTTCCCATTTCTCTCCGTGGGCTATAAAGGAGCCCAGAGTAAATAGCCCAGACCCAGCAAACTGCACTGTAGACCCATGCTGGGTCAGGGAATGGCACTGCAGAGCTTGTGGGGTTGGACAGGAGCTGAAGAGAGGTTTCTAAGGCTCTTCACTGAGAAAATGTTCTCCTTGAGTTGATGCCCTGTCTCTGAGGCTCAGCTCCTGCATCCCCTCCTGGCAGGTTACAGTGAGTTGCTCAAGACCCCCTGCAGTGTGAGTTCTGGAAGTGCCCTGGTTCATGTCATGGCTTAAATCCTTTCCTAGTCCTCCTTTCAGCAGCCAAATCAGCCAAATCAGTTAAAAACACTTCCTTTTCCCATGCTGGACAGATTTGAATATCAGAGGCTTCCCTACCCTCTGTCCCAGGGTAGAGTTTCCTTTATTCTCCTCCCCTTCCTCCCACATCTGTGAGGAAGAAGTGCCCTTGATTTAGGGTATAAAAGTGCTACGGGCGCCTCACTGCTGCTTTCTCCTTGCAGGCACCATCAATGGGAGGTACTGCTGCCCCCAGCTCTACATCAACCACCGCTGCTTCTCAGGTCCATATTTAAACAAAGGCAGGATCGCAGAGCTACCTCAGTCTGTGGGGCCTGGCAAGTGTGTGCTGGTCCTCAAGGAGGTATGGCCCAGCTCTCTTTTGGGGGGATTTCAGAGGAAAGTGTGAATCATGGTTTGCCAGACCCATAATTTGCAAACAGTGCAGCTGAAATTGTCCTGGAGTGGTTTCCATGAGGCAAAACTGCAAGCCGGGAAGGGGAGGCAGGTTTTGCATTGTGGGTTTTGATGGGAGAGGTGATGTTTTTGAAACATGGGGAGTTGTGTTGGTTGGGAGCAACTTTAATATGCGTTGCCATCAACTCAGGTGGAAATGGCAGTGTCATGGAGACGTGGGCATCTCATTTTGGGGACATAAACAACTTCCCAAGGAGCAGGACAGTGGCAGTGGCCCAGTATTGATCCGTGTTACTTTGCAGAAAAAAATTCAAGCTTATTATGGCCTTAAATTCAAGCTTGTTCTGGCCATGGGAACCAGTTCCAAATTCTGGAAAGAGTGAAGAGAAAACCTTCAGGGTGTTGCTGTAGGGGAGATAACACCTGATTCGTGGTAGCTGTTGCTGGAGATGAGAGAAGTTCCAGCAGCTTAGAGAACCATGGGCAGGATGGAGGTAAACAATTGCAGCCCAATTGAAGTTCCTGATGCTCCTCAGCCCTTTTCTTGTCCTTACCTCCACCACTGGTGCAGTGAAGCATCATCCTGTGTGTGTAACCTCGAATCCCAAAGTCTTAGATGCAGTTTAGTACTCTTGTGCAGTTCAGTACTTTCACAACCTAGCTGTTCATTATTCCTGGCCAGCACAAGTTTTCTGCTGGGACTACTGGTTTATTGTGGTTTCTTTCACTGTAAGAGGCAACTGTTTTTTGACATCAGCTGCAAAGTTTGTCTCATTTCTGAGGTATTTTCCTGGAAAAGTTGAAACCTGGAGCCAAATACAATGGAGACATCAGCTGCTGCCATCCAGCCATTGCACCTGGGCTGAAAAGAGGTGACTGTAAGGTAGCTATTCTGTATAATAAAGGCTGACTTGAAGTTCAATTGAAATAAGTACATTGTCAGCTTTAGTTTTAGTTCTGGGGTCAGAATGTTTAAGAAGCACAAACAGTTCTTCATATATGCCAAGAACTCCTCAGCAACACTGTAAAATAAAACAAGGTGTCTTCTTAAGACTCCAGATGATCTATAACCCCCCCATATCTTAGAAAAATACGCTGTAAAGATTAATTAGCTTCATTGCTTACTGCTCTTACTATTTTTAAAAAGACACTTTGCTCTTTATTTAAAAAGAAAATGGACTATGACAAAAGTTGGCTTTTAGATCCTTGATTATCTAATGAAAGAATCCCAGATAGCTCTTCTGCTCTCCCCTCTTTGTCCCACAGACACATCAGTATTCCAAGCTTAAAAAAATAACACTTTACTGCCCTGGTTTGAGGCCACCCTGGGATTTAGCATCTCTTGTTAGGTAGGAGGTGTGGGATTGTATCTCAGATAGAGGAGGGAAATTGAGTTTCTCCTTATAAGAATGCTGATCATTGAGGTCTTGAATAGGAGAAAAGAGTTGTGATCATATTTTTAGCTGTGCCTTGTCAGTGATAACTCCTAAGAAAACTTCATTCAGGGTTGAGACTGTTTCGAGAGGGATGGAGATGGGAAATATGTGAACACCAAGGTGCTGTGATGGGCAGAAAAGTGTTGAACTGCCCAGTGGCATCAGGCACACCAGATATACTAAGAAAAGAGGCCCTGTGCACGTGAAAATACATGACATGGAGAGCTGTATGAATATCAGGTGCTTGTGAGGTTGGGCAGAGGCTGGTGATGGTGCTGCGTGTTGTGTTCACTGGCGTGACTCCAGCTCACTCAGCTCTGAAAATCTGAAGGTCAGCAGCATCAAAATAAAACCTCACTAATGGGTAACAGCCAAAGCTGGGCTTGCCTAATCCCTCCCTGTGCTCCAAGGCGCAGGTGGCTGCACCCAAACCATTCCTGATGCAGAGGGCTGAAATTAAACCATCAGAATCTCAGGCTGGTCACACTCCAGCCAAAGGACATTTGACCGGTCTGGGATGGTTGATGTAATTTTCCATCTCCAGAGAAAGTTGGAATCCAGTCTAGGTTTCTCCACTGGCTTTGTTTGAATCACAGTTAATTTTTTTTTCCAAAAATCTGTTTGTTTGCATTTAATGGAGTGCAATATGAAGTGATACTGTTGCTAGAAGGTACCACTGTTACTGTGATGGTGGACCTTTGCTGTAGGGTAAAATGCCAAACCCAGTGACTCATTTGAGATACAAGAAGAGTAAAAACCAGAGGTTCTCACTTTTTTTTTTTCCTTCCCTGAAAGGGAAATAATTGTTCTTACAAAACACACTTTTTTTTTTTTCCTTCCCTGAAAGGGAAATAATTGTTCTTACAAAACACACTTTTTTTTTTTTTTTAATTGAGTTTAGAAGTTTACAGAGTCCTGTTGGTGACAAGCCAGCTTTGAGAAAAGTGCTGGCACTGTGGGTGCCTGTGCAGGGCTGGAGTTGATTAGGTGTCTGGGAGAACGCCCAGACAGGGCCACACTGGTATTGCAGGGTTGGGTTTTCTTTTCTTGCTCATTTCCCAGCTATTCCGACAACTCAAACAAGCACCATTACACTGGTGAGGGGGCAGGGCAGCACTGTTGGTGGAAATTGGTCATGAAGATGCTTTCTGCCCCAAATGTCCCACCAGCCAGCAGGGTGAGTGTAGAAGTGTGCTTAAGGAGAGCTTTCCCAACAAACTCCTGCATAAGGATCAAGTAACGCCCTGGATTTGCTGATCAAGGCACCTGATGAGCTGTCAATGAGTGTGGCAGCTCCCCAGGCACTTGATGTTTTTGAAAACCCACTTCTGGTGTCCTAACATCAGATGTTCCCCTCAGTCTGTTTGGGGACAGACCAGTGACAGAAGATGTGGGTGAGCAGCTGGAAGGGCTCACTCAGAAACTGTCTTTTCATGGCATTTTAACATGGTTTGAGTTGGGTGGGACCATAAAGATCATCCAGTTCCACCTCCTGCCATGGGCAGGGACACCTTCCACTATCCCAGGTTGCTCAGAGCCCCATCCATCCTGTCCTTGGACACTTCCAGGGGTTGAGCAGCCACATCTTCTCTGGGCACCCCGTGCTAGGGCCTCACCACCCTCACAGGGAAGAATTTCTTCCTCATATCCAGTCTACTCTCTGTCAGTGTTTGGTGTCTCTAATTGGACTTTTCTGAAGAGTGGTTTGAGTAATGTTTCCAATGAAAAATTAAATTTTGCTTCTAGCAAATAGCCTATCCAAGCAACTTCAGCCAGTGCTGTTTTACAGGGTGCTCTGCAGCATTAAGTGAAGCTCTTGCGTGAAGATGATTAATCCTGTAGGGTTTTCAAAAAGCTAGCAAATCCTCAGGTTGCTGGATTTAGAGGGGAAAAAAAAAAAAAACCAACCCAGAAAAAAAAAAAAAAACAACCAACCAAACATGAGCACATGGGTCACTGCAGTATGACCTAGTTATTTTTTCATTTCTGATGAACTGCGTTCGTGGGTGCTGGATGAACTTCATATTCATCATACTGAAATCATTTGCAGGCCCCCAAGGAATTAAGAGCAGGCGTTAGGTAAAGAGCTAAATTAGATGAAAACCAATCCAGACTCACTGTGAGATCATTCATGTGCATACAATGCAGAGTGTTCAAACACACGGTCTGGTGCTGTTAAGAGACTTGTTTTCCTTGTGTTTATCTCCCTATGCCAAGTGTAGGCTATTAAAGCTTGGATTTCCTGAGCCAATAGCAGGAATCATTTTTATTCTCAGTGACTTTGGATTAAAAGGATTGGCACGTGTGTTCTCTTGCACGGAGTGGACACACACTGGGTTCCAGGCACTGGAACCCTGCAAGCACCTTTTGTGGAGACTTCATTACTATTCTGTTAATACAGTCAAGGCACAAAACTCTCAGGCTCCTAAGCACATTGCTGACCTCAAATTTGTGAATTTCCCCTTCAGTGTTCACAGTGTAGTGGTGCACATGATCTGTACCTGGATGTGCCTTCAGAACTCTTTCTGTTTTCATTTTTTTATTAAACTGGTCCATGATGGATGCAGTCTATGCTGTCTGCTTTGAGTGAGAGGGTGTCTGCCACAAAGACAAAATCACTGGTTAGCAGATTTTTGGGGTTAAACAGCAGCATTTAATGCAGTTACCTTATCAGACTCAGGTGTTATCTATAATATGGCAACAATGATCCATTCTTGCACCCCTCCTCCTTGCATCCAGCACTTAACCTGTGCAACCAGGACAGAAACAAGCACCTGCCTGTGCAGCACCTGGGACCATATTCAGTGTGTGGCCAAGGACTACTTTTAAACCCGTCATTGATGTTGGTTTTATCTCTCCATAGGTTCTCAGCATGGTGATCAATGCAGCTTACAAGCCAGGGAGTGTTTTACGAGAACTGCAGCTTGTGGAGGACCCTCAGTGGAATTTCCAAGAGGAAACACTTAAAGCAAAGTAAGTCTTCAATGTGTGTTTTTTTATTTGGGAGGTTTCAGAAAGGGAAATGACTAGAGAGAGGAAAAAAAAAAAGGTAAGAAAAAGGTTTTTTTCTATTGTGAGAGTTTTACTTTTTTAATTATTGTTTTGCTTCATTGAATTATTTGACTCATTCCATAGCAATTTCAGAAATGAAATATTCACCTGAACGGTTCATTTCCATTGTCTTTCTCCAAGCAGCCATCCAGTTTTTGATGAAGTCAAGTCCTGAGTTTTATGATAAGCTGTTCTTATAAGCTCGTCTGTTACTGAATGAACTCAATTTCTGGCTTTCTAAATGGAGGAGTATTGCTGCTTTTAAATTAGAGCCTGTCAGGCCAACGCAGGAAGAACTGGTGAGAATGAATGGCACCAAAAAAAAAGTTCAAACAAATTAGCAGGGACACATTCTTTAGCAGGAGTGTGATTAGGGCAAAGTAGTAGCAGATCAGAGATTCGGGTCAAAATTTGATGCCTTTCTAGAGTATATTCTTCAATTCTCTTCTAAACAGCACCAAAGAATACTGTATTCCTCCTTCCAGTGTTAAAACCTACCTATTTATGTCTTCTTTATGTAACGGGCACTATACTTAGGTTGTATTTCAACAACCATTGTCTGTGTGAAAGAGGGGAGTCTCACCTGAACTCTCTCCAGAGTCCTTCTGAAGAGTAATTCTTCCCACTTGAAGATGGATGTCAACAAATATTTCTTTGAAGAAAGCTCTCTTTGTTGACTAATGGTCACCTTGACTTTTTAAGTACTGTAGTTAAATGCAGTGAATCTCACCCTTTGTACTGAACTCTGTAACTCCTTTTCAAAGAAAAGCAATTTTCACTTGGTTATTCGATATGGAATAGCTACCAAACACAGCACTATTGATGGCTACTGTATTTGATCTTTGCCCATGCAGATATTGCAGAGAGTTCATGTCTTCCCTGGTTGAGGGAGGGAGCTGAGAGACTTTTACTCTGCATACGCTTAAAATGCTTTCCTGAAGGAGGATTGCAAAGTGAAATGAAAATCTACTAGAAACATCCTATTTTAATTTGCTTCTTTCACCCGTGTGGAATGCCAGGCTTTTGTGTTTATCAGTGGAGATGCTGTGAATGGAAGTCTAAAAGCCAACCTCACACATACAGATTTTCATTTAAAACAGGTCTTTGTCCATGACCTGGTTTTCCTTGATTCCAGGATTCCGCATCTTGTGCTACAAGTATCAGATAATTCACTCCTACAGGTACTTAGCAGTTGTGAAATCAAGTTGTAATGCCCTATATTACTTAACATCCTCTCCTGCAGAGAACTGAGCTTACAGGCAGTTTTCCTGTTAGCAGTGTCCTGAGTAGGATTTTGTTGGGAGTTTCCCAGTTGAGTGTGGGGATCTGCCTTGTGCAAAAGCAGGAATATCTATTTCTTGAGGCTGCTGTAACCCATATTTCTAATGGGAGAGAGCCTGGAAAATGTTTAACTGACCATCCATGATAGTATTTTATGTTGGCCCCCCAGTGACAGTCCATGTATGTGTTCCTGTGTGCAGGCATCAACCTCAGCTCTCCAGGGAGTCAGGCTCCATCTTTCAACTTTATTAAGGCACAGAATGGATCATCACAGGCTCAGAGCTGGGACAGCAAGTTTTGAAGTGCCTTCTGAGAACAGCAATGTGAACAGCCAGTGTGGCATTGCCCTCTGGCTCCTGAGGAGACAGAGTTCATGGGGCTGGACAGCACCTTGTTCCTGCAGCTCTCTGGCTTCTGCAGCTGATCCCTTGACAGAGCAGTGCTTGGTGGCCATGCCAGCTTGCCTGTGGGTAGTTTGAGTACTTTCAAGAGTGGATGGCAGAGGTTGACGTGCCCCAAGACTCTCTGGCTACCCTAGGACTTTTTTTTTTTTTTTNNCTCCTTTAGTTTGCTTGAGTTGCTCCATCCAGAGGTTTTAATTGCATTTGGTTGTTCAGGAGCAGAAAAGAGAGCACAGTCATGAAACCAGATACTGTGTGGAACATGCAAACAGCACGTGATGCCTTCCACCAGGTGTGACAGTGCTCCAGAATCTCAAACAGAGACCTGTAATGAGCAGCAGAGACCTGCAGTGAGCAACTTCCAGCTCCAAGGGCTCTGGATGGTTGCTGTTGCCAAGGATGACAGCTCCAGAGCCAGCTATGATGGGACACATCGTGTCACCACCTTCTTTCTGATGTGGACTGGCACTTCCTTAGGTCTTGGCAGTGCTGTTTGTCTGCAGTGCCTGCAGTAGGGTAGAGCAAAGGGACTGGTGAAGAGAAGGCTGCTTTTCCCACTGTCCCAAATGCAAGGTTTTGCACTGCCAGGAATGCATTATCTCAGGCCTGGGGCAGCCTGCATTTAGTTCACTCTGCTGTCATGAGTGACCACTGTGGAATCAATTACGCTCACCTTGCAAAGGAGATAAAACAATTTAGATTGTCCAGAGAGATGTGTTTGCAGTGTGTGATGGCAGCCATTTCCCATCAACGCTGCTGGCTCTGTGTGAGAGAGGAGTCAAACCTGATTTATTGGTGATGATGAGGTAGAAATGTCAGGCTTGATCCTCCTGAGTTCCCATGAGGGCCAGTTGAAGCTGTCGGCATCCAGCCCTTACAGTTTTGATGCTCGTAAGTTCATTGCCTACATCTTGATTTGCCTTCCCAGTTTTACAAAAAATGCTTTAAGGGACTTTATACTTTTCAAGGGTTTTCATTTCTGAGGGCTGATAACGGGGCTGTTTGGATTTACCCATTTTTGCAGGACTTTGGACATAAACAAAAGCAGTGTGTGCAGAAAGTTATCTCCTGGGTCTTGTATGAAGCCCAGTTGATCAAAATAATAAAGATGAGTATTCCTGGACTCCTTCATTAAATGAAATTCTGAGAGCTGCTCAAATCCAGTAGCTGAACTCCAGGAATATTTACCCCTCTGCCAGACATCATTGCTTATTTATGAGGCTGCATTTCAAAGAAAGCCTTTTCACTGCAGTTGCTTTAGAAGACTGCCTTTAACTTGTGATAGGTGAGGCTGAGGTGTTTGAAATCTTCTTTGCCACAGCCTTTGCTACTGAGGGTTGGCTCTCAGGCTTCCCAGGGCCCTGATCCTGTTTGAGGGAGTGAAGTGTTACCCACAGTAGGTGGAAAAGGATCTAAGGACACTGGAAGCAAACTGAATGTGCACAAGTGCATGGAAGCAGTTGGGATGCAGCCAGCTCTGCCTGGGAGAACTGGCCAATGTCATTGCAAGGCCACTTGTTTGGAAGTGGATGAGGATGAGGGAAGAATCCTAATTTTTGGAAAAAGGCAATTATCACACCCCTCCTTAGGAAGGGAAATAAGGAAAATCCACAAAACTACAGGCTGTCAGCTTAACTTTTCTGGAAAGGTTGTTAGTCAGGTCCTCTTGGAAACCATTTCTGGGAACATGCAGGACCAGTAGGGGACTGGCAAGAGGCAAAGGGCAAGTTGTGCCTGATGTGATGAGGTACCTGGTTTGGGGTTGAGGAAGAAATGGTGGAAATTAAACTGTGTTCATTTTGAGCAAGGCTTTCCAAACCAGGATCAGTGGGATGACTTAAACCTTTTATTTCTGTAATCAGAAGGATACTTAATGAGACAAGGCCTTACAACCAGAGCATTCCAATGCCCTTCCTGAATCCTGTGTTCAAGAGTACAAAATGCCACTGGGTGATTAAATAGCTTTGAAGGAAGTTAACTCCTTATGTTTGGCAGACTTTAAGGTAGACAGATGAAATAGAAATTTCTTGCAAAGAATAGAAAGGAGTTTTCAGTCCCCCAAATGGAAATGGAGACTTTTATCTACTGAGTTGTTCAAATTAATCTCAAGAATTGTCAGAATGCTTTAGAAGGGGAATTCTGAAAATGAGGTTCTCAATGTTCTTGCTGTTTGAAGTTTTTCAGCACAAGACTTTCTGTGTCATCACACAGCAGTCCCTAACTGGAGCTTCTAGAAGGCACTATGTTCTCATGGAACTCTAATCTATTTTAGGGAGCTTCAACAGAAGAATTCTATTGCAAAGTGCTATTCATTTTAAATTTTGCTCACGGATCAGCAAATGTATTTTTCATGGAAATAGTTCCAGCCTTAAGGTTTTCTCTGAGTTTGGGATCTGAGGGCAGAGAGGGGGGAAGAGGAAAGAAAGATTCCTTTGGTTTTAGCTGAAATTTTTTTTTTATAAAAAGAAGAGCAATTTCTAAGAAAACTGAAAATGTTATCCTTGACACAGCTATTTTCCAGGTCTCCAGTGCTGCCATGCTGTGCATGCAGATATTTGCTGCTTGCAGGTGATTGAGAAGATAGGAGCCCTGCTATAAAAGCATAAATAGGAACATCAGTAGTTGATAACTTTTTGAGAGGTGCTAATGGAAAAGGGTTTCTGACAAAGGAGTTCCTTCCACGTGGCTGTCCTAGAAACAGCTCAGATTACATTTGGTGGTGCCTGTGTTAAATATCTTTAGTGTGTGAGGAATATGGAAAATATTAGTAGAACCTGGTTTATAGTTGAAAGAGGTGCTGCCAAGACCAAAACGATGTAAAAAATATTCCTGTGGCTTGTACCAACACCTTGGGTTATTGAGACTGATTGCTGCAGTCATGGAGACCTCCATTTTGCCATCCTCTCTGTTAATTAAAATGTGTGTTGCATTCAAAGCAGACTATGAAATCAGTCAGTTGTTCATTTTCCCAGTTTCATCTTTTCCTTTCAGCAGGCACTGTAGTACAATGGGTCCTTCCTGGGCAGCCAAACACAATAGGAAGCACACAGTTAGAAAAAGTCAGCCATCCTTGAATAATACCCATCAGGCAGCTTTCTTAGCTTATAAGAAAGAAGATCAAGAGGCAATTTGATTAGAGTGCTTTTGCAGGGAAACAAAACCAGATGCAGTCTTTTCATCCTAGTGGTGAAAGTCAGAACAAGGACAAATAATTGTGAGTTAAATTCAGATGCATCCAGACATAAAATGAGGTATGGGCACATGAGGTGTAGGTACAGGTGCTCCCTGTGCCATGATTCTTCCCTCGAGATGCTCGAGGCTGGTGCTTGTCTGGAAGTGGTGGTTTAGTCCAAGCAGAGTTATTTGGGTCCAGGTGAAAGCAGCACAGTGAAATCCTGCAGCCTGTCACAGGCTCACTGACCCAGAGATCCAGGCTGTCGTTAAACTTTCATGGCTCCTGGAGAAGCAGTAAGTGCAGGAGTCTTCTCAAACACATTGAAAAGAAATATAAAACTTTTACAAGTAGAGGCATTTAAATGCCTGTGGCATTTGGTGGGTTTGGTGTTAGGTATTGCCAAACCCTCCTCAGCCAGCCTGCCTCTGCAGCTGTTTCATAGGGAAGCTGGGATCATAACAGTGCTCTGTACCTGAAAGGAACACTTTTCCCTTTTACATCATCTCTACAGATCTTTCAGGGTGTTTGAAAAGTTGGCTCATTGAGTCATTCATGCGTTCAGGTGAATGAATCCAGGATTGTCTTGGCACCAAATGGGCTGTCAGAGCCTGGCACCTTGCAGAAATGCTCATTACATTTTATGCTGAGGTGATAATTTGAATTGCAACCTGAGAATGGTTGGACTGGGCTGTTCTCAGACCCAAGTTTCATTTGGGTTTCCCCATTATAACACTTCATGTGCCACAATTTCAAACCCTTTTCCCACACCCCTTTGTTTCAGAAAGAGCTGTCTGAATGTTTTAACTCTCTGGTCACATCTTTATTTCACCACCTCCTTCTCTTCCTCTCCCATATCTATCAGCAGCTGCTAGGAAACTGCAGATCTTAGTACACTGACAAATGCTTTGTTTCATTTTTCCTAGTATCTTTGTGTTTCCTTGCCTCCCATCCAATAATCTTTCTTCCACTGTTGTTCCCTCTCTCTCTTTTGTTGTGTGTTGCTTTTCCCTCCTCTGAGCACATTTGTAATGCCAGCACCGGGCTCTGGCATGGTTGTCTCCCGTGTTGCATTCCTCAGGATGCGTAAGAGATGTTTTAAAAACCTTATCTCACTGTTTACAACAGCTTGCTGCTGCTGTTTAATATATTAGGGGGATAATTGGTTTTCCAGGGTTCACATCTACAGTGTAGTACAGCAGGGATGTAACTGTATCTTTCTCAGCCATTTATCACTCAGAAACAGTTCATATGAAACACCGAAATAAATGTTTTAGTGGCGTAGCAAATTTAAGACAAACCTTTCATTGCATGTTTCTGCTCCAAGCATTCCCTGTAGGAATCAGTTTTTAGGACTTTTTGCTGCAGCCCTATTAAATAACTCCACAGACTCCTGATGAGTTCCTCAGGTTTTGTAGTGCCCACATCTCAGAGTGCTGAAGTTGTCTGGTCCCAGGGTGGCAGAGATTGTTGTTTCACCCAGATACTTCTTCACAATGAGTGTGTCCTGATAGCCACAGCTGGCACCATGAGTCTTGGGGATTGTTGGGAGCTGGAACATGATATGGGAGCAGGAAAGATGGCAATGGAGATACCCAGAAGTGCACTGGGGTCTTAGAGAGTTCAGTCTAAACACAGGGTGGTGGTCAGAAAGCTCTGCATGATGTAGAAGCATGTGATCATGGGTGAATATATGAAGAGAGACTGCATCCCTCTCCCAAAGCTTTTTATCAGTTCACTGTAAGGGCTTTCTGTCCTGTGTAGTGTTCTCACCAAGCCTACTGAGATTTTTTTCCTTCTGTTGCCATATCTGCAGATATATCCAGTGTGCCCGTTGATTCCTTCCCAAATTATCTCCATCCCTTCAATTTATTTCACCCTTTTCTTCCTCGAGTCCATCTGAAATGGAGCCACTAAACAAAGTAGACCTGTTCCACCTGCATTCTGAAGAGAGACACTCTCCCAAAAGTCCCTGGGGAGGATCTCTCCCTGGCAGGGGGGAGTCTGGTCTGTAGCAGCACAGGATTTTGCTGGTTGGGTGACGTGGGGTCCTGTACTCCTCCCTAGGTACAGAGGGAAGACGTACAGGGCCACCGTGAAGATCGTGCGGACGTCGGACCAGGTGGCAGATTTCTGCAGGAGGGTCTGTGCCAAGCTCGAGTGCTGCCCCAACCTCTTCAGCCCTGTGCTGGTGGCTGAAGTCTGCCCCGAGAACTGCTCCATCCACACCAAAACCAAGTACAGTGAGTATTGGAAAAATGCCTCTTGGTGCTGGCTGGGAACCAGAGGAGTGGGAGATGGTGTGTGGCGAAGGACAGGAGTTGTGTGGTATGTTAATCCTGATGAGGGTTCATCTCATCTAAGAGCAGTTATTTAATCCTGAAGCCACCACAGGTTCCCTTAGAATACTGTACCAGAAAACTGTTCCTCTCAATCTGTGCTAATACATCTGAAACTATCCCTCTCACTCTGTCCAAATACATTGGAACGTCGTCACTTTTTGGACATCGTGACTTTTCTTCATTTCTAAAGTTAACACAAGGAGCACATAAAAGGAACCTACAGTGGGAAGCTGAGATTTTAACCTGCCACATCTGAGACAGCTTTGTTAGTTGAGATGAATCCTCTTGGTAAAGAGTTTCTGGCATACACACCATCACAGGCCTGTACCACGGTGCTGAGGTGTTGGAAGGTTTGGGAACACTGGTTCTTCACTCAGAAGGTTTAATATTTGAACATGACCCTGCCTGTTCAGGAAGGCTGTTGTTAGTGTTCAGTGCTTTTTGTTGTCAATATTACTGGTTCTTGAACAGGTCAGGAAAGTGGGAGTGCTGTCCTTCTTCCACAAATGTTGCAAAAAGCAGTATAATTGATCTAAAGCAATTCTCTTGATTTTGGTGCCAGAGTAAAAGGGGGAGCATGCTCAGGGGGAATACTGAGATCACTGGGGATGTGTTTCTGTAGAAGTCTACACCTGAGCTGGAGTCCTGGCTCCTGGCAAATGGAGAGCTGGAGGAGGGCAGCTGGGGGAGCTCCAGCTGAGGTTGTCCCATCTCAAAGTTGATGGTTTATGCGACTGGATGAATTTTTCCACAGAACTCCATTGATTTGCCAAAAGGCTCAGTTCAGTTATGAACTTTGGCATTGGTGCCAAGTGCCATTTTAGTTGTCCTGGGATACCTTTGCTGGTCAAGTACAGAGTGTCTTTCATCCCCAGAGTGTGTCAAAAGGCACTTAATAGAAACATTTAATGTAAGGTCAAGACTCTCACATCCCAAATTTCAACCTGGGCCACAAAATAGTTGAAAATAATAAAAACCCCTTCCTCTGTACATGATGGGGGATGGCTGGCCCTCTCCCCTCTCTGCTGAAAGCTTCAGCAAGTGGAAGGGTGTCTGAGACTGTTACCTCACACAGAATTGCATCGAATCATATCTGGAACTTCTTGGCTTTTTCCCCTCCAAATCACTGCTCAGCTCTGCCTGCACACATGTTGTTAAATTCTGAAGTCTTCATTCATCATCAGTAAATCTGGATACATAAGAGCTGTAACACTCTATGCTAGTTCAACATAACCTACTTATGCTGTACATTTTTTTTTCCAAATCAATGTATTTTAAAGTTTAAATTGCACTTAGAGTACAGTCCTGAACCTGTAGCTAGGGGCAAGCCAAAGTTCTCTTCTTTGGGTGGTTAAAGTTTTTAATGGGCATTGTGCTTCACTTCTCCAGCTTATTATTATGGGAAGAGGAAAAAAATAATTAAGCCACCAATTGGGGACAATAACAACATGAAAAGTGGCCATGTCAAGCCAGCCAGACGCAGGAAGAGGCGGAAATCCATCTTCGTGCAGAAGAAAAGGAGATCATCAGCTGTGGATTCAAATGCTGCAGGCTCTGCAGAGGTTTGTGTCACACTGGGGTAAATCAGCAAAAACTCCTTGGTGCCTTCTTCTTGTCCCCCATTCTGCATTGTCCTTTTGGGGGCACTTCTCAGCACACCTGAACACATCCAGTTTCTATTTTGGATCCTTCCTTGCTGCTCTGTTCTCCTAAGGTCAGACTGGTTTCATTGGGGCACTTTGGGGGTTTTTACCTTGTCCATTTCAGAGGTAGCAAGCAGATTTTTTTGCTTCCACCTTCCCAGTGCTCACTGGCTGACATGCAGCCTAATATCTCTTAATTTTATTTCCTTCCTTAAAAGCAGGTAGGTGAGCCTGTTGGATGCTTTGCACAGCATTTAGCAGAGTGAAGGAGCTCTGTGATCCATGTCTAAGATCTCCAAGTATTGTAATAAATAATAATTGCTCATAGCCATTGTGGTTCCAAGGAATTTTTTTTTCATTAACTATTCCTGATATTTTTGGCTCACAACATCAGGCTTTAGCACACAAGCAAATGGTTTATGTCCCAAATACATGGAATTTGAGGGCTCAGTCTTTCCAGTCTTCTGTGTGATACAACAGGATCTGAGCCTCAGCAAAGATTCATGTCCAAATTAAACCTGGAATAGACTTAGTTCTGTGTGGGCTGTTTTCTGGGGGCTTTTCCCATGGTGGCAATAACAGAGCTCATGTGTGGTTTCACTTCCTTAGCTGAGTGCCAGTGATTGCTGCTTTGTGCAATGTGAAATAAAATTGGTTTACTTAAATTCCCTCTACTTCAGCTAGAGTAGGTTATTTTATTCAGCTTTCAGTTGATTGCCTGCATCTTCATGGCTTGGTCCTCATTTAGGTGTAGTTCTGCTTCATTTCCTTACATTATACCTGCTTCAAAGGAACTTAAACTTACGTTAAGCCTACATCAACCATTAGACAAATTTTTCACCCTTTCAGCCAATACATCTTGGTCTAAATTGCTCTTTCACTCAAGACCTGGGCATATGGCTTTGGGTGCCTGCTCACAGTTGAATCAGGGATAAGCTGTCAAAGCCATTTGGGCAAGTTATATGTATATAAAGTTCAAAATGCACAGTTTCCATCAGTTGGTGAGTGCTGGTAAGCCCTGTGTGACAGAAATAACAAGAATCTGGTATAATGCTTCAAATGGAACTTTAGGCTTCACCTCCAGCAGTTTCAGTGTTGAGCTGAAAGCAGGGAAATTTGGCTGAAATCCTCTGTCCTGAGTTCTGCAGAAATGTCACTGAAAGAGTGCTATCTTGAACATCTACACATATTTGAAAGGCACCAAAATTACCCTTTTTTCAGTACCAGTAACAACAGCCAAACCAATTTGAAGCAATGTGAAAGTTTAAAGTCAAGCCTGTTTCTGATTTTATTTCATCTCAGTCAACCTGAATTTCATTTTATCCTCTTAGTATTTTCCATTTGTTTTGAGATACCAGCCCAAGAGAGGAACATTTCATGCCAGATGAGATATTGCTGTTGACCTTTATTTGGGAGGAGAAAAAGAATTTCCTGGCACACACTTTTTTTTTTTTTTCCTCCTACGTTTTGTAACAAACCTAAATTGAGGGCTAATTCACTTGGTGCTGTAATGAAAACGAGGTAATTTGGTGTCCTGGTTTGGAAAAGACAAGTGTCTGCCAAGGAAAGCCAGAGCTTCCCTTGGAATGGAGAACATAAACCCCCTCCCTCCTAATTATAATAATTTTGAAATTAAGGGGCTTTCAGGCAAAGATATGGGAATAGGAATAACAGTTCTTTACTAGGATTATTAAAACTAAAAATGTAGTAGTACAAAAAAAGAAAACAAAGAAGAAGAAGAAGGAAAACACTGACAGAGTAAGAATGTGACCCTGTTGGTCAGGGTGTTGGGAGCAGCCTAATCAAGTCTTCCTGGAGTGACAGATGTGGTTCTTTTGGAGCAGAGAGGATCCTGTAGGAGGGTGTAGTTTTCCTCTGAAGGTCCAGTGGTGGTGAGATGAGTCCAGTCTTCCTCTGGGAATGCATTGCAAACAGGCTGTCCTGGTGTTCTGAATCTCAGGTTGTATCCAGGTAGGAATGCTGGGCTCCTCCAGCTGGGTGGAGCCTCTCCCAGTGGGATGGTGCAATTTTATCAGTCATGCAGTGAGACTCGATGGCCCATTAACAGCAGATACCCCTCTGGGGGGAGGATGGGTCTTGGAAGAGATAAGAACTGCCCCAGCTGGTTTTAACACCCACCCCCTGCCCCCAGAGGAATGGGTCATAGGAGAGAAAAACACCTCCCCAAGAGGTTTCAGCAGATGGTATCAGAATGCATACTGCTGGTTACATCTTGCACTGCAGCCCAGGACATTCAGTTAAAATGAGCATTACCCTGGAGCAGCATGGCCACAGGGGTGCAGTGTGACCCCCGTGCCTTCGACTTTGCTGCTGTACCCACCTCCTGGGGCGCCCCTTGTCTGCGCAGGAGAGCGAGGATGAGGAGCCGGACGCGATGGAGGACGAGACGGGGAGCGAGGAGACCAGCTCAGAGCTGCGCGACGACCAGACGGACACGTCCTCGGCCGAGCTGCCCTCGGCCAGGCCGCGGCGAGCGGTCACCCTGCGGAGCAGCGCCGAGCTGGACAGGCCTCCTGCCGCCGAGAGAGCCCGCCGGAGCCGCCGACCCCAGCCCCACTCCTGCGGCGAGGCAGAGAAGGGCACGCCAGCCAAGGAGGTGAGTGTTGGCCCATTTCGTAGCAGAATTCCTCCTAAACTGGCCTTCAGTGCCAAACCTTGCTGCTCTGAGGAGGGCATCCCTGCCCTGCTTCTCCACAGGAGGTAGTTTGCTTTAATGAAGGCTTTTCTTTGTTTGTTTGTTTTTTTTTCCTCGCAGGAAATTAAGCAAGAGGAGGAAGAGAAGCTCGTCCTGGACAGTAACCCACTGGAGTGGACTGTGACTGATGTCGTGAGGTTTATTAAACTCACCGACTGTGCCCCCCTTGCCAAAATATTTCAGGAGCAGGTAGAAGTCCTTTTGTCACTTGTGCCTTTGTGTCTGTGGTGCCTGTTTGTGTTACAGCACATCCCACCTCGCTGGCTGGGCCTGGGGGTTTGGTAAAGAGATCATGACCAGACTTCAGATCCATCAGGCCAGGTTATAACACCAGTTTTGGCAAGGCATGAAAACCCTTAGAAATTTTATTCAGAGCTGGTCCATATCCTCAGAGAGTCCAAAAACTCAATAGCCTTGTGAAAAACCCTTGTGGAGAGCAGGAGGTTTGCTCCTTTCATGCCAAGGTCCATGGTGCCATACTGATGACCCATAGGTAGGAACCTCAGTGTGAAAACAGGTAATGGTTACCTGGTACATACCAGGCTTTCTCCTGGCCACATGGGTTCCATCCTGTTCTAAATTACTTCCCCGGGGAGCAGAAAAGTGCTCCTTGAAGCCCAAACTGGCTGTCTGAATTTTGCCATTAACACCTAGATGTCCCAAGTATGTAGACATCTAATTCCTAACTATATTCCTCTGAAGATCTGCCAGTCAGGTCTTGTATGACCTAAATTTAGGAGATGCCAGTTTTCTTCCCATTAAGCAGATAGGTTTGCAGGAGCCAGTGTTCTTCATCTCAAGCCAGTGTGAGTGTGTAAAATTTACTTGGGGAGAGCCATTCCTTAGCTAATGAGTAGCAGCCACTGCTGAGGGTAAAGGGCAGCACTAACAAGCCATAGTTAGGAAGAAGCAAGTGTGGTTAATTAGTCAGTGGTGTGGCCAGCTGCTCATTGAACTGTCTCTGATTATTCACCATGGATGACTCCAGCTGCTGGGGCTGGGAGAAGGTGGAGGGTGAGTCTGGAGTGAGTGAAACTCTCCAGAGCAGGGTGCTGCAGTTCCTGTGTCACAGCGAGCTCCAACCATTTGTTAACCAGCCTGGAACAACGCCAGGGTTTGGAAGCCAACCCTGTCCCTCCTTTGCCAGAGAGTTTTATAGGGGCTTGAATCAAACACAGATGACTGGAGCTTTTCCTTGTGAGGCCCTGGTGCAATGGTCTGTGCCATCAACCTTCAGTGGAGGATGGACCTGAGCCATGGACAATCCTCAACAAAGCAGCACTTCTAAATCCTCCTTGTGTTCAGTGATGCCTAATCAGGGGAGTTACATTGGCTGAGGGGCTGCTATGCATAGACTCTGATCCTCCCTAAAGGGTGAAAAGCAGCTTTGTGACATGATCATCTCAGTCTGTTTAAGAATAAAAAGAACTTGACTCCATTAAAGAGTAAAGAGAACTCTTCATTAACAAGAGGATCATAAAGCCAACAGAGTTCCCAGTAAAATTGCTCATCTGGGGTACTTGTTCATGGAGTTTGGTGCATGTTTGAGGGAAAGACATGACCTGCAGAGGTCCTTTCCAGCCTGCACCATTCTGGGATTGTGGGACATTAGAGATTGCAAGGGCTTTGGGTGGTCCCTCTCTTGGTCGTTCTGCGGTGGAACAAGTCAGGTCCTGGGTGAACCTGGGTACAGGGCATGGAGCACGGCAGACATAAACCTGTGCTAAGCAAATTGTGGGCCAGAGGAGGTGGGGAAAGGGTCTGACTTGGCAGTGGGACCAGCATCAGTTTCTCCATTCAGCTCCCTCCTGTGTCTCCTGATGACTCTCTGCAGCCTGCCCCTTGTTTCAGTTCCTCGGGCAGGAAATGGGACTGATCAGATCTCTGTGGACTGCAGAGGTTCTCTAGGTGATCCTTCATTTCAGCAGCTGGGAGGCTTTTCCCAAGCTGGGGGTTAAGGTGAGAACCTATGAAGAGACACTAGACAACATCTGAAAAACCGTGTTGTATCTCAGGGAAAGGAGACGGGCAGTGTCAAAAGTGGGAGAAAAAAAAGCAGAGGATAAAAGAGCTTAATTTTTAGGGCAAGCTGCCCTTCTTGTTCCTCCAAACTTGCTTAAGCGTTCTGCCCTCCAGGGTCCACAAACAAATCCATTCTCCCTGTGTTTCTTCCCCCAGGACATCGATGGCCAGGCCCTCCTGTTGCTGACGCTGCCCACGGTGCAGGAGTGCATGGAGCTGAAGCTGGGTCCGGCCATCAAACTGTGCCACCAGATCGAGCGAGTGAAAGTTGCTTTCTATGCACAATACGCCAACTGACTGCACTTCCACATTCCTGCCTGTCCCCCTCCTCGTTCCCTGTCTTTTTGTACCATTCCAGCTTGTTCTTCAAGGGGTTTTCTTCCCCCCTGTCCTTTTTCTTTTCCAAGAACAAGTGGAATTGGAAGCACTGGGAATTAATCCGTAGGGGGAAGAAAAGCGAACGCAAAAAGCAACGAGCTACAAATGGAACAAACTTTTCTGTACTTGCAAAGCACATGGAAGGACTGATGGCATCTGTCCTCATGAGCCTCTCCAACCCATTGCCCAGTGGTGCAAGGCCAGCACGGATCAGGTGCTTTGTCACCAAACCAAACCCACCAGTGGCAGACACATTCCCAAGGAGAAGGGTCAGAGGTTTCCAGGTGGTCGTTGTTTGTCTAGGACAATATCTGGACATGAACATTTCTTTTAGACAACTCTGACGCTCTTCTTTCATATTGAAATGCAGGTCATCATTTGTAGCATTACCCGGGGTTTTACTGCAAGTTTGATCTTGGTGATCAATGAGGTTTTGGTTTTTTTTTCCTCCCGCCTCTCTGGTTTTACAAAAGGGAAAAGTGTTACACCAGGCATATAATGGTTATTCCTGATTGGTTCTTGGAAGGGGACTGAACCTATGGTCCCTGTGATACCAGACAAAGTTGCAGTGGACTGACAGGGGTGACACAAGACCTGGTGGGGCAGCAGCACATCCTGAGCCACGCTGGCTCTGCACAATCAGCTGAATATCTCCGTGATGGGATTTGTACAATGCTCCATTCTTGTACAGGAACATGAAGGCTTTCATAGTCAAAATGCTAACTCTTAAATCCACATCAATTTAAAGACCTGTCTTTGAGCCATATGGTGACAGCAGACTGGGATCAGGGACTCCTGCTGACCCCTGTGCTCAGAAGAACCTACTGACCAACACCAGGCTGCAGCTGCTGTGTTCTCCTCCATTGGTTTCCTTCTTAAATTCTTTGGAGAAGAGGGGGAACTTTCAGATATAAATAGTGTGGAATATATCCAGATCTTGCCCAGAAGGTGTTTAAGGGAGGAAGCATTGAATCTGCCATGCATCACTTGGAAATTCCTTGCTTGTTTTTCAGGAAGTTTCCTGTTTTGTCACTGAGGAATGGGACGGGTGCAACTGCTGCGGGCTGGGCCAGATGCTGAGACTTCATCAGAAATGTTCATATATGGGAGATGAGCAGGACTGGATCTGTTCTCAGCTGTTGCTTTGTTCTGAAGATCTTGTTCAAGTTTTAATCAGTTCAAGGCAGTATTCGTTGCCTCTGCATCAAATGGTGGGGTTTTGCTCTTCAGAAATCCAGGAACAGGGTTCTGTAGTAGGGCAGATATTAAAAAACTGGGGTTTAGACTGGATGTGCTACTGACAGTAGCAGTGAAATGTGTCAGTGCAACTGATTTGATAACTACTTTGGGTCCCTCTCAGGGTGCCCTAAAAGTGGTGCTCAGTGTTTCGCCGCTGAAGACAGGAGGATTGCACCCAGCAAAGTGAGAGGAGGACAGCTGAGAAAATCAGGGAGGCTGCTTCTCCCAGCTCCTTCTCACTTCAGCCCAGTCCTGGTGTTACATCTGTCAGCAGGAGACAGCTCCTGGGAGGATGCTGTCAGGAGAACTGGCACATGAGGACATTCCAAGGAAGGGAAGCAGAAAGGCTGTTTGCTGAACAGCACCCCAGCACTGATCCTTTACTCATCAAATCCAGCTTCTGCTGCTGCTCTGATGTTCTTGGAGTTTCTGGCCTCTGGGATTTGTCAGAGACATTTAATGCCTTCTGGGACACTCTGCAAAAATGTCATTTTTTGTCTCCATCAGCCTTGTAACTGTAGATATTCCTATGGCAGCTAATTCCTTGTGGAGGCGTGACTGGGGAGCAGACACACACAGACTCTGGGAGCAACCAGCTCTTGTTCCAGCCAGTCAGGGAATGGGTGAAGCATTGAGCCAGGAACATGGTTTTCTTTACTGGTTGTTCAGGGAACTTAAATCATATTCAAAACTCGAACTATTAAACAACAAGAAAAATAAGTTTTAATTTTATCTTGCGCTGGCTCTTTCATTTCTACAGGTTTCTCTCTCCTCACTATTTGTCTTTCACTTTATTGTTCTTCAGTGCTGCCTCATTTATCACTTTCTGTCCTCTCAGAAAAGCTGATAACCTGAAATCTTTATGCTAAAATTATCTTGAGTGGTAAATGCTTTACTGTTGCTTTTTAGTCTGCAGGTTGGGAAGATGTATGGGATTGAGGTGCTATTGTCTGTTGCATTGATTGCTTTCCAGAAAAGCTGGAGCTGAACTTCTTGGGCCATTTCTTACACAAGTGGAGAATGGGTGGTGTGGAGTTTAGCTGGACATGCTGCTCAGACTGAGCACAGATCAGAAGGAAATAATTACTCTTGCCTGGACTTCGTTTCAATTCTGCAACATCAGTAAACCTTTGGAGTAATGCACTTCCAAGGAGATGTTGGGAATCCAATTTTGATAGAGTAAAATACCACTTTACTTCGCAATGCAGAAGTGTAAACCACTGTAAGTTTGTGGGATTTTTTTTTGTTTCAGACCTGATTGATTCTAAGTTAAATTCAGAGCTGCTGCAGTTTCACAGATGCACTAATGACAGTGGTGAAGCCACATCTCCCCTCCCTGTTCTGAATTTGGCATCCAGGCCAGAAGTTTGTTGTGTTATCAGCTGCAAGAGGCCACTGCTGTGAAGTGCTGAACTCATGATTATCCAAGGCCATTGCCAAGGGCTGGGGAGCAGCCCTGCTGTTGTTGTTTGTTGTTTGCTGACCTTTTGTTTACTGACACAGACCACTTTGCTCCCACAGCAAGGCTGTGCAGGTGTTACTGGACTCTCTTCGGGCATAGGACCAAAGATGGGTGTTTTTGGAACAAAAATAGGGGGCTGAGGAGTGCATGGTGACTGCTCATCTTTATCTGCACTGACGTCTTTGGAGCTTGCACTCAGGCTGAGCAGACCCATGGGCAGGTCCCTGCTCCCTTCACGCCCCTTACCTTGACAGAATCAGCCAATCCCCACTTTCCAGGCCCAAAGCATCCATCTCTGAAATTGGATTAAATCATTAACTTAAGGAATGTCCATGATTCCCTCGTTGGTTGTCCTGCCTTCCTCCTGCTGCTGTGGATGCTCTTCAAGAAAAGTGATCTTTGGTTTCAGGGCTTCTCTTCCTTTTACAGCTCACAAACACAGCTGCCAGGATGACCAAACCCTGGCTTTTCCTACCTCTCAGAGGCATGAAGGCTTCTCAGCTCTGAGGAGGATTTCAGGGTTTCCAGCTCTTCTGTTTTATCCATATTCCATAACCCCTGATAGTTTGGTCCCGCAGGGTGCAGAAACCTCCTAAAAATGCTGTGTGCCCTCATAAAACACCAAAATCCAGGCTGCTGAATTCACCCTGTCCTTAGTGAAGTATCCAGTAAGATGCATTTCCTAGCTGAGGTGGCCTGACCCACCCTGACAGAGGTCTTTGGATGCCTGCTGGGATCCAAAAAGTTCCTCAGTTGGTCACCTAAACTCCTCTATTTTACTCTGGGCAAACAGCTCCTTTGCCTTAAACTGGAAAGTCACCATTCCTTGGCTTTAACTTCCAGCCTGTTGCAGTCCCAGTTGTGTGGTGTCCCCATCTCAGCCTTTTGAAGGCAAACCAGGCAATGCTGGGCTGCCATAATCAACATTCAGTCACCTTCAAGCCTGCCTTGGCCTTTTTCAGGGCACAGAATCTTAATTTGGCAGAGCTGCTGTGCCCTCTCAGTGTCTCAGAAGCTCCGTACAATCAGGGCACTTCAGATACTTTGGGCTTTCCTGGTGCAGAGCATCTGGAAAACGATGAGCTCAGAGTGTTCCTCTCGTTTCCAAATTCAAGTGCCAAAGGAGAACAACATGCTGCAAGTGAACACCATTAAAACCAGCTTTATTATGCGTGGATAAATACAGTCCCAAGGGCTCCATTTTGGTGCTAGGATATGTCACGCTGTATTTTCCATTGCTTGGGATTGCAAAGCTGATTCCTTACTCCAGGAAATACTTTCTGTAATCTGCAACATCTTGAACATTAGGTTTGTGGGTTGTTTTTGTTTTGTTTTGTTTTGTTTTCTTGTGACTGTACACTTTTTAACTTGGATACGTTCAACAAATATTCCTTTACCCACAGTCCTGGGTATTTTGGACATGTTTTATACAGTATATTTATGTAAAAATTGTTTCAAAACGTGGATGCATGTGTATTTTCCCCTCAGTAATATTCTTTATCACATCAGCTGACACAGAACTAAAGGAATCTCTTAACTCAGGATTTGATCCAGAAATAACTGAGGTTAGTGGTAGGGCCCTCATAGACGTGTGGGCTATGGGACCAATTCTTCACCAGTTTCACTCAAATAGAAGTCAAAGTCTGCACTTAATTAACAGAAAATTTAAATGCCTCCCTCTCCTAGCAGGCAGAAATGCAGCTGCAGTCTGCCAGACTTCACAGGAGAGGGCTTGTGTCCTTAGGTGCTCATGAACTCCCAATAAAGGAACAGAAGCCTTTAATGGTCTCATTTATTCTTTGGTACAATACTCCAGCAAGAAGTGTAAATGGTGTTAATGGCTGCATATAGAATATGAACCAGTCATCAAAGATGAGAATTTTGTAGCCCAGCAGTGCTTTAAATGTCAGCTGTCCTGCAGAAAAAGAGTGGTTTTGCAGTGATTTGGTGCCATGCACGGGAATTCTCTTGCGGAAGACACACGAACTGCACAAACCTGGGTCATAGTTACAAAGAGTCGTGGCCTTTCTTTCTTTTTTTTTTTTTTTTTACTCTATTGTGTTAATTTTTGCAGTGAAAAAGGTAAGTCTTGATCACTGCCAAGGATGTGGGAGAGGGGAGAGAGGGCTTCAGGAGGAGAGAGCCTGGAGTTCTGGGCTTGAGTTGTCTTTGTGGACAGGGACCTCTCCTAACAGAAGCACAGCTGTGAGCATCATTCCTGAAAGCTTTTCTTTTTCACAGCAGGGATGGGTTTTGAGTCCCAGCAGGGGCCAGGTGAGAGGAGGGAAAGAAGCTGGCAATAGACTCAGAGCCACAATGCTGAAAGGTTCTAATTTTGTTTTCCCAGTGGAGATAGGGAAATCTGGTTCACAGATGTCTCTAGGCTGCTTGGCTGGATAGGAGGGGAAATCAGTCTTTCCTCATTGTACCCAACTCCTGTGTGTTTTTTGGGGTCTGGGGGCTGAAGACACTCACCTCTTGCACCTTCCAGACCTCCATAGGAAATACCAGGCTAGAACTTGAGCTCTCTCCACAGGAAAAGGTGACATTGCCCTGAGTTCAGGTTGTGGATGTACAAAGCACTGCTCTGTGTTCTGATGTGACAGGATGAAAATGCTGATTCCCAGGGCACCCCGCCTGCTTCTTGTTGCTCCAGCCTCACTGGAGATTATGGACACACGAGTGTCCATAATTTATAGATTGTGAATGTGTGCATTCCATTTCCCAGTCCCTGTTCTGCCAAACCTGGTCGGGATGTGCCAGGTTGTTCCAGCAGCCTTTCACCTTCAGGGACCTGCTTTCTGGAAAATCCTCACCTGGGGAATGCTACCATCACACTTGCACATGCACAGGCAGGGGTGTCCTCTGTGGTCCAAGGGAGGTCAAAGTCCCAAATGCAGCCTTGGAGGGGAGTTGAGTCCTTTCATGTGCCTTGTGTAGGACAGGGCAAAGCACTTAAACCCTCCTGTCTGTCATGGAACAGCAGGAATTGGCTCCACAGCCAGCAGTTAACTCTCCATTCGTGGTGGTGCATGTTGGAAAACTTTGAATTGTTTTGCATTCCAGTTTGTACTGAAGGTTTTGACTCGAAGTTTTGTGTACATAATCCCTTTGGTGTGTTGATAAATATGTGTGTATATATATATGTATATATATGTGCGTGTATATGTATGTGTATATATATATACATATCAATCAATGCTGGTGTTTTTACTTTTTGAAGTTCCCAGGGCGAAGGGCATGTTGTCAGTTTGCTGTAAGATTCTATTCTGTATATATGTTTCCATGTAAATAAGTGAAAATCTATATTCAGAGTTATATTTTAATTTTTATTCAGAATGAAATCCCTTTTTACTTGAAACAGTTGTAAGCCACGTTGTTAATAAAGTAACAATAAGTCATATATCTCTCCAGGGTAGTTTTTGTTTGTTTCACAGGGTAGAGGGGGTTTTTTTGTTGTTGTTTTGATGTATCTTTGTGTCCAAGCTGCCTGGACCTGTTTTGCCTTCACTGAGCCCCCAAACTCCCAGAGGTGCAACGTGGCCTCCCTGGCTCAGCCCTCCATAGGTGCCAAGCTGAATAGTTTGGGTTTATGTACCTTGAAGTTCTTCCCAGAAGCAGGACATGAAGCAGGAAAGGTGGTGGGTGATGAGGAGACACAACAGCATCCAAGGACGTTTTAAGGAAGTGATGGGAGCAGGGTGAAAGACAGGAATGAAAACAATTCAGTGAGCAGCAGGCAAAGGAGGGTGCAGTGACAGAGGAGTTGCTGGTGGCAGCAGGGGAGTTACAGCAGGGCTGCAGCACATGGAGTAAGGAGACAGAAAAGAAAACTTCCCCAGGTGCACAGCAGCCAGTGAAGATGGGGGAAGCCATTCTGCAGTGGGGAAAAAGAACTGTGAATTCCAAAGGGTGGGCTTCAGACATGCCTGCTTTGCCAGACAAAACCTTGTGTGCATTGCGCGTCTCGTGTGACATTTTCCCTGCACTTGCAGGCTGTGCCGAGCTTGAATTCCAGCTTTGTGAGTCCTGTCACCTTTCAGACCTCTCAATGGCATCCTGAGTCCTGCTCTAAAAGGTCTCTGTTTGCTGGGCTGGCTTGGCTGCCAAGCATTTGCCACTGGTCTCCTCACCCATCCCCTCTGCCTCAGTGAAAGCAGGGTGGTGCCCACCCCGACAGCATCCAGTGATGTGTGCGTGGGAGGAAGTGAGCAGACTCCACAGAACTGGCTAACAAGTGTTGGGGTGACTCCTTCTGGTTTTGCTCCATCAATCCTATTTAGGTGCCTCCTGTGGATACAGCAAAAGGGGAGAAACAAAATTCCTCCCTCCGTGTTCTGTCGTTTCTCCAATTTCGTCAAGACTGACTCTTCTGTCAGGCAGAAACAGCCATGGGCAAGCAAACAGGGGTAGGGTGACTTTAAAAAGAATCCAGCCATTGAAAAACTGTAATTTTACAATGACAGCAAGTCTTGGGATGATAACCCTCTGGCCTGACTCCTTATGACACTGTGCTAAAGCCCAGGCTTTGGGAGGGACAGAAGTGCTGGTGGTCACTGAAGTGACCTGTCCAGACAGCTTTGGGAATAAAGCATCAGACCAGTGGGTGCTGCTGGGTGTTGACAAATGGACCGCAGAAGAGCTCACTGAAGGGTGAAGTAGAGAATGGGAAGGATTTATCAAAGAAAATAATTCTGAGGTGAATCTGATGGTGACATAAAACCAAAAGAGCAAAAGCTTGAATGGTTTATGATGTTCTTCAGGATCCAGAGGTGAAAATAAATCCATGTATCTCCCCATAGCTCATTACATAGTCATTAAAAAGTAATGCAAAGGTCAGACGCTGGTTTTTAAATTTCTGCCCCAGCTCAGGCAAGACTCAGAGCTCTGCAAAGAGCTAATTTTGGGGGAATATGAAGTGATTTTAGGAAAACCCTGGCAAGATACTCCAACTGAGGTCCTCGAAATTAATGACCTACACATGAAATATGATTGCCATATATCATTTCCTCAGGGGAAAAATACCTACCAGCCAGTCTTGCTTCTGGTATCACAGGCCAAGATTTTGAAGACGCCTCCATTTTTAGTGTTTTTCACGTGCAATTAATTTGTGAAATATTTCTAGATGCTTGACCTGATTTGTTAACACAGTCAAGCAGTGATGTAAGTGGAAGTACGAACACCAATGTGTAGTCAACCATCCCATAAAAAAAACCACCTACAAAACAGAAGTTACATTTTCAGGTCTCTGAGGAAACACCGTCTGTCTTTCCTGCATACAGAATGAACAAAACAAGCAGGTAGTTATATTTCACTCCCAAGGTTTCTAGACAGACTTTCAAGGCAAATAATTATTGTTTTTAATAACCGTGTTGTTGTTGTTACTGCTGCTGTTGAGAGCAGTTTTATTGCTTTTTTAATTTCAAGATTCATGCCTTTCTGTGAAATTTAATGATTCTCCAAGTCCCTCTACTGCTACAATATTTACTTAAGACTGATACACCTCTTGCTGTAGTGTCTGTACTCAATTACTGTAAGTTGATTTTATAACTACATCTCAGCCGAAGCTGTAATTATGCTGTCTTCTCTAATATGTCATAAAATCATAAACCCAGAGAAAAGATAGTGCTGGAGGACACCTTGAGGTGTCAGGTTGACTGTTTCCCCTCTGCAAGGCAGGACCAATTAGACAAAATCTTGTTCCTATTTGGCATTTGTTTAACCTGACCTTCAGATGGGTGTCAAAATAAGACCTCCAGCAACAAGCCTCTCCCCAGCACTTCCACGGCATGTAAAACAAAAAAGTGATGGCATTTGGATGATGAAGCATGGTATTCCCAGGCAGAACCACAAAGCTGATGCTGCCATGGAAGGGCCATTTCATCTTGAAGAGCTCAGTCTGACTGGTGATTAATGGAGCAATTAATAAAAGTAAAAGCAGAAAAGTCATGGTTAAGATGGATTAGATTTCAAGGAAGCAACTGTGGTAATCATTTCTGTCCTGAGGTGGGGAGGCAGAGCTCGTGATGGAGATGATGGGGAAGGGAAAGGGAAAGGGAAAGGGAAAGGGAAAGGGAAAGGGGAAGGGGAAGGGAAAGGGAAAGGGAAAGGAAAGGAAAGGAAAGGAAAGGAAAGGAAAGGAAAGGAAAGGAAAGGAAAAAGGATCTGTTGGACATGTAGAAGGAAGAGCCTGTGTCCATAAACCTCCCTCCCACATGTGCAGGGTACCCAGGAGATGCTCCCTGCCCAGGCAATCAGCCGCCTCCTGTGATGACAACCAGCAAAAGGCAGGGACACGTTTAGGGGAAGAAAGTGTTATTATCACTTTCATGGACTTGTCACTGAGACCTGGGGACCTTGCAGGAATCAGGGACCGTGTTCCCAGTGGTTTGAGGTGAGATCACACTTGTCTCTAGGGAGGAATGTGCTGGGGGAGATCACATCAAAATGCAAATATTCCTCTGAAATTCACTGTTGTTCGTAGCTGGAAGGACCTCGAACATCCAAACTGTGAAACTTCAGGTTTGCACAGGAAAACTGCAAGCTCTGCTGAGCTCCTGCATGTGTGGCTGACCCTAATTGCATTTTACCAGTGCAGTTTTCTCTTCAGAGCCTCCACAGCGGGACTTTCCCTGGCCAAGGAGTGACTGAGCACAGTGGGTCCCCAGCCACAACCCCCCAGTGCCCTGCTCCTGAGTGCCAGGCTTTGACACCTTGGTTTTGGGCTCTGTCATGAAGACAGTAGAGAGAAACACAAAAAGGAGAGAAGAACAGGAACCTGAACCATTTGAAGACTTCTTTGCCTCCAATGATCTAGTTAAGCCTGGATTGAAGCCCTGAAATGTCATCTCATTGAGGAAAAAAAAACCCCTCATTTTGTTCTGTGCGTGCTTAGTAGCTACAACTTGGTGCCTTGGAGCTCGACTTCATTTTTAACTTCTAATATTACAAGTATATTAGACCTCTAATATACAAGATAAATACATTAAGGAGAGTATCTTCAACCAAGAACTTGGGATAAATTCATACATCCTTTTTCAGTGGGGAAGTCCTGCTGTCTTCTCTTACCACATGAACCACTGAGGCTGCCCAGGATGATCCTGCACACCATGCAGTGTTGCAGTGAAAAATTGGGAATTGTTTCCTCCTGCTCTCTGATCCAGGGTCTCTAGCACACTTAAAAAGTCAGTGTATAACCTTCCCTCTCCTTCCCAGTGCTTCACAGTGTCCCTGAGAGGGTGGCTGGGTGGTACCTTGCTCATGGCATTTCTGGTGAAATAGAATTTTTATGGGAGCACACTGCATTTGTCTGTGGGGAGGGCAGGGTAGAAAAGAACCTGTCCAATCCCAAATATTTGTTAAAAGTGACATAGTGGAGGAAAAGATTGTGTCTACAGGTCTCAAAGAAGGTTCTCTCTTACTTTTCTTCTAAGAATGAAGTTGCTATTTGAGGTTGATAGGTTGATGCTGGGGGCCTTTTCCTTTACTCTTTTTTTTTTTTTTTTTTTTTCTNTTTTTTTTTTTTTTTTTTTTTTTTTTTTTTCTTTCCCAATTTAATTCCTTTAATAAGAAGCAGCTTCTCTGTTTTCATTTAAAGTCGTTAAGCTGTGGCATCAATGTGCCTGGATGTGTCTCTGTGTGTGAAAGTCTCCAGCCCATTGTGAAACACAAACCAGAATATCAAGTCTTTGCATTGCCTTAGATCGTGTTTTTTATCTGATATTGAATTAAGTAAAGGGCTTAATGTTCAAAGTGCTGTTTGGGGAGTTACTTGCACAAATTCTGTTATTGCTGTTAATGGGATTTGTGCAGATTGCTTTGAAGATGAGTTCCTTCATGTAGAATAGGAAAAGACATTCTCAATTATAACTTATTTCAGACAAATCTGTCTTTAATTTTTTTACTGATAGGGCATTAGAGACATGAAGCAAAGAAGCATTAGATGAATTTTTTATTAGTATTATTGACAGGCATGTGAGGACAGGTTTGGTTCAGATAATTGAGTGGATATTTGGGTAATTTTTAGAAGTGGGCAGAAGGAGACTTTAAATTTGGGAATAATGATAAAATTTGGTGACGTTTCAGAAAAACTACAAAGCTGGAAAGAAACGTTTTTGAGACATTTCCACCTTACAATGCAGATTAAGTACTGGTGGAAATCTTAATTTAGANTGTTTTTAAGACATTTCCTAGGCACCACCTTAAAATGCAGATTAAATACTGGTGGAAATCTTAATTTAGAGAGTGGACACCTCAGCCTGCAGCTCAGTAGTGCCTCTTTTAGGTATTTCACCAAATGATAACTCCTGTGGAAGGTGTCCCTGCCCAGGGCAGGAGGGTTGGAACAGGATGATCTTTAAGATCCCTTCCAACCCAAACCATTCTGTGATTCTGTGACCACCCTGGTTTGAAGATGTGGCCAGGAGCAGAAAAGAGCAGGCAAGCCTGGCTGATGGGACTGTAGAGAAAAAGGTTTGAGGACACAGCATCGTGCATTTTCTGGAGAAATCTCACCCCTCCTGACTCCAGAGAGGAGTCAGAACAGGTTTGTCTTATACAGGCTGAGAACAGGGAATTCTGGGCTGATCAGGACACCTGAGGGCTGAGGGTTGCAGCCACTAGTGCAGAGCAGGGCAATAATATTTTAAGTGCTATTTAATTTTCAGGTGCCTGGGCAGAGAGTTTCTCACCTGACTCCAGCCAAGGCTGGAGATTGTGATTCCCCAGGGCATCCAAGACATCAATGGGATGGCCAAGCCGAGGAAAAGTCACACCCTCTTAGAGCAGCAGAAGTGACATTTTGAGGTCTCTCAGGTGGTGGTAAAAACTTACTTTGTGTCAACTCATGCACGTCCCACCTGGATTTCTGCCCCTGCAGCTTCCCTGGCTGTACCAGGTGCATTCATAGGACACTGAAATACCTCCAGACATGGAGACTTCCATTACCCCTTCTGGGAGAGCCAAGATCCACACTCCCTTGTTGTTTCTGTGTCTGAAGGGATACGTGGGGTGATCACCTCCCTGGTGCAGGCAGCCCCTCTGAGATGGATGAGCAGCTTAATGCTGCTGCTCTCACTGCTGAGCTTGCAGTGAAGATTTGTGGGCTGCTTCCTCCTCAGATCCTCGCAACCCCTGTCTCCCATCCTCTGATCTGGATAACAAATCTGACAGAAGCTGTATAAATTACAGTCTTTGGAGTATTAATGGCCTGCTTCTAAATGATTAATTACAGGGGATCTCTTGCATTCACAGATCAGTATTAGTGAGTCATGCACTGTTATTCTACAGTATCTCTTCCTCTGTCAGCCTGGCCTGGATGGAAACAGGTTGGTGGGTTCTGAGCAGAGGGGTGTGAAAAAGTTACAGGAAGAGGAGGAGTTAGTATTTATTTCTGTGCTGTAGCTACTTGTCATAACTACCTAAATACAGGTTTGTGGCTCAAAGTAAACAAGGAGGAATTTAATGCTCTCAACCCACAAGCCAAGGTTACTCTGTGCTTTTTAGAGAGAGCAAATCCTGCTCCACTGAGTGGTCCCATCCCCTCCCTGTGCTCCTCCTCCTTTCTCCCTCATGCTCACATCAGTATTTTGGCAGTTGGGAAATTCATCTGGTTAAAGATGATCTCACATTGAAAGGCTCCCAGCTGGCTCATTTCCCCTACATCTACCTACCTGGATGTACAAGCTTTTCAACCAGTGTTTTGGTGTTTTGGGAGGAAGAAGCATTTGGGAGGGAGGGAAGGAAATCATCATCTTTTTCAGCTGCACATGGATTTGCACTGGAATCAGGAACAGGAGTTGCCAAAGTCCTATGGACAAGGGCAGACACTTCTTCACACCACATGCAGAGCAGGAGAGTTACACAGCTCACTTATCCACACTTCCTGGCTACACAGAAACTTGGCTCCCTATGTTTTTGCTTCTTATATTATTTTGAAATGAGATTTCCCTCTTCCTCTCCCAAAATCCTGAAAAGGGAGCACTCAGCTGTACCTTCAGGCACTTGTAATAAACTGTCCCTAAGGGAGCAACTATTCACCATAAGCCAAAACAGGTACTTTGCTAAATAAGATGATTCCCTGATAATGCAATTCCCAAGGTAGAGAGGGACAGAAACAAGGACAGCATAAGAGACTTTAATTGTCTCCCCTTTCCAGCAGGAAGCAAGTTGAAGGAATAATTGTTAATTGCTGCTAATTGTTAATTGCTGCCTGCTCCATCTGCAAAGTTTCCACTAGGAACTAATGAAACCTTGAAAGAGCTTGGATGGGTGCATTGTTCCCTGGCTCTACAACTTTTTTCCTCCATGGCAGGAACAGGGTGAGTTTTCCACTGAGCTTTGTTTAGAAGGATGCTCTGAGCTTCTGACCCTGCCATGTGTTCTCAGCCATGCCAGAGGCTGGGAAGAGTTCAATTTCTTCCACAATGTGATGAGTATTTTGCTATTATTTCCATAGAATCACAGAATGGTTTGGGTTGGAAGGGACCTTAAATATCCCCTCATTCCAGCCCCCTGCCATGGGCAGGGACACCTTCTACTTCCCCAGGCTGCTCCAAGGCCCATCCAACTTGGCCTTGGACACTTCCAGGGATGGGGCAGAACCCACCAAAACAGGACACCCACCCCTGCTGTTCTGCCTCCCAGCAGCAGGTTCTTGTGCAAATAAATTTCATGACAACTCAGCTGGAGCAAATATTGACACTGAGACTAGAGAAGGAACTGAAAAATCTACTTTTCATTCCCACAATTAATTACGGTGCAAAAAGTGTCTGTCTGTTGGCAAGCTTTGCATCTCCCCTTATCAAGCCTTTTACCTCGTCCAGCCTTATTACTTCATTCATATTTTAGTCAAATCTGGAGGCACTGGGCTGTTCATGGGGCAGGAAGATGGCAAATCAATGCCAGGAGCTGCACTTGAGGAGCTGCCTCACCTCCTGCCAGCCACTGCATCTATTTCACGTATTTTTTCCGTCTCCTTGTCTGTAAAATGTGCAAAGTGTTGCTTACTGCACTTCAAGAATCCTGTGAGTTCCTTAGCTGTGGATAACTAAATATTATGACATATAAAAGCACAGGGTATAGATATATCGTAGACTTCACACTTGTATTTCACACTCTCTATTAATGTGGCACTCCACAGTGACATGATATTTACCAAAAACTTCCTGGAAGCAGATTCAAAATTTTAATTTTTTTTTTTTTTTTTTCTTCCAGGACTAAAAACTGTTAAGCTCAGTGTTTATCTGCAATGGCAAGGCAAGGTGCTCAATGAATGGTAATGAAAGGTGTCTAGTCCTAAAAATAGCCTTTCCTAGGCTGAGGAAAGGAAAAGAAAGAAAACACCCTGTGAGATTTTTCCTGGCATTAAGGCAGTCAAATTGTCTTTTTAAATAGTGTGAAAATTGACAGATTATAAAAAATAGAGAGAACAATCACTGGAGAGTGTACGATAATCTGGCAATATGGAAATTACAAATTTTAATATTTCCCCTGAGCCAATGAAATATGCAAAGAACAACTGCATAATGTAGCAGGCTCTGTGTAACCCTGAGGTAGCTTGAGTTAGCAAGATATTCTATCCCAGTTGGGTCTTTTTTTCCTTGGCTAATAACAAATCTGCCAAATTACTTCGATGGTGAAGGACAGAAAAATCCTCTCTGAAGTTCAGTTGTTGCACAAAGCTGCTCCATTAAATATCCGGATTTAATGATGCTCTGGTAGTTCCTGATCTTGTTGATTTCTTTACTGCAACGTGAGAAGTCAGTTGTTCTAAATTGGTGCAGCTGCCATCAGCATTCAGTTGACATCATGGATTTTCTTGGTGATCCATCAAACCCAGGTTTATCTGCAGCAGAAACCAGCAAGCCATCCAGAACCGTGGGGAGGTTTGCTCCCCAGCTTGTAGCAGGTTCCCTTTTTAAGTCACAACATTTTCCTGCCAATTGGGAAGAAATCTGAATGGATGTCACATCCAGGATTCCTGCCTCTTTGGTAATGAAACTGCCGAGTAATTCCTTCTTTGAAGAGGATCAATTCCTCCTCTAAAGAGAACAAAATATTTCAACAAGCATCAGTCACCAGATGACAAGGTGTTTGCTCCTGCAGACCAACAGCAGCATCTGACTCACCAAGCAGAGTCTGCAGAGCGTGAGTTTTGCTTAAGAGGTTCCTTTTCCAGGAGATTTTGTTTGGTTTCATTGCCCAAGCTGCATTTGGGATAATGGATTTCAGCAATTTCAACATGCAGTAGAAAACTCAGCCCGAGCTCACTCAGGCTCCTGGTTAAGAGGAGCTCTTCAAATGTGCTTAATTTAAGCATATACTTGAGGGTCTGAAGGGCTGAACAACACACTCATGCCTTTCTAATTAGAGATTACTCAAATCATGACTCAACTCATCTTCCCCTAAAGCAGAACCAGAAGCAACTCCAGTGGATGAAAAACCTACTTCTGACAAAAAATACAAAGATTTGCCTATAGTTAGTTACACTGACAGAGTTACAGGCATGTTCTGGGCTAAACTAAACAGGGAGATACTGTCAGGACTGTCCAGAGACTCCTGAATGTAGAAACAGGATAAAACATTAAAACCAGGCTGTTTTATTTAATCCCTCTGCAATTCTCATGGGAGGCAGTCTCTCTGTGAGGTGATGCTTGCTTTGCCTGGAGAGATGATGTTGACAGTTCATGGTTGACCCACCTTAGGTCCAGGCTTACTGAACTTAGGGCACCATGCAATAAACTTTGCATTGTGCTAGACCTGGACAATTAGTTTTCTTTGAAGGCAGGGTCCTGCACCAGTCAGATTTTGTCATTCAAAGTTTCCACTGAAAATCTTCCTGTTTCCAGTAGTTCTGACTGTAATTCTTCCAAATACAAGTTGCTTCAGACAGGAAATCCTCTTCACACGTCTTCCCTTTTATCAACTAAACCAACCTGCCTTGCAGTGCTTGGGCTTAGAAGATTTCAATAATGGTTTTGATGCAAGTTTATCATCTCCTTTCCCTCTCTTTACAAACTACAGGTTTGTTGGGTTTTTGTTTTGTTGGTTTTTTATGTGTGTTTTTGGTTTTTTTGGTTATTTTTTTGTTAAATGTGATGGTCATCCCTGGATCAACAAGCCAGAACAAATATAATCCTCCAATAGCAAGAGAAGCAGCCCTTTTTCAGAGGGAGCAATCAATCCCCTCCAGCGACACGTGCCTAATGGATCTGTCTCTTTCATTAGCTCTGGGCTCCTAATAACCACTGTCTTTGCCAAATGAGGGATGTGTTATGTCGGCCTCCTCTGCCGTCCTCTCCTCCCTTCCCTGCCTTGTCAGCAGCATGCTAATTTATGTAATCAATTCATAGTACTGCTTAATGAATAGCTTTGAAGTCGTTAGATTCATCTGCTGGTAGAGGGGCTGATTGGTCAGCCTCTGAATCGTCTCCATTTTCTGAGGCTGGAAAGTGTCAGCCAACATAATTGCTTTGGAAACACCCTTGGGAGACACTTGGGAAGTAGCTGTACAATCCCTCTTTACATTTAAGTGGAAGACAAAGTGGAACAATAATAATACTTAGCATTTTTACCACACTTCATATCATTAAAACGCTTCCCCAAACATTAACTAATCCTTGCAGTATGCCCCAAAGGTGAATCATTGCTTCACTTACACAGAAGAGAGTCAGCAGTAAAGACAGTAGATCTCAAGCCTCTTGGATGCTGCAGCTGATGGGTGCTTTTGTGCTCAGGAACATGTAAACCCAGAGTCACAGTGTCCCTTCAGTAACCAGCTCCTATGGAAATCCCTGGGGAATTTTGACTCTTTAGCTCTTTAAACCACAAAAGGCAGAAAAGGGCACGTGGTGGGATTGTCGGGGTGTCTGTGCAGGGCCGGGAGTTGGACTTGATGATCCTTGTGGGTCCCTTCCAACTCAGGATATTCTATGATTTGCCTGAAATACTGGGAGCACTTTCAACGATGTTATCCTGCCCTCCTCAAGTACGTGGTCCTGATGGAGGTACAGGCAGCCACTTACAACTCACAATTTCTGTGCTTTGGGACAGCAAGGATTTTGATCTGGATTGGCAGCTCAGTGGATGCCAGCCAAGCACTCTTCTGACTTCATACCCAAGTCCTGACCTCCTGATGGAGAAAGCTGTTGAATTCCCACCCCAGAGTGGAAGTGCTCAGAGGGGACCCTCTGTGGATGGAATTTGCTGCCTGGGTCAGACACTCAGGTGTGTCTCAGTCAGCTCCACCTGCACAGAGGCAGGCTGGGACAACAGCAAAAACCACACTGATTTAGCTCAGAAATGGAAAGCAGAAGGTGAGATTTCCTTTCAGCTCAACTACCTGCTACCAACAGAGTGCAGTTCTTCTCTAATGACTTGAAAACTTTCAAGCACAGAGGGTTTTTCAGTGCTCTGTAATGTTTATTCAGACTCCACAGTGAGCTGTGATGCAGAGTGCCCTCTGGCCACACCAGCCCAGTAATGACTCTGGCATTTCTGACAGAGACTAATAGTAGAAATTGTTATCAACGGTTTTAGCAAAATACTGCAAGCTAGAAATTGGATTTCCCCCCTTTCTGCATCCTCCTTCACTTGTTAATGAGCTACTTCTTCAAGGTGCCAATGGTAAAGCTGCAAAGTGAGACGGGCAATTTGTTTCCTGGGCATGAGACCCTTAGACACAGGAGCACACAGTTATTTATTTTAATGCATCATTCACATAAAATTACATCATGCTTTACAGGTGTAGCAGGAAGACAAGTTTCCTTATCCCTGGGACTGAAAGGGAGATATTGATGAGATGCCAGAGCAAAATGAAAATGAGATGAAGAAATCTCTCACCCCAGGTGTGGGTGAAGGCAGTGAGAGCAGTTCTTGCTATGCATTACCACTGAGACTTTGGGAATTTGGGAATGGACAGGACATTTATTCCTTGATAGGGATATTTGGACTTTCCAAAAAATCACTGGAGAGGTGCAACATTTCCAATAGAAGGATTTCTCCTGCACTAGTTCAGATGTTTAAAATCAGTGAGATAATAATGGCCTGTTTCCAATTCCCTATTTCCCACGGTAGCCAACAGCATATCTGTAACAACTTCCAGTGTAGGTATTTCCACCTAAAGTCATAGACATTTCTGGACTGATGTTACCTGTGCAGTAAAATTGCTTTCCTTCTTATTCTCCTCCCCTTCCAGAGCACCCTAATTTTTTGAGGTTGTTTTTCAGGCTGTAGAAATATATGTTATCTCATACTGGATGGATAAGCTTTGCTCTTTGTCTGTGGAAACTCAGGCATGCATCATCTGCAAGAAGCTACTTTATAAGCATATTAATATTTTTTATTAAGGTAGAAATATATTAATATTTATGGGTGTATGAACATCTATATTAATATTTTAAGGAAAATACAGAAAACAGAATATTCAAGTGTGCAAGCATGTGCCAATCACTATCACTGCTGCCACAGAAATGAACCTCTCCTGTCTGTCCTGTGCCACACGAGCCCCCATGGGGGTCATCTCAGGCATCCCAGGAGGGCACAGCCAACCCTGGAGGTCTCTGTGAGAGCAACAGCCTTGTGCCTGCCCTGAGCTGTGGAGCACAGCAAGGAGAAACAGGCACTGAAGGGGTTGGGAGAGGTTATCCAGGAGCCCTGCTGGAGGAAGAGCCAAGGCAGAGGTTACAAAGCATCTGGGAGGGAAGGTATTGGTGCTTGAAGGGAAATTCCTTTTTAAGCCTTTAGGAAAGAGTCGCTCAAATCTTCTGGATTCTGCACATGGACAGGGGAGATCAGGGAAGGACTGTGACAAGGCCTTGATTCTTTGCTTCAGGTAGTCAGGGATGAAGGAAAGGTGTTCCAGACTGGGGACAACTCAGGCAAGGGATTTTTGCGGGAATAGTGATCCTTGGTGGCTTTTTCTTCCTGGTACTTTTTCTTTTTTTTCTGTTAGTGTTTTCCTTCCATTTGCTGTGAAGGCACTGCACTGCTCTCCCCATTTTTTGCTTCCAGGGGAACGGAGACAAAAAAAAAAAAAAAAAAAAAAA
>VWYO01011483.1:410068-438896 GCA_013400275.1 Rhadina sibilatrix
AAAAAAAAAAAAAAAAAAAAAATAGAGTTGTGACTTTCCCCATGATCACAGAGGGGCAACACCTGGTTTTCCAGGGAAAGGTTGCAATAGCAGCCCACCCCAGGTGGGGGATGCACCCCCATGATAGGTGTTAACCCTGCAGATGCACCTGTGCCAGCCAGACCCACAAAGTCACCAGGAGAGGTGGTGCAGGGGAGAGGCAGAGACACAGTGGGGGGTTGGTCCCTGAGAGGGAGAACAAGGTGAAGCCAGGATGGACAGGGACACAGGGGACAGCAGGGACAGTCTGTGTGGGGCCTGGCCATCACTTTGTTGCCTCAACTTGCAGGGAAGTCAAACATCACTTACCTTGTCATGGTCTCCAGCCCACGCCACCACAAGAACCCAGCCTGTTAACACCTTGTCATCCCTTCAGTTCACCCAGCCTCAGTTTTAATCTCCAGAGAAGTTTAAACAAGGAAACCACCACCAGAAACCGAAAGGCTTTGCCTTCACCATGGAAGCCATTTAATTTCTTGGTGGAATTCCAAAGCAATCCCTTCACCTGTGATATCTCACATAATTACTGACACCACTGAGAGGGAAAACCTTGTCCTTGCTTCTCAAGAATGTCCAAGGGACCCTAATGCACTGTTATTATTTTGCAGGAACTCCTTTCATTCATGATTTATATGATTTGATTTGATTTATAAAGGCAGACAGCAAAGCAGTTGTCACCTCTTCTCCCTGTGCAGGCGTCAGGTCTGAGCAGAGACAAGAGGTGAGTGGTGCTTGGTGACAGGTTATTGCCAAGGTTGAGATATGGGGCCTTTTTGTTTTATTCTCCATCTAAATTAGTTACTGCAAAGAGATTTCCCTGGTGGGAAATGCGTTTCAATATTTATTTCCTACCTGACACTTTATTATTCTTTTATTGAGTGGAATGTGTTCTTGCTCTCTCAGAACAGGTTTTCATGCAGAACTCGCTATGACACTGCTTTGGTTTATAAACTCACACCATGTGCCTGATCCTGTTGGCTGTTAAAAATTAAAAGCTGTCTGGGGCTACCTCTTGTCCACCCTCAAATTTAAAGATAATGCTTGCAGTTCAAATTGACTCAAAGTGGAAATAATAAACTTTTTTTTTCATATTAATTAAAAAAGAGGGTTGGGGGGCACCTATGACAACATTCCTACAAATTAGCAGAAAGCTTTCATTCAAGTGGTTCATTTATATTTTTGATCATTTGTGACAACAGGAGAGTAGACTGAGGTGGTTTTTATCCACTGGGTAAGGGAGCAGCTCAGTTTTTGGAGACTGCAAAGTCTCAGGTATTGTTCACCACCTCTCTCTGCCTGGGAGGATGTAAATAATAGAATCATTAGGTTTGGAAAAGACCTCTAAGGACACTGAGTCCAACCATTAACCCAGCACCATGAATGATTGGTGGTCTGCATCTGCATCATGGGGTTGGACTAGCTGGCCTTTCAAGGTCCCTTCCAACCCAAACAATTCTATAATTCTACGGTCAGGTTCTCTCTGCTTTGTTCAAACATGCACTGGAGAGGGGCTGGAGATGTGGCCTAGAGGGCAGGGACTCCTGAGCACAAGGGACACTCCTTTCTCCAGTAGTTCTCTCTCACAGGTTTTTCTACAATCAGGTAGAGGCACATAAATATTGCAAAAAAAAGCATCAGACCTGCCTTTCATGGTGGCCCAGGGACACAGAAAAAAAAAATTCCCAACTTAGCAACCTATATAATTTTTATATTTGCTTCCCTCGAACAAATTTCAAGATGCATTGTATGGCTCCAAGAAGAGAGAGCAACACTCCTCCCTGTGTTACACCTCAGGCTTTCCATTAAAAAGGATGAATGTGATTACAAATTCCTGCAGGTCAAGGAAATTGAATCCTGGTCTTCCACCCTGCAGCTGGATTACAAAAAACCCCACCTTAAGGGATTTAAATATCTTAAGTGACATAAATATCACATACTAAGCCTAAAACACTGCACTTTCTTAATGCTCTGGCTTCAGCAGAATTTCAGTAATTCAGCTGCCTGTGGGGTCCCCTTTATCAAAATATGTGGTAAACACATAAAAGTCACCCCTCAAATATGATGGAGAATGATCAACCCTTACGGTGCTTTTCCTCAAAATGCATCAAACTGGTAACCAAAACTGAGTTGCAAATAGATTCTATGTATTTATAAGGTACAGTGGAAAAGATTTAGCAAGAGAATATTTATAATAGAGCTTTTTCACAAAATAACTCTATGCAGGACAATATAATATTCCAGAGCATATCAGACCTTTACATTAAGAATGTAATCTGTTTTTATAATGGAACTATAAGAGTTTCTGCTGATGTTTTGAAGACTGAAATGTGTTTTCCTCCTCCCTGAGCTGATTATTTTTTCTCAATTTGGCGTCTTATTTGTATCGTTTCTTCTTACACAATTTTATTGTGACATCTGGCTGTAAAATAAAAAATGTAGCCTACAGGAAAACTTAGAATTGTGCTCCCCACAGTGCATCAGTCAGACAATAAAATAGCCATCACTAGGAAAGTGTGTTTACAAAAGCTACTCTTTGTAAATGGAAAGGGTTTTTTCTGGCTTTACAACATGCATAGGGACGACATTTCAGGCGGGGTAAGCTGGGTTCAGGATGGCTTTACCAATTTTTCCTTTCTACCACTTCTGGTAGAAATGAATCTACCAAGTCATTTTAAAAATAGACCTCTGAAGGGTGAGTTTGGGGTTGGGTTTATTTGGTTGGTTGTTTTCTGTCCCTGCGTGTGGGGATTGTTTCCCTTTGTGTTCATCCCACCACTCCTCATCCTGTGACCAACTCCCTTGACCCATCTCCTGGTTTTTTCAGTGATGTGTGTCCAGAGTTAAGCAAAGTAATGGTAATTTGGGCTTCAATATCCTCCTTTGAAAACGATGAATAATACAGCTAACAGGTCAGTGGGAGAGTTAATACTGGATTAGAAGCGGCTCCAAGATTTTTATCGCAGTGTTTAATACATTTATCTACTGCAGGCTTAGGGAAAAGAAGCAAAGCAGCATGATTACCTTCTTACAAATTGATTACATCCATGCAAACACTGCGGAGGAAAACGCAGGCAGATCAAAGCACAATTCTGACAGCAGACTCGCTAAACAAGTTATTTTAGCAACTCCTTAGGAGGCAAAAGAAGGAGAGTCTTGGCTGGGGGCCCCATTGCACAGGCAAGGCCTTGCAGAAGGAGGGGATTGGTTTGAGAAGAGGTTGTTTGGAGCTGGTGACTCTGCTCTGTTCACCTGACTGCGCTGGAAAAGGATGGTACTGAAAGGATTTTACCAGAAGTATTGTAGTGCAGTGCTGCCATGCACTGCAAGAGGACATGAGTGTAGAGATGAAATGGCACCTGCTCATGGAAGGAATCAAATACTCCTCAGGTGTGAACTGTTTTGGATGGTCAGTTTAGGAGGAAATGAGGTGTGCACAAAATCTCTTCGCCTCCACTCAGAAAAGGTGACCAGTCCAGATGAAGAAACCTCCATTATTGTTCTCTCAGTGGAAATGAATCCAGACAGGATTTCAGGAATGGCTGGGACTGTCCCTTTTCAAGGAGAAATAAGACAAACCCCCAAATCTGTGGTTTAATTCCCATGCTCCTCTGGTAAAAGTAAAGTCATAGGTTTAACAGGATAAAGGTTTAGGTTTATCATAGGTTTAACAGGACAGTTTGGGTTGGAAGGGACCTTAAAGATCACCCAGGGTAGGATTAGGCAAATATAGCACAACCCAACCTGTGTTGCCACGACACTCAAAGATGTTCCTTTGTTTACCAAAAAAAATCATGGCCTCATGATATTGAGAGTGGATTTAAGAACTCCTCAGTAAAGCCACAGGTGCTCTGCCAAGTGACATCTAGGAAGAAGATAATTCCAACCTATTTCATCTGTAGGCACCTGTAGCCCATCCCAATCCATCTTGTTGAGGTTATGTTTTTGGGTTTTTTTAATATCTTACGACATGGTGGTGTTCATTATGACCACAGCTCAAATAAATCCATGTAATTAAATTCTTTTCTGGTAATTATCTGCTCATCCAACTGTGATTGTGCAGGTCAGGGTAATTGCACTAATGTCATCCAAGTCACACAAGCCTAATCAGAGTGTCTTTCGACCTAAGATAACCCACAGAACGTGTTTCTCAACCTTTCTTACCCACTTCACTCTTACACAAGTGGAGGTGACAGATCAGTTCTACTGGGTTGATCTAAAATGTCTTTCCCTGCCTGTCTCATGATCTTGTTGAAGGTTTTAGTCAGGAGCAATTTATGTCTTCAGAAGGAAACACGACAGCAGGGCCCAAGCAACACAGCATCGAGAGAGAAGTGCTGGAGACAAGAGGTGTGGGTGGGAGAAGCAATGAGAATAAATTATTCTCGTTGTTTTCAGCCACCCAGATTCTTAAAGTTGTCTGAGCTCTGCTTCAAAAGCCTTGGGTGATTCTCTCAGAACAGGTGGAGGAATCAGTTGCACATGGGCCAGAGTGTGCAAAGGGGACAAGCACAAAGATAACTCGCCACTTTCTTCTGTTAATTTTCTTCTTCCAGGCCCTAGACCTCCAAGGCAACAACCTCTAGTTGTATCAGCAGGTGGTGCCTTGACTGTCTGTGAAGAGCCCTTTGTTTTTCAGTGGCTGCAGATGGCATAGGTTAGAAGAATTCAGCTGATCAGATATGCAACCCATGTGTGTGTTAGATTAATTCCACCTATACAAGGTGCAGCGCAGCATTTGAGCTGTAAACCCTCAGCTCCCAAAAGGTCCAATGGACACAAATATTCCTTTTTACAACCCATGTGACTGATTGTAGACAGTTATTTTACAGTGAGATAAATTGTAAAATTAGAAATGATCTTCCTAAAAGTGCAGTGCCCCACTGACTGTAAAACTAGTCTAGACAAGTAGGTTTGGTTGTAGGTACTGGAAGCATCTTGATCAAGACAGGTGTGACCACTGCAGGTTGACTTCATACTCAACCTAACCTGCAATCCTTTCCAGACCAACAAACGGGCATTTAATTAATTTTTAAAATGTTACAAAGGTGTGAATAAATATTAGAATATTTACAAATATGGAGATTTGAGAGTAAATAGTCAAATACTTGGGGTTTTTTTCAGTTTAACAAGGTGCTTAAAATTATGTTGTCAATATTTCAACATCAAGGATTGGTATCTGTCTGTGAGATGTGGTTTAGCACAGCTTCTTGATCTGGAACAGCGATAACTGTAAAAATTACATATACCTGAAATTAAATATCTATCTATGCATCTATCTATCTATCTTTATAAATTGTGTAATCTTGCCTTTTTCTGTGGTGCAGTCACAGCATTTAACTCCAGATATTTGTACCGAAGGAAAATCTTTTCCCAGTGAGTTAAACTAACGCTGTGTAATTTAATTAACCAGTTGATACAAGTACAGAGCAGCGTAGTCTCGGACTGTAACATTTTTGATGGCAGCAGAAACACACTGTGGATTTTTCAGTATCGTATTTGCTGACATTTTTCTTAATAAGCTTAGTGAGTGAAGCTCACTGAAGCACACCGTCTCCAGAGACCTTCCCGTTTAGTGTTACTGTGGATTTGGATTTTTCCATTTAAGGCCCAGTTGAAATCCCAAATGGTCTCCTTCAAAGCTACTTTCACTTAAAAGAAAGTTGCAGCAGCTTCCTGAGCTCCCTTAGAAATCAACTTACCCAAATCATGGCATTAAGTGGGGCAACAGCGTTTGATTTCAAACAGTCGGGAAATTGACTGTTACACAGCTTTGGTGGTACAAAGATGGCTGGTAATTTCTAATTTTAAAGGTCTTTTGGAGGATTCATAAAGCCCTTGAGAATACTGCAAAGGAACAGGATACTGTGTTCTGCTGCTAACGAAATAAAGTGTCTGAGAGGTTAGGCAGGGGGGAAACCTTGCATTAGAATCGGTTGACAAGACAGATGAAACATGAAGAATTCATCCAGCTCATCAACAAGGATCTGACTAGATCTCAAACAGCAGAAATCTCCATGCAAACCACACTTTAAACCTTTGTCTGACATGCCAGACTCATATAATTCTGCTTTTCCCAACAAAATGTTGTAACAGCTTCATTAGACAGAAGAATGGAGAAATTGTATTTGCAAGAAGCACACAGATGCTAAGGTGCAAAATTATACTCCAGTGTCAAGTCTTCCAAGACTCTCTTTGTCTGGGGATACAACTAGAGATTGATCTCTTGGAATCACAGAATGATTAAAGCGTGAAAAGTCCTCCAAGATCAAATCCAGCTTTTGACCAAATACCACCAGGCCCACTGAACCATACCACAAAGTGCCACATACATTTGTTTTTTGAGCAGTACCACGTGTGGTGATTCCACCACTTTCCTGCAGAGCCTGTTCCAATGCTTAACCATTCTTCCAGTGAAGGAATTTTGTCTAATATCCAACCTGAACCTCCCCTGGCACAACTTCAGGCCATTTCCCCTTGTTCTGTCTCTAGCTGCCGTGAGAAGAGGCCAACCCCCAAATCTTGTTTTATTCCTTTGTGATGAGTCTTGGGACGTGGTCACTGATAAAAACACCACAAAACCAGCTGAATCCTGAGATCAAGAAAACCATCTTAAGAGTGCAATAAAACCTGATTACAAGAGCTGTTGACTCAGCAAATCCCACCCCGCTGCTCACCAATTTCAGTCAAACCCAGAGAACACTTCTTCAGCTACTCCTACAGCCCAGGCAGTTCTGTTGACAGGAAAAGAGGTTTTCTAACTTTATGGGGAAGAAGAAATCAGAAGCTGACTGTCAAACTCGGCCATCCTCCTACCTGCCTGCTTCAGCTTTACAGGGGAGACCAGGGGATGATAAATCCACCTCCTCACTCCTCACAGGAGCAGCAAATTGGAGAAGTCATTCCAGGTCTGAAAAATGAGCTATAACTAAATGATGTCAGTATGTCTATGCCCTTGTCTTCTCTCTCTGCTGGCATTTCCCTCCCTACAGCTGAAAATACCACCCATCCCAGGAAAAGGAGTGACAAATCCCCATGGCACAGGAAGGCAAACGCATCCCTGCTGCCTGTAGGTCACACCAGCTGAAGGCTTCGTGTCTCACGATGATAACACAGCACGTGGCCCAGCACCAGGAGGCTGCAGGACCAGTGTGCCACTGACTCATCCTTCCTGCAGGGGTCCAGCACACAGCAGTACCTGAGGCACGTGTGTCCAGCTGATGGTTTGACTGAATCCGAAATGTTTCCCCGGGTCACTGACCTGTTAATTGTAGGCAGAGTGCGGGAGATAATAAATAGTGGATGCACTCCTGAGTCAGATCCTTTCCTCACAGTTACCAGGCAACCTCCTCCAGCTCTCCACAGCTCTGCTAATACTTTTCCCTCCCTTCCCACTGCAAAACTTAGGGATGGAGAGCGTGTGTTCATCGGAGGGTAAGAGACGAGGCAGGGCATATTTAAGTTGGATGGCTGTTTACAAGCACTCAGCAAGGCACTCCTGTAATAAACAGCTATGCCAGAGCTAATACTCAATAAACAGTGTGCTTTATAAGCAATTAGGGACTCACATTGTGGAACAGCCATTTCAGGGGAAGATACACTACCCCAGCAATGCTTAGCAAGATAAGTGGCTTGTTAAAAGCATCATAATTCTCCTTTAAAAATCAATTAACAGTTTGGTGCATATTTTTTTTTTTAGTGTATGGACTGCTGGGGGTCTTATTCAAATGACAATGAATCCAGGGAACTGCTTCCCATGTTCTATTAATTGGCTGGGTTTTAACCCCAAAAAGTGCAACTGGAAGAAAATCTGCAAAATAAAGGAATAAAATTATTTAACAATAGTTAAGTTCAGTTGCCAAGAGGAATCTGAAGATGATCAGATGAGTCAGATAAACTGACATTTTCTCTGGGCAAAGGAGAAATCAGAGCACATTATAAAACCATTTCCTTTGTGTTTTTTATTTGGTGTTGGGGTTTTCTTAAATTAAATTCATTAATAATCTCTTCCCCACATCACAATGGATTAGGCAGCAGAAGTTTAGTTTATGGAGATTTGATTGTGAGTTCTACCCAAAAAGGCAGTGCAGAGTCCTTTTCCTGAAGTTACAGAATGTCTTCTTTGTCTTCTAAGGAGACGTGCTCTATGGGATCCCTGGGAAAGAAATCTCTCAGGGTACCAAGCACAGAAAAGAGGGAGAGAAAAATCATGGGAGAGGATCAACCTTGCCATGCCTCCCCTCCATGAACAGCAGCAGGACACTGGGGAGCCAAATGCCCTCCTCTTTTCACCTCACAAAGCCAGAGGTGCTTTCAGCCACTTCTGCTTGCAAAGATAAAAAGCCAAAGCCCTTTTCTAAGTGAGACTGAATATTTCCAGCCTCTTTGAACATTCTCAGGATTATTTTTCCCAGCCCAGTCTGATGCACTCCTTATTTCTGAGCAGCGACCTGCTCTCCTTGCCATTGATTTCCCATCAGCCCTTTACAGATGCCTTCAGTCTTCCCTCCCTGATTAATTATTAAACTATTGAATCAATTGCTGCATTCAAGAGTTTGCAAATCAAAACCCAACCTCCACCTGCCTCTCCTCAAATGCAGGGAGTTTCAAAAGAGTTTGGACAGACTTTATAATCCTGCTGGGCTGTGCTCATCTCATGGATGAATGTACCCTTGCAATGCAGAGCATTTGAGGTGATAAAAAAGCAAATTGTGCTGTTGTTGGTGGGACACAAAAATGGAAAGCAAAGGATTTCAGAATCAGCCTTCAGTAGGAATCATGGTGTAATATGAGCTGTCCAGAGAAGTTTCCAGGTGTCATGCTTGGATTAAACTAGCTAGAAAAGTGCTTTTCTCTCATCTACCATGATTTGTGCTTCTGGGAAATAGATGGAGGAGAAAAAAAAANAACTTCCTTTCCTTAATATCAGTATTGTTCCATGTGTGGGTATTTGTGTGTGCCTAACCAGAGATAACTGCAAAACGCAAAACTGCTGACAGGAAAAAAAAAAAAAAAAGAATACTTTGGCTGTCTAAAAGTCAGTTTAGTTCCTCCCTCCCTTGCCAGGGCTGCAGAATCAATCAGCTTTTCCCTACTTTCCATCCCCCATCTGCCCCAGAGGAGGAGCAATGGGGATGGTTCCAGGTTATTTCTCCCAAACCCCTGTTTGAATCTCTACACTATAAAACCCAAGGGTAATTGAACAGACTGAAAACTGGGAGGTGACGCCATCCAAGGAGGCTGCCACAGCTGCTCCAGCTAGAGATGTGTATTTGTCAAAAGTGTGAGTGCATGTCAAAATATTTACTTTTCCAGTCTAGAAAATGTCTCATGTCCACCAAACTGTTTTTTTTTATTTCAACAAAGAGCATCTTCCACTAAAAAACCAAAACAAATGGCACTGCTGAAGATAAACTTGTTTTTACACACCCAAGCCAATATATAAATATCAACCCAATAGCCAGTATCAAAGTCAATAGATAAATCTGACTCTTACCCTGAGGTTTATACAACAACAAAAGGTTTGCAGATACAACCTGAAAAATAAACCCCAATTACTCTCTATATCACCTTATGGCTTTTTTGCTCCTTTGATTTTTTAAAATTATATTTTATTTAAAACACTTCAGATTGGGATTATTGGCAGATTAGAGAGGAGCTAATAGCATTTCTTAGGTGAAGTTTTGTGATCTCCATGCTTTTATTTCAGGCAGGTCAAACTCTCTTCAAGAGGAACTGAAAGGCTGTTTGTGACCTTTTGAATGAAAAAGTAAGATTTTCAGTAATTTCAGAGAACTTTGGAATGCTTTTCCACCTTTTTGCTGAGATAGTAAAACAAGAGTAAGGTCTGTCAGCCTCTGTAAGCATATGATACTGATTGCCTAGGAAAAAATTTGCACTTAATTAACAAAAGAAGAGGGTTTAAAAATTTTTGCTGGGTTCTAACTATGGCAAGAATTAAGCTGTCAGGTCTCACAACTTCTTTCCTTACCAGGTTGTACTATCTTTTTAGTCTTGGTTTATTAAAAACAAAAGCACATCACTGGAATCCTGATCTTTTTCCCCTCCAGGAACCTGCTGTATTTAGAGGAGATAAACTCAGCAAGCTTTGAGGGTGGAAATGCTGTCCCTGGCCTCCAGTCCATTGTTGCAGGAGCACTTCAGCTGTCACTGAAGTGAGAGTTCCCAGCACTGCACAGGGAAACATCTCACCAACACTGAAGAAATTCCATCCCTTTCAAGGCCAGACCCTAAGGGGTCAATGGTATCAAGATTTTTACCATATTTATAAATAGAACTATCCCTTCCCGTCCCTTCCCTTCCCTTCCCTTCACTTCCCTTCCCTTCCCTTACCTTCCCTTCCCCTCATCATACAAAAAGGAAAGCCCTGCTGGCTTATTTCCTCCAGACACAACTTGGAAAAAAAGTGATTTTCCCAATTTTAGATATAATCTGGCCTATTTCACCCCAACCAAGGAAAGTCTTCTACCCTTATGCACCTTCTCTTTATCTTCTAGATGACTTCCAAGACAGCTACTGACCTCTCCTCTCACCACTGGTACATGAGCATCCCTTTGTCATAACTCATCTACACCTCTCAGTCAGTGTCAAACTCATCTTAAACATTCTCAATCCAGCCTGGAAACCTCTCCTTGGCTCCAGGCTTCCTGGCTCTACAGAGTCTGGAAAGAAGCATCATGACTGAAGAGCATCCAAAGATGTGTAAATTTTCCCGTATCAGGCCTCCCTGGGAAGTTGTCAGAGTGAGCATCCTTTTGGGAGCAGTCAGCTCGGGATTCATCCCAGACAACCCTGCAGCAATGAATGCAGGCACAGCTAATTATCCTGGGCACCCTGTCAGGGAGGAGCTGGCCACCTCTAAGCCATTCCAGGGAACCCAAAATACGACTAAGGAAACCCAGCCTGCAGGCAATTTGCTCCTCAGGGTCTTTCATCTCCAGTGTAAAATATCTGCAGGGTCTGGCACTCGAAAAAGGGCTTGAAACCCCTACTCGGAGATCACCAGAGAGAAACAAAGCCCCTTGGGCTTGATTTGGATTTCAGGGAATTACACTGGGCTCTTCAGAGGGTCCCCTGTCCTCTGGTGACTCTAGGGGAGCAGGTGGTGACTCAGTTTTAATGTAGCAACTCTGATAATTGTCCAAATAATCCAGCTTGCATGTATCTGGGCCGCCACAATGTTCAGCTCACTTTTAAAAATCAATATTTGCCAGGCAGGGTGGCAGCAAAGGCTCTCTGCTCTGCCTGTCTGACATGATCTTGGAAATTCTCAGGGGTATGTTGCAGAACCATAGAATTAGGTGAGGGCTTTTTTTTTTTCTGGTAAATCTCCAAGTGTTGAAATGAGAAGAGAGTTTCTTCTTTCTATCTTCCTTGTGTTGCTTCTCTTTACGGGAAAAAAGCTGAGAAGTGGGAATTTTGAGCACCTGGCTGCAAATACTCAGAAATAAAACCTTGTGTTTCCTTATTTTTAAATCATAAAATTTCTGAAGCCCGAATTTTATTTCAGGAAGCTGACTGAGGTTTTTATGTTTTGAGTCTTGCTGGTGCTATGAGTCATGGAAATTCCCTCTGAGATGATCTTGGGCAAGAGGTCTGAAACTCAAATGCAAGTTGATGTTATCTTTAACCTGGTTTATGGCCCGTTGCATGGAAAATATATTGCATTGTTAGGTGGTCAGGAAGTAGGCAATAGGATCATATCTTTCTCATTCTGTGAACAATCACTGCAGCAGTAAAACACCACAAACCCAGCTTTGTAAAACACATGATGAAGAGTTCTGCCACATGCTGCCCATTTTCACCCAGGAATACACAGTGACTGCTCATGAAGTCTGTTATGATACCTGAAAAGCCTTCACTGAGCAGAGCTGGAATGGATCATAAACAAAACAAATCTTGCTTTTTTCCAGGTGTGTTTAAGTGTATGGGGGCTGTCAGGGCAAGATGAACATTCTCAGAATTGTAGAATCCAGAATGGTTTGGGTTGGAAGGGATCTTAAGGATCATCTTGTTTCAACCTCCTGCCATGGGCACCTTCCACTATCCCAGGTTGCTCCAAGCCCCATCCAGCCTGGGCCTTGGACACTTCCAGGGATGGAGCAGCCACAGCTTCTCTGGGCACCCTGTGCCAGGGTCTCCCCATCCTCACAGGGAAGAATTTCTTCCTATTACCTGGTCTAACCCTCCTCTCTGTCAGCTTAAAGCCATTCTCCCTTGTTCCATAATTATATTCCTTTGTCCCAAGTCTCTCTCTTGCTCTCCTTTAACCCCTTTATGTACTGGAAACTGCTCAAAGTTTTCCCTGGAACCTTCTCTTCTAGCTGGACACCCCCAGCTCTCCCAGCCTGGCTCCAGAGCAGAGGGGCTCCAGCCCTTGGAGCATCTCCATGGACTCCTCTGGACCTGCTCCAGCAGCTCCAGGTCCTGTTGCTGTTGGGCCCCAGGGCTGGAGGCAGCTTTGCAGGTGGGGTCTCACCTGAGTAGGGCAGAGGGGCAGAATTCTCTCCCTCAACCTGCATGTCACAGAGTCACAGAATATCCTGAGCTGGAAGGGACCCACCAGGATTGTTGAGTCCAGCTCCCAGCCTTGCTCAGGACCACCCTCATTAGAACTTAACTGGGAGTGACTTCAGAGAGCAGCTTCTGATGTCCATTAACAGCTCCCTGACATCCTGGCAGGGCCTGTATCTGACAGCAGGACACTGTTACACCCATGACAAGTTTAGCTGCTCCAGGTATCTCTGAAATGCCTGTTGGATCTGGAAGCATCTGAGAAGGGAAGAGTGTCCCACTCTCCCTTCTCCACTCAAAGGAAGTTTGTTCTCCTATTTAATACAGCATGAACACTGCCTCATTTAGCATGACAGCTGTAACTGTGTGTATGTTAGCTCAACCCAGTTTTGACTCCAGTGTGAAATTATTCCTTTCCTGGTTGGAAATGAATGACACAGACCAGAAAATATCTCATGCTGAAATCCACATTTTACATACAGCGTGCACTCAAGTTGCACAAGATGTTGCTTCCTCGGGCCATTTTTGCCTTCTGAGACTGTTCCAGCAATCCTCACGTTTTCCCCAGTGGGCTGGGAGCAGCTGCATGTTCTCTAGGCATGAAAAACAGCAGGAAGAGCTCTGAAACTCTCCTGCAATGACACACCTTGAGCTCCAAAGACTGCTGATACTTGAACAGTGCAGACATAAAGCAGCTTCCACCACATGGCCTGGGGACCATGGTCTGTTCCTTGGACAAATCCCAAACACTGTATAGATGAAACCTATATATAACCTGGCAATCCCTTATCTCCCTGAGGACAAAGACCCCATCTGCAAAATATACAGAAGAAACATACCAGCTTTGCAAAGCTTTAATTCAGCTCATGGCTGCAACTCTTTAATAATGACATATGACAGCCCTGTAAACGTGGTTTTAGCTGCCAAGAGAAGCACTGGAAAAGGGAGGAAGGCCAGATCATGTTTGAGTCTACAACTTGAATTATCTCCCCTTGTCTTTGCCTGTGCAGGTGGAATGAGTTTTGAGGCAAAGGGGATTTGTCTTGAGCACGAAACAGGACTTAAATGTCTCCTGTAATGATGTGAATCCAGAAGATTAGGGAAGAATAAAAAGTGCCTGGCTGCTAAAAAAGAAAAAAGGAAGAAACAAGGAAATGTTGATAATTCGGTTTGACTTCAACTTCCTTTCCAGAGCAGAGCAAGCCAATATTTACACAATATAGAGTGAACAAGTTGAGAATTTATGTGCTCGTGCTGTTTCCAACAGTGTGGCTGTATTAGCTGGGCAATAGTCTGCAAGACAATGGAAGTCATTCTCCTGTCTGTCCCCAGTGGCATCCCATGCCTGGTTTTGATATCAAGGAAAATCGTTGGGGCAATGGGAGTGTTCCCAGGAGCAGTAGAGATCATGATCCTCAGTGTGACGTGCTTGGTCTGCAGGAACAAGAGAAAGAGCTGGAGTTGTTCAGCCAGAGGAGAGAGACTTAAGGGGAAGCTTCAGCAAGGCTCTTCCAAAGGAGAAAATCAACTTTTACATGTGTCCGTGGGTGGCAGACCAAGAACTGATAGATCTAAATTTCATAAAGGAATTAACAGGCTTTTTGATTCTCCCACCATTGGTTCAACACCAGGGGCATACTCAGTGTGCCTCCCATCCTGATTCCTTTTAACACAGCTGCACTGTTAAATTTCAGAACACAGAAATTGATGGCTACCAGAGATGTCATTGCAACACCTCCTGCCACAGCCTCAGATCTGACCAGGAGGACATCAAGCATCTCCTTAGTGTGCTGCTACCCTGCAAGTGGACCTGCTCCAGAGCTGACAAAAGACATGAATATCAGATAATCACACATCACCTGGCTGCCTCTCCTCCCTAAAGGCTTCTCCAAACTTTCTTCAACAGCACATGACTTTTTTTTCTCCCTTTGAACCTCCCTTAGTTGAGCCTGGAACGCCCCATTTCACTCTGCCCTAAATTCCTCCAAAGCTCACCCTGCTGACCTCCAAACAGCACAGCTGCTAACACCTCCAAATTTATTTCCCAGGAGAGTCTTGCTAAAGCTTGGATAGCAATCTGGGATCCTCTAGCCTACCATATACAAAGGAATATTAATTTCCCCTTGCTCCCAGGGAAGCGAAAATACAGAAGAACATCAGGTACATCTGGAGTTATATTTACAGTCCATTGAGGGGGAAGGGGCATCAGATCCCAGAGATCTAGCTTCAGGAGGAGTTCTGGCTGTATCAGAGGTTGAGGCAGTCTTTGATGTTAGTGAAATAAAAGAGAGAAATATTTCCCTCAGGGAGTGAAACAAAGATATCCAAAATCTTCAGCCTGAGGTTTTTTTTGTGTTGCTGCTCCAGCTACTGTCTCCAGAACTCATTACAATAAGCAAATACTCATACATCATTGGTTTAATATGACAACTATGATGCTTAATAAGGCTGGGAGAAACATCACTGTGACTCTATTGGAGCCTCCTAAACAATCAGTTATTGCTGAGAAGGTTACACCAATTTTTATAGCTCAGGAGCTGATTTGCAATTTGTATTCATCTTTCATTTTGACTGGGCCAGTGGTGTGTTCTATCTGCTTTATCAGCTCCATAAAAATTCATTCCTATCCATAAAAACAGAAGATTTCTAATAATGCCTCTCCTACTTTGTATGGGTGTATTTGGTTCTATTTAGAAGAGAAAGGCAGTTAATCTGGTAGCTGGGTTGTCTTCCTGTCCAGTTTCACTGCAGGACCTAATCCATCTACTCTAAACCCATCCAGTCAGATTTAAACTGAATTGTTTTTATGATGAAATGGGAGAAATTTGTCTTTGCAAAGTGACAGTATGAATCCTGAATAACTGTGAAATTATTGCCTATCAAATATCTCGCTGTACAGAGTCACTTGGGCAGATGAGGCTCCTGACAGCTACAGCCCAAGTGGTCTGAAAGGAGGTAAAGAACTGAAACAATTAATGTTTGCAACCTGATTGAGCAATTGATGCTACTGAGGCTTCTGTGCTGAAGGTACATATTTAACCAAGGTCTGTCTCCAGAGAGGTGGAAAATCCCAGTGAAATGGCAAAAATGACAATATAGGTAATAAAAATTACAAAGAAGTTGTGAATAAGAGGAGTAATAAACATATTTGAGCAATGACAATATCTTTGATGTCAAAACCAGCCCCAGGACCCTCACACATCACCTGACTGCCTCTCCCCCCTAAAGGCTTTGTCCTGGGTTGACGTTACAACCATTACAGGCTTCTCCAAACTTTCTATGATCTCTATGACTTTCAGGTGAGCCTGTGCCTAGAAACACTCTGTGAGAGCAGAGCCAGTGCTGGGTTGCCAAGGGAAGGACAAAACACTGACCTGTCATGGGGACACACAATGAATGTCCAGAGCACTGGGTATCACTGGGGCCTCACCATTTCTCACCATTGGTTATCTTGGATATTTGACTGGGATTCACTGAGCAAAGAGCTGTGACAGCACCAGCTCCTCCCAGATGTTTGCTGTCTCCTTCCCAGCACAGGTCCTGCTCCTGCAGCAGAGGCAGCTGGAGCAAACATCTGCTCCTGTCCCAGGAATGCTCTCTCACAGCCCAGCTGTGATTCCAAGAGAAGCTCACCTTCATGAGGAGCTGGAGGCCATGCATGAGGCAGGCAGCTGAGGTGGGGCAGGTGTTTGTTTGTGCCAGCTCAGCTGGGGGCTGTGACCATCAGCAAAGGTGGGACACACAGGTGGGACATCCAGGAGGGGTAGAGGGAGATGGGCAAGAGCCCCTTGTGGAACAGTGAGCAGGCCTCCAGATACTCAAGCTCTAAAAGGACTTGTATAACCCTTCTGTTCTCCCCATTCTCTCACTGTCCTTCTTTCCCTTTACTCCTTTTCTCCTTCCCTTGTGCTTCCTCCTGTACCCTGTTAATTGTCTGTGTTGTGGATGAGGTTTATTTTTCCATGATTCTTGCATGCTGCAATACTTCTTGGATGATGTGCAGGTAGTTGAAGAGAAAATATTTTGCAGCTTTTTCACTTTTTGATGCAATGTGCAGGTGTGTTTCTGGTCCTGGATGATAGATCTCAACAAACTCGCTAAACATCCTTTTTTAACAATTTTTCCAAACTCGGTTGCTATTGTTGGTCATTGTGATACAATAAATCCAGGGTCTGCAAGGCCTTTAATAGGGGCAGGGCCATATTTTAATTAAGAAGATAGAAGGGTGTAAAGCCAGGCTGGCGTGGTAAAGAGGCAGAGAAGCACCTGTCTGATCTCAGTGGGTGAGAAAGAAAAAAGAATTTGTCTTCAGGCAAGTGCACTTTCAGGGGAATCCCAGAGAGATCTCTCTGGCCCTGCATTCTTCAGTGTTCCTGCAATTCCTGAAACCTGTGAAACCCACTGGGCTGTATCCATTCTGCCTGCAGTACACAGGCAACAAGCTCTGGGGTTTTGTCTGTGTCGTCCTCCCCTGGGGCCTTGGCTCTGGCAGATCCCTGGAGGAAAAGTCTCAGGAGTTCATCCCAGCTTTTCAGTGGGACATCACAGCAGCTGTGAGGCCTAACTTGGGTGTTTGTTGCCAAAAGGCAAGAAATTTAGGCACCAGTGGCTTTTATAGGGTTGGAAACAAAGGTCATCAGTCCAAAGAGAAGAAAAGGAATGAGGAACTGGAGAAGAGACAGCTCTGGATCACTTGTTGACACAGAAAATGACAAGACCTGAAATGAACATCTTTACACTTGGCTCCCTCCTCTATGAGACTGGGAAATAAGCATTTATTTCTCACCACTGTAATCAGTTTCTGTCCTAAATTCTTTGTTAATCATTACATTTGTGGGCTCCAGCCTTGGCTGAGCCCTGCTCCTTGCTTCTTCATCTCCACCTGCCTTAGTATCCTCCTCCCAATCCATCACCCAATAATACATATCCCTTTGTCCCCACCAATATCCCACTTTGGCATGGCTGAACTTCCAAGAAGATAGCTCTCCAGCTGGGGAGGCAAAGTGGGATCTGTGTTAGGGTGGGAACAAAGTCATAGGGAGCTCTTTCCTAAGAAGGCCCCAGAGTCCACAGCCCCTCTTGCCAGCCCTCCCCATGTGCAAACACAGAGGTTGGCCAAAGCTTCCAAAAAACCTTTCCAGATTAATAAAGGCACCTCCAGAGTCTGTAGCTTGTGCTGAGTTTTAACCTGCAAGATTCCCCAAACCACAGCTGCTTCAGTCTGAGATGCTGTGGCTCTGCATGCCCAAATCTCAGTGAAGCCTGAAGCAACCCCTGACTACGCCCTGCACTCCAAGTAAAGGAGTTTCTGGGGACCATTCAGCCCATTCCCTGCAATCTGGACAAAGTGGGACACTAAATTCAAGTTTTCTATTAGCTTTTGCTGATTACATTGCATTCATCACAAACTGTGGTGAATTTATTCAAGTAGCTTTAAATACTTGAAGCAGCAAATATAAGCACCTTAGCAAATGGGACACAGATAAGGTTCTTCATCTGTCAGCTCCCAGGCAAAGATCTTTAATATTCAGGTAAATAACATGAAAAAAAAAATTGGAAGTAGAGAAAGACTTATTACAGCTGTAATGCATGTCAGGACATGATTATCCTGTTTCATGCTGTCAGAAGAGGGTGAGATAGAGTAACTGACAACAAACAAGACTTAATCAATCTGAAAAAGCTGAAAGGAGACAATTTTAAATAGGAAATTTTCCAAACAACCCACTTTGCCAGTTTAATGAGGGCAATGATCAGATGAATGGATTAGAATAGGATCAGCCAGTACAAAGGACAGTGTATAGATGCTCTCCAAAGCAGGTTGTCCACATGCCTTACCACAATATATTGTCCTGTATGTATGGGGCACTATGGCCCAGGGAGAGGAAAATTCATATTTTTGTTCCTTTTTACTTGTCCTTTATATCCCAAGCCAGTATAGATCAACACCTTGGCCTAAAGTTTACTAGCTTTCCTAAAAATGGATATTTATATCAGAAAGGCACTACCAAAACCATCCAGTTACAGCTGTTTCTCCAGAAGACATCATAGGAATTGGTGAATTATAAAATGGACCAGTCTGCAAAGGTCTGGAATTTAGCTTTTCTCTGGTACAACCAAGAAAATTGTGGTTTACCACCTCAGGTTCCTCATACACTAAATTAGGATCACAAAATTTCTTTGAACAGTGCTAGGAGAACTGTAGAAGGTATTATTATTGTTATTGTTGTTATTATTATTATTATTATTACTGTTATTGCTGTTATTACTGTTATTTGAATTATGAATAGTGCAGTAAACATGCAATGCATGAAACCACAAACTGTAGGTGGTGGGGACAGAATATTTTTCCTCATGTTCCCAGTCCTATTAAACACAAAATGTGGCACTAAACCTAGCAACCTCCTCCATGATGGATGACAACATGGACCAAAAGGATGAAGACAAACAGCTTCCACCCCTGTGAAGCACCACTCCAGAACAAAAAATAATGACAAATGCTGAAAAATTCCTCTGGCTGGGAACAGCTGAGATGTGGTTTTGTCCAGTTCCCATTTAGGGAAATTTTTTTTGTCCATTTCTCTCCTTCACTCCTTCCCATAGTCCTATTCTTAGTTTGCAAAAGTATCTCAAGAAATAAACATGGGGAGGGGATGGAGGTGTTGTCTTGGGTTATGTAACCAAAAAATGTGTATTCTATTTCATCTGTTGAAAGCAGCTGGGGAGATTTTTTTACTTTATCTCTTGTAACTCTGGGGAGAGGGGGGCAGATGNTAACATTCCTGGTAAAGAACTGTTATTCCTATTCCCAAATCTTTGCCTGAAAGCCCTTAATTGCAAAATTACAATAATGTGCGGGGAGGGGGTTTACATTCTCCATTCAGAGGGAAACTCTAGCTTTCCCTGGCAGACACCTGTCTTCCTAAACCAAGACAGGTGTGTCATGGGGAGGAGGGAACATTCAGCATTTTTTGTTTCAGCTCCAGCTGGATAAATGACATTAACCCGCCTGGAACAGCAGAGAGAAAATCAGCATTTCCAGGGTGGTTTTGCTGGTTAAGAAACAGGAAGCAGCCCTGGAGAAGATGTATGGAACAATAAGAGATGATTTACTTGCACAGATTTTATTGTTTGAATACGCACACTCCCCACATCTATTCCCGTTTGCCCCAGCAGGCGTGGCAGTCCTCCCCGTCAGAGGATGACAGTGCTGCATTTGTTGGCATTCCCGCCAATATACCATGAGGAATGGCTGCTCCTGGGCCTGGATGGAGAAAAGCAATCCACTCCCTGTGCTGGACCTGATAACGGGAGCTCTCCATCACGCTGCCAGCTCACGGAGCAGGGTACAAGGCTTGCAGAGAAGGAGCTTGTCGGAAGCGGTTTTGCCGTAAAGCCCTGAAAATCAAACGCTTCCCAAATTACTCTGTTCTCCTTGTGTGCTCTCATATCATGGCAATTGCCATGTGCAGCCTTATTCTCAGGAAAAGAAGCAGAGGAAAACTCACAGGATCTGTGATGAGCAGTGCTGTTGCCAGGACTTTGGTATGGTGTGGGCAAGGCTGGGGATGTGACGCTTCTTTTCTGAGGTGGATCTTCCATTGCTGAGTCTGGCTTGGTTCTTAGTGAACCAGGGGTTAACTTCAGCTTACTCCTACTCAGGCAGGTGCTGGGGGGGAAAGAGGACCTAAATATGCCTGATGACTTTAATGAGGAGAGCTTGAGATCACTAATTAATGGCTGTTAGGTGAAGGAAGGTAGATTTAGATCAAAAATTAGGAAGAAATTTTTCATTGCTGTGGGTGCTGTATGAAGCTGGTGGTTAGAGTATCAGATAGGGGTACAAATCAATCTTAAAAACCAAATGTGAAACACAAAAAATTTTCTATGTAGTTTCTTTGGAGTTTTGCGTTGCTTCAGGCTTGAACTTTTCCTAGGAATGTAAGAATTAAATCCTGCAAAAAAGGCCTTTGAATCTCATTTGAAGTCCATTACAATGACTTTGGATTAGGGTTTTCATGTTTTTGTTACATGATTTTACCTCCTTAGTACAAAGGGGCTGTGCAAGAAGAGGAATTGCAGCCTATGATGGTGTGACTGATGGGTTTATTTTCTCAGTCGTTTTATTGCCTTCCCCTGAAGGTATGTTTACATACATTAAATTTTGAGGGGAGTCTTAAGTTATACAAACATCTCAGTAATTTCATCTATAATCACAAAGGCAAGTTATGTAAAGAGAGGAAATATCTGGATTTAGGAACATAATGGAACAATGTTGGGCAAATTATGCCTTTCCCTGCAATCCAAGTCAAACCCTCCTCCCAGCTTTGGGGCTTAATTAGTTAATTATTATTTTAAATTATTTAAATTACTGTTTAACTTTAAGAAGTTAAGTAACTTCTAGCTCATTACTGAACATGTGCAGAGGTTTCCATCCATGGTTTTGAAACATTGGTTCAGCCCATTCAATTGCTCTGATAGTGGCCACATAATATGATCCACTTGGAAAATTCTGGACCTCAGCTGCAGAAGGATGCAGAGAGTCTGGGAAATTATCCTGAGGAGTATTCACAAAAACATGATAAAAATTCTGTTGGTAACTGCTTCAGTGCTTAAAATGTCCAGGAAAAAAATGCCTTGTGTCGGAAATCTACTCTAGAATTTTCTAGAAAGGAGAAAGGACTTCCTGGAGGCAAAGGAAAGGGTGTCACTGCTCTCTCTGGCATATTATCTCCTTCAAGCTATATTCCCTTCTAAGAATGTTTTACTGACTTTTTTTTTTTTACTGACTTTGCATTTGTTGGACAAATCTGTGGACAGTCTAATTATGTTTTTGGAGATATGTTTTGTTCTGTCATGGTGATAACTTGGTCACATAATCTTGCCTAGGGTTTGATCAACTCCATTAATATCATATTTAGCACAAGGCATTATCATCATCTGTGCAAAGCAGTGGAATTGTTTTCCATTTGAGGTTATATCTCTGGTTTCAATAAAGCTGCAGTTGCCTTCTCTTTAGGAGGTCCACAAACTTTCCCAGCACTCATTATGCTTTCCTTCCAAAGGACCAGTCTGTAAGATGTTTCTAAAGTGTATTCCTTGAAAGGAGACACCCTCAAGCTGCACTCAAGACAAAGTTCTCTGTCCATCCTGTCCAAAAGCCTGAAGGAGTTCAATTAAAAAGGTTAGTTTGGTACAGTCTTCTCAGATTGACAAAGAAAAGGATGATTCATCAGCTGTTAGTTTTTCCACCCAATTTGTTCCTTGTTATTTTTAATGAGCTTTTGAAAGCAAACAAAAACATCAAGGGGAGATTAATTTCTGTATAACAAGAAAACATAACGAAACTCCAAGCACAAGAGCTGGAAGTTTACATCTTTTCATACCTGACAGGATAAATAAAATGAAGAAAGACTGAATCATCTTAAAAAGCAGTTGCAGGGAACTGGTTTTTTTTTTTGTTTGTTTGTATGTTTCAGAAAAGCAACAGTCCACTTGAAATTGTTACAGCCAAAGCTCTGAAAGGATAAAATCACTTTTCCTCACCTCTGCTCAAGGCTGTGCACTCATAAACCATTCCAGCAGATGCTTGTGTTGTTCTGAACAGGTTTGTCCTTGCTACCCTTCTGCATGACAAAGTGACAGCTCCAGCTGCTGCGCAAAATTGCTTAGAAAAAGTTGTCACATAGAAAAGGAGCCTTTCCTGAGCTCCTTGAAAAAAAATCTTCTCCTGGCTTCAGCAACACCTTGATTTAGCTCAGTATTCAAGAAGGTCCCCTGATTCCACCAAAAATTGGAATGATTTTTTCATGGATCTCCATGTTTGGAAAGAAGTACCAGTGCTGAAAATCCTGAGGGGATGATAGTTTGGGGACAAATGAGTTTTTGTCTGGACTTTATCTATTATAAAATTAGAGGTATGTAGCTGGTAGAAAGGCTTCTGTGATACATAAAATCATTTCTTTTTCCTTCCCTCTATCCTGTACCAGCCTTGGTGTTTCTAGCTCTCACATATAGATTTTCAACCCCCTTATGCCCTAATCAGCTTTTCAGTGCACATGAACAATTCAAGCTGTCTAAAAGACAAGGCACCCCAAATCAATAATTAATAGCTGTCTGAGAATCAAAATGGAGACATGGGAGTAGGTTTATATTGGATATTCAAAAGAAATTCTTGACTCTGAGGGTGGTGAGGCCCTGGCACAGGCTGCCCAGAGAAGCTGTGGCTGCCCCATCCCTGGAAGTGTCCAAGGCCAGGCTGGATGGGGCTTGGAGCACCCTGGGATGGTGGAAGGTGCCCCTGTATATCACAGGAGGTTGGAATGAGATGATTTTTAAGGCCCCTTCCAACCCAAACTAGTCTATGATTCTAGAAAATCGTGCCTAACCTGGAAAGGCCTGACTGACAAATTGGGGCCAGGTAATTCCTGCTAGAATGGCAATATAATCCTTGTAAGTAAATCCAAATGTACTTGTAGGCATGGAAAACTCCACAGAATGAAAGAACAGGAGGGAAAGGTGTGTGTGCCCACATTAAATTCTGGGGGTTTTGTTTATCAGCCCATTAAGTCTATCTGAAAGCAAAGTCAATGTTAGTAACATTATAATAATGTGTTGAGTGAATACGGGAGTCTGAGGCCACACTATAATCACCTCATACAAAAACATAAATGCTACTCAGTTGCTGCAGCCTGCAGGCAGCATGGTGAGAAAAAGGGGCTTTGATAAACCTCTCCCAAATTTGGTGCAGATCACCATAGTTACAGCAGTTTCAGTGAAAATTCCCTTATTTTACTCCATTGGCAGCATATTTTGAAGAGCCAACCCTAATACCCAAGGGTCAAGATATCCTCCAAGAGGAGTTTCCTCCCCGTGACAGGATCTGGACAACCAAGTGCATTAGTGAGGTTTGGGAGAGGCTCCATGGCTCACTCAGAACATGCACTGTAATAGTCATGTAATTACAGATATTTGTGCAGCATCTCATTCCTCTGTTTGTCAATGTGAAAGAAAAGCTGCTAGGAAAAGGGAATTTATTTGTATTTATCTTTTCAGCGGGCGTCTTCTCTCGCCTGCCTCACTCCAGTTCTTTTCTTTCCAAAAAAAAAAAAAAAAAAAGTAATTTATAGGATCAAAATGCAGAAAATTACTCACTGTAAGGATTTTACTCTAAATTAGTAGGTGAACCTTCAAGGATGTGTGTTCTTAGATCATCACATTGACTCACCGGGTTGTCCTCTGTTGTTACCTGTAGCCCTTTATTCTACATTTAACATGAATAAATCCATAAATAAACTCTGTATGTGTCCAAAGCTTTGTGTTTCCACCAGCTCTTACACATTTCTTTCCCTTTTCTGCTTCTTTTTCTACACTAAATATTCATCTGTCCTTTGGAGAGCACCAACACAAACAAAGTGATGTCTGTTTTCTCCTTGAACAGCAGCTGTGTTCTGGAAGTGATTTTATATTCCTGCCTATTTATTTTAGATTTGTGTGTGTCTCACATTAACTCATTCAGGGAAAGGAAAGGAAAGGAAAGGAAAGGAAAGGAAAGGAAAGGAAAGGAAAGGAAAGGAAAGGAAAGGAAAGGAAAGGAAAGGAAAGGGAAAGGAAAGATGATTTCACCATATCTTTTGACTGCCAGTTTTCCACTTGCTTTCCTGAAATTCCCTGGAAGGAAGCATTTCTCTCATGCTGGGACCAGAACTGTGTCTAGAACAGTGGTGTTCCCATTGCTTCCAAATTTGGGACCTAAAATCCTGATGCTAAATATATTTCTTACTATCCATTCATCATCTTCCACCCAGAAGACCTTAAAGCAGGGAATAAATCTCCCTAGGAGAAGGTGGGAAGTGAGGCTCTGGATCATTCCACTATCTACAAGTGATGTTTGGAAATTGAGGGGCATTCTGTGGGCATCTGAGTCCTGTTATGGGGCAAAGCATTCTCAGGATTTTGAGGGCTTTTGAGGTCCTGTTGCAGCTCAGAGAACATTTCCAGAGCAGGTCAGTGTCAATGATGGGGCTAACTCCAGACCCTAGCTAGGTTTCCTAGATCCTGACTGAAGGATTTCATCTCTGGATTGTGTCCCTGCTGCTAGAGTAGTAATTGTACTTGCAAATAAAATCATCCCTGAAAAATCCAGCGAGCATCTTTGCTGATGCAGAGTGGCTGTTACCTTCCACCCCAATATCTGGTGAAGGATCTCTTTATTTATGGCTAAGGAAGCACCTGGGAGTTTTTGAGGATGACTGATCCCTCACAAATGTACATTATAATCATTGTCATTCACATTGGAGTCAGTCAGGTTTAGAGTTTTTTGTAATATTATTTTTCTGTGTAGGAGGGCTGTTAAATAATATATTCCATTATGTGGTGAAGTGAAAATTTTCTTTTCTTTTTATTTTTTTGTGTTCTGTCACTCTTAAAACACTCTTTCTCCTGCAGACACTGAGCTTTATTCTACATTTCAGTTGTGAGGGCTCTGGCTCACCAGGATGGGGCCCAGCATTTCTAATGACAGATGAACAAGACCTTTCCAGTCTAAAAAACTTTTCTATATACCCTTACACTTTTAAGGAAACATTTTGGGAGTTTTGCTAAATACTTATATTTTCCTTTTGGGCTGCTCATAATGTGCTTCTTTTGGAAACACCTTAGCTAAGTATTAAATGCTGTACAGCCTGATGGGACTGGTAGTTTTAGCCCCATTTTCACCAATAAAATAATCTCCTCAGAGGATTGTGCCTCCACTAAGGAACTGTGCTGACTTCCCACCAGCCAAGCAGTGTGGTTTGTCATGGGCATTACATTAACTGGTAATTAGCATGTAATTATTACGAGCAGGAAGCCTGCTCTAGGAGAGTGGGGGAAATGTGACTGTTTCTGTTTTAACTACAGCTCCCACAAGACCACGTGCTGCTGTGAGAAAACAAAGTTGGATGTTGACATGACTCTAAACAAAACCTTTCAGCAACCCAAATGGAAAGGTTTTGATTTCAGGCATGTCAAAACATTTCTCTTCAGCTGAAAATGTCAAAAAGAGCATTTGACATCTGTTGTGTTTTGACCTTTCCAAATTGAATTTCTTTGTCGCTCCCTGGTCCATTCTGTAAAAAAAAGGAAAACACACATTTCTTTTGTCCTGGTGCGGGGAAAAGCACAGACCAGAAATATCTCAGGGATTTGCCATGAAAGGGACATTTTTCAGTTTAACTTAGCTCTTCATAAGGAAGCTTAGACTGAAATAAAATACCCCTTTCTCCAATACCTGCAGAGGACTGGCACTGGGCTGAGCCCTGCAGCACAGAGCAGGGATAAAGCAGCAAGTGTGATCCTGGGGGACTGGGAACCTTTCCTCTCTGGGCACATGATGCAGAGGTAAATAACTCTGCTCCACCCTGTACGTTCCTGCAGCAGCTGTACAGATTCCATATATTCCTTCTTTTCCATCTCTTCCTTGCTGCTATCTCCTGTGACACCCTGTCTGGTTTGTTCTTTGTACGTCTCGTATGAAATCGAATAAATGTCCTGTGAGTTACTTTCATCTCAGCATCTTCATTATTTTCGTGTCAGAAGTGTCTCAGCGAGGGAAATTCAAGTTTGGGTGAGCTCACAGACATTTCTTTTCACTCCTAAGAACATGAACAAACCATCTGGCACAGTTAAGCCACTCAGCATGATCCTAAAACAAAGACAAATGCTGCCCCTGTTGTTTCATTGTTTAAAACAGACATTTTTGGAGCATGGATTATTTGAGTCCAGATCTTCCAGCTCTTTTTTGTTAAACCCATACATATTTATGCATGCCCCTCTATGTCTCCATATAGCCTTAAGGAATTGCCTCTTCATAAATGGTGCACATTAAATATATATATATGCAACCATTTCTGTGCTCTGTATCATGATTCTAAAATCCATTTAATATAGCAGTAAAGTAAAATGGGGATCTCAGCACCCAGTGGTTTTCTACTCTAGACTCAAACATGACAAATGCCATAGAATCATGAAATTATTTGGTTTGCAAGGGACCCTAAAGATTATTTAGTCCCAACCCCTTCCATGGGCAGGGACAGCTTCCACTAAACCAGGTTGCTCCAAGCCCTGCCCAGCCTGGCCCTTGAACAATTCCAGGGATGGGGTGTCACCATTCCTACATCTTCTCGGGTTGAACACGACTGTTTGAGACTTTGTTTATGAACCATAGAGGTGCCCATGGAGGGACAGAGGTCTGAGCCATCCTGGGAAAGAAACACTGGAAGCACCAAAGGTTTAGGGAAAAGCTTGAGCTCAGTTTTCTCTTGGATTCCTTTTGACACAGGAATTTTCAATACTTCGTGCTCTCCAGAGAGGTCCATAAGGACTGGGAGAAAGTATCCTGCTTTCGAGTCCTACTAGAAGCCATTTCCAAATGTCTAAAAACAATAAAGCACTTGAGAGGGGTCAGCATGGATTCATGAAGGTGAAACTGCGTCTTCAAAGCTTTCTACCAGGAAATAATTAGTCAGTGGGTGAGAGAAGAGCAGGGATTATTTGCATAATTTAACAAGGCTTTTGACACTTTTGGATGTTTGCCAAAACACCCTCGTTTTTCAAGCTGGTGGCATACAGGTTAGGCAAGTGGACAGTGAGTTGAATTGAAAACTAAGGGAAAAGCTGGACTCAGAGGGTCTCAGTTGGTGGTGTGAGGATCAGCTGGAGATCAGGCAGGAGGGGTGAGCAGCAGAGGCCAGTACAGAAACCAACAAAGTTACATCCTTATCAATGACCTGGCTGGTGGGACAGGGACCTCCTTCAGCAAGTCTGTAGGTGATGCAAAACTTCAAGGAGTGATTGATGCATGAGGTGGTTGTGTTGCTTTTTGAAGTATCTTGATAGGCTGGAAAAATGGTCAGTGGTGGGGGGCCAGCTGTGAAATTCAACAGAAGTGAGTGTGGAATCCTGCATCTGGGAAGGAACAGCCACGGAGCCACTGAAGGGCCAGGCAGATGATTAAGAGTTTGCAGCATCTGTCAATAAAGAAGCCTGGAAGAGAGAAACCTCAGGAGATCTCATCAGTGTGTATAAACATGTGAGGAGGGGAATGAAGAGATTGGAGCTCAGTTCAGTTTTCCTCAGAGTTGCCCTGGACTGGACAAGAGACAAGGGGCACAAACTGGAAAACATGAAGTTGTTTGAACATAAGAAATGTTTTTGGTTTGTTGTTTGTTGTTTTTTTTGTTGTTGTTGTGGGGTTTTTTGTTTTGTTTTGTTTTGTTTTGGTTTTTTTTTATTGTCAGAGATGATAAACACTGAAACAGGTTTATCCAGAGAGGCTGAGTATCCATCTTTGGAGATACTCAAAGAACTACTGGACCTGGTGTGGGGCAAACCATTCCAGCTGCCCTGTTCAGAGCTGACTCTGCTCTGAATGGATGGAAATGGAATGGATGCCCTCTTCCAGCCTCAATGGTTCTGTGATTATGAGGTTTGCAAAGCTTATCCCACATGGATTACACTGTTCCCAAAACAGGCCATTTTCTAGCATTGATAGATTTTCCTGCATCACAGCAAAGTTCTCTTCAATAAAATTATCTCTCTGGGGACTCAGAAGAAAGTTTGGGCCGTTTAAAATGTGCTTACAGGAAATGGAGCGATGCTTAAGGATTCTGTTGCCATCAGCTTCATGTGTGCTGCAGTTCCACTTGCCTTCTTTGGGCATCTGCTCCTGTGTGATTGCATTTTTATTCTTTTTCAGAAGGGCAGATGGTATTTTTTTTTTTTCCTGTGTGCATAATTAAACAAACACACAACAAACTCATCTAAAGATACTAATTAATTCCTTTTCCTAATAGATTGCAGGCAGTCTATTAATATTACTCACTCCTGGGACTAAGAGTCTGTTAGCAAGAGCCTCCTCATCTTGCTGCTTTTCCTTCTCTCATGGTGAGACTGGTGAAGTGATCCACCATATCCCTTTGAACACAGCCAAGCTGGAAGGAGCTGTAGCTAATCCTGGACTGGTCGTGGTGATAGACTGAACATCTTTCACTTGGGTTGTTAAATATTGTTCAACTTGAGCCCCCTCATCTTCCTTTTTTTTGATGGTCTGTGCCTGAGTGGCAATGCTGTTTGGGTTCAGGACTGGGTCATTCCTAGCTCTGCACACATCCAGGGATTTTGTGCTCCCTGGTATTCTTGGAAAGGGTGTGACAAAGGATAAGAAGTTTAATGGTTCTTCTCTTAATACATAACTATATATACACATACAAAAAAAAAAAAA
>VWYO01011485.1:780-59288 GCA_013400275.1 Rhadina sibilatrix
AGAAAGTATTCTTACTACCATCTTCAAAACAGAACGTGAATTCTGTTTTATTGAATTCTGTTTTATTGAATTCAGAAATAAATTAGTCAGGGATGTATAAGAAATAATTTATTTCTCTAGAGTAATCAGGCAAAATATAACTGGGGTGAAAATGTTTGCGAGAAGCTAATTGCGAAATTGGAGTTCTCTCAGTATGTTCTATTCTCCTGTAAGATAAATAGGTATCGAGGTTGTGTATATAGAGATTTTTTTCATTTATTCTTTATAGATATCAATGCACTAAATACAAAATTTATTGACATTAGCTTACAAAGCTGTATGTGGGAAATGTGGGAAGAATCTTTTTTTTTTTTTTTTACAACAAAAAGTGTTGTAGAAACTGATAATAGATTTTCAGCTAGAACTGACAGGCTTGTTTCAGATGATGCATTTTATTATCTTTTCTGGATGCTTCAGGGAGCTAGGGAAGTATGCTTTTAGTGAAAAATGTATAGGAAAACAAAAGAACAACATTTCAATAAAAGAACAAAATGGGAAAAAAAAAACAAAAACAACAATCATGGGCTGCTATATAAAAGTATTGTTTTTGTGTATATTTTACTGTCATGTCTGTTTGGTTCCCAGGTACTACCAGAAATTATTCTTACTTTTAAAAGGAAAACCCATAATAAACCCTTAACAATAATGTGGAGATAATTTGAAAATACTTTTTGCATTTCAATTTTTTCTTTTAACATCACTTTTTTTTTTTTTAATCTCATAGGAAGCAAGAACATAGAAATATATAGGCTACCCATTTGAAACATGTAGGATACAGGTCTTCAAGAAGAATCTGGATTTACAATGCTCAGGACAATATCTTTTCCTAGGTCCAGCCAGGACAGGGTGAATATTTGAAGTAGCAAGAAGAGGCTTTTCTATATAGCCTCACATCACTGATGGGTTAAGAGGGAAGAGCCTCTGGCATGTAGAGTGGCAGCAGTTTGCACGTAACCAGTTTCTGCATGGGGAGCCTTTCTGGTGAACGTTTTTATCAACATTGTTGCTGTTATCCTCTGTCTTATCTCATTACTGTTTCCAGTAAATTGTTCTCATCTCAGCCTGTAACCTTCACATTTTGTGCCTCCTGTTCTCTTCTCCATCCTGCCACAGGAGAAGAGAAAGGATAGAGTGAGTGAGCAAACAGAGCACAGTTTGAGGTGTTTCAATAAGAACACTAAATTGGGGAACACCATTCCACAGACCTGGTGGAAACCACAATGTATTATAAGCTCTGACACACCGATTTTGGTACACAAAATAAAACACGTGAAAACTCATTATTTTTTTTATAAATACATTATGGATTTTTTTACCTTTGTTTCCATGTTGCAGAAAAAACCACATGGTTTTTAACTATATGTCCTGAAGAGCTTCAGCATATTTTTTAAAACCTTAAAAATTGTTTCACTGTGCCTATATTCGTCTATGTGGAATACTGCTCTAGTGCTCAAAATCAATTTTCCAAAAGCCAATAGACAAAAATGATATTCAAGATTCAAATCTTGAAGTAAAATACGCAGTGTTCATTTTAAGACTTTTTACAGTTCAATATTCAAATGATGAGCAAGAGAAGAAACACCCTCTGGTGACAATTTCTGGATGTTCGAGAATTTTCAGGGCATAGCAGTTGCTGTGCTGGTTTTCACTTGCAGTAAGTTAAAATAGGGATAGAAAACACCTCCACCGCAGTAGTCTTTCCTCCCTCCTGAGCACAAGGTGTAGGCAGTGAAGGAAGATGCTTTTCTTGCCAGTTTCGCTTCTGTTTGAAGAGACTTTACTGACTCTAAGTCTTATTTTCTTTAGCTTTTTATTTAGCAACAGTCTGTTTGTCTGATCACTCTTCTACTTTAAGGGGACTGCCCGGTAGATTTATGAAGAGTTTATTATGTAGACAAAAGGGGAAATACATATTAGATAACTCCTGTTAATGCTCCCTAGGCTGCATTCCAGACAGTAATAAGAAAAGTTTGGAAGCAGTTTGTGGTACTTGATCTCAGATCTAGAACACAGTACCCTTGCACCTACATTTATGCAGACACAGCCTGGGGTGTGTGAATTTCTCAGCGACTGAGCTCCTTCCAGAAACTTTTTTTAATTGATGAAAGTTTTGGGGGAAAAAAAGGTATCAAACAAAGTTATGGTGTTTGGAGTTTTTCCTGAAAATAAGAATTAGGCAGAGAAGAAAGACTTTGTGTGTCTAGTTGATTGTAGAGATGCTGCATGAGCTCATTATTAAATACAGAGACTCCGACAGAAATCATGGATATGTACTGCAACACAGAGGAACATTTTATATAAATGTTTATATTCAATTTCTGTTTAGTTTTGCGCATAAGGTAACATTGCTTTGAGGAAAACATTTTCACTTAATTTTGGGAATAGTAAGTGCTAGTGTGTATCTACATAGGCAAATGTTTTAACTGTTCTTTATCTATGGCGTACACCTGTGAGATACAGGTGAGGATGGAGGTTATATGTAACCTATGATAAGAAAAGCATATCTCCTTTATGCATAGATCTTTAAAATAGATGGATTTAGTCATGCTTAAGTACCAGAAACAGTCCAGTTGTAAAAACACAGAACTTGATGAAGACACACACTTTTATTCTAGTAGCCTCATGCTGCATCACCTCAAATAACTTCTGGTTGCATTTAAGCATGATGTGATGAAAAGTAAAAGCATTTTGCTGTATCTCCTTGCACATTTTTCTCTGTGAAACTATGAAAACATCCAGGGATGGTTTTGTTTTGCTGAATATTCTTCAAAGGTTGAAAGTTGATGTGAGTCACCTGCATAGCTACATAAAAATAACTGATTCATAAAATGTACAGAAATCACATAGGAGGTGGCAAGTATGGAAAAGGCATTGAGATGCATAGATCTCTTTTTATTTAAGTTTACTTCTACTTTCACAATAAAGCTTGAAATTGAATCATAAGGCTGTACTAACTGAAAAAGCAATGGGTCTGCAGTATTGTGTCTTAAAAAAATAATCACCGACTTAGTTAAGATAAATTATTTGGTTCATAGACATTGAAAGCATAAACTCATAGCCATTCAGATAGAGATTTTATTTTTTAGACAGAAAATGTAGTCTATAATATAGCTCTACTGGTCTTATAAAATATTTTGCTTTAAATTGTGTTGTAATTAAGATTGAAGATGGTAACAACAATCTCGATTTTCTTATAAAAAAGAGCTGTAGTTTTTTTTGTTCATAAATAACCCAGGAATCAATCTTGGTCATTTTGGTCATATTTATTATCTTTAGTTATTTGTAAATATTTTTTTACTGCTTGTGCTCTTTGTGGATTTTGGTTGAGATTTTTGGGGGTGGGGTTAATAACACATTTTTCTACTGCTTGACAAAATGGTGGCAATATTTTAATGTAGAATAATTATTAAATATTATCTCAACATGGAGTAGGCTGGGGGTACACACGATGTTAGAAAGAGACACAGCTAAGACAGGTCACCCCAAGTGACCAAAGGTATATTCCACACCCAGTGTTCAGCAATATAAAGCTGGGAAAATAAAAATGGGGGGACACTAGTAGAGATAATATTTGCCTTCCCAAGTAAATGTTATGTGTCCTTGTTTCCTGGGGATGGCTGAACACTTGTCTGTCTATGAGAAGTAGTTAATGAATTCCATATTTTGATTTGTTTGTGTGCATGTTTGTGTATTTTTTCTCCAGCAACTGTATTTTTCTCAACTTACGAGGATTTCTTATTTTTCTACTTTTGATTCTCTCTCCCATCTTAAAGTGGCAAGAGTGAGTGAGAGACTGGACATGCAGGGTTAGACTAGAACAATGTATTTGAACTATTTCAAGAATGTCTATTCATTAGTTAAATGAGACTGTCTCCCAGTTCTTACTGCACAGTCCAACATCTAAACATATAAGAGGACAGGCAAACCAATAGCAGTAAAAATTAGGGATGTCAGCTGGCCCAGTGACCTCATGGTGTCCACACTTTGATTTTGCTTTGGATGGAAGAATCCATACAGTACCCACAAAAATGCTTTTAAAGGTGATTTGTTTAGAAGATTCTGAGCAGAATACATTAATCCACAAAAACAAAAATACCCAAAACAAAATCAAAACAAAACAAAAAGCCACAAAACAAACAAACAAACAAACACCCAGATGTTATAAGACATGAAACCACTATGGATAGTCACAAAAAGAAGAGGTGATAAATTTGAAATACAAAGTAGATATATATGGGATATATGCCTAAATAAAAAAGATATGCATAGTTTCAAAATCAGAAAAGTAAATGAGTACTTTCTGCTCCACTGAGCATATGTCAAGCACATGTCTTCATGTGCACTGATGGAGAAGAATAACTGGGAAAATATTGATGTAATTTCCTGTATATGACAGGTCAGTAAGCTATCTTGTCTCTTCTCCTAACACTGTGTGTTACATATTTTAGTCTTTTGAGATTTGCACTGAAATGTAGTTTTCATAAAAGACTGTAAAGAAAATAGTGAGTGTTTAGGAAAACTTGGCAGTTTAATAGTGCCTTCTTTGATTTTTTTTTTTAATTTAATAATCATTGATTATAACTACCGTATGTGGAAAGAAAAGTCCTTATTCACATCATGATCTAATTTTAACTTGAAAAGCTAAGAATTAACAAGTTTCCTCTCAGTTAAATTTTTTAGTGCTTTTCTAGTGTGTCATCGAGTATGTCTTTTTAAATTAAAGTAAAAAGGAAATTTTGTATTTATACATTGTATACATACAATATAAATACAATGTATTTATATTTTGTATTTATATATCTTTTGATTTTAACATTTATCCAAAACAAATGATCTATTTACAGTAAAACCCACTACTGATGTGATATTAAAACTGATGTGATACTAAACAGAAATATATGAAACAAAATAATGTGAGCCTCAAAAATTCCTTCATCCATAGAAAAATCAGCCTATAGAGGAGCTCTTCATTTGGAACCATAAGTTTAAATCATCTGACTAGGTTAGAAGTGGAGGTAACACAGTCAATAAACAAAAGTACATTAGCTAAACTAGGAAGGAGCAGCTGTGTGGAGTTGTCCACCTTTCATCATATCACATTCAATAATGCAACATAGTATAGAGAATATTTGAATATTTCAGGCTCACAAAACTGTCATCAAATGTAAAGTATTTTCAGTATGATTCTACCTGGAGTACTCACATTTCTGCTGTAAAGAACTACAGCACACTTTGGTTCAGAAATAATACTGTTTATCAGAAAAAGAGGTTGAAACTCAAACAAATGGCCACAGGTTTTCAAGAGAGTAACCTTTCACTGAGTAAATGGATCTGTGATGAATTTCAGACTTCCCTGATTGATGAGGTAAAAGGAGCACAAGTCATTCTTGTTGCCTGAGCACCAGTATGCATCAGCTTAGAATAATTTTAGTCTGTTCTTGGACCTCTTTTGGTGGTGTCTGTGGACTACCACTCCTAGGAGGTGGGAACAGCTATCCCAACATTGAAGTGACTGACACTTTAAAGCACAGTGACACATTATTGCCCAATTACTTAATGTATTATTTCATAGTCAACAAACAGAATTTTCATTCAAATTATCCCACTATCAACTGAAAATAAGCAAGACAGTATTTAAAATAGTTTAAGTGCAGGTACTTGTCATTCTTTGTTGTTAGGTCAAGACCTTCTCAGTTTTGTCTACAATACTCTCCTGCCCTCACCAGTAACTTCCTTGTTCCCAGATGAGATCTAGGACTAATCTCTTCCAGCCGAAAAAAAGAATTATCTTGTCTGTCATGGGAATCAAATCTGTCTTCACATTTTCTCCTGCTTGTGCAGTTTTCAATGGGTTTGGTCTATTTTATGCTGCTGCTGAGTTAGGTTAAATTCAAATGCCACATCCTCATGTACAAAGTTGCCATCTTTCTTGCGACTAGTTTCCCAAAGCCTAGAACCTAAGCTGAACAACAGTGCTACCTGCTGGCTCTGCAGAGCATGCTCCAATTTGGAGTCCACTGGTAAAACCGACCAAAATCTGGGTTTTCTCAGACAGCAATAAGAAGCTGGAAATGTCTTAGAAGGCTGTATCTTCAATACTGACAGTCTTTCAAGGAATAATTGCAGCAAAATTTATGTCATTGTATTTGCATAAATCCTACAGATTATTCAGTCTTAAAAAACACTTAAACAGCATGAAATTTGTACTTTCACCTGGGATCCAGACCAAGCATTTAATTTTTTACCTTTTTTCTAATTTTATGTTCCATTTTTGTAAGCCTTCAGTTTCTGCTTCCTATTACCCTTGTTTCTGCTTGTGTCATCCATCATATTAAGAACAAGTCTGGATTTCACATTTATTTATTAGCCTTGACTCAGTTGGACCCAAGACTGCTGCACAGTAAGAAGCTGTAAAATGTTTGTACCTTTAAATGTGACATTTCAAGTAATGCAAAAAAAAAAAATTGTTGAAACATCTCTGTATTATAGAAAGCCTTGTCAAATTAAAGAGTTAAGATCAGTTAAAGAAATTTGAAGCAGAGAGAGTTTGATGTCTTCAGACAAGAGAAATATAAGCATCTTTCAACTGCAAAACATCACAGCAAGATTTTGACCCTATAATGCTGCCAGAGATTCTACTCAGAAGCTTAGAAATTCTGGGTTCCATTTCTGATGTTTCCGTCTGGTTTTTATATTATTTTTGGCCATTTAAATGATTTGCATAACTGCAATTATTATGAAACAGGCTAATGCTGTGATTTGATAGTTGTAAAATGTCATGAAGTTAGATTGATGATATATTAGAAAAGTCACATTTAGTATATTTTTCAAAGGCTGGATAGATCTCAGTATTCCTCAGTGTCTTTGCTCTTTGTTTTGGAGAATCAAATGCAGCTTCTTATATAGCAATCAGATCTCTTGAGAACCAAGTCTTTGAGATGTTTTCAGCAAATTGAAAAAAACTCGACTTCACATCAAGTAAAAACATCAAGTAAAAAATTGGGTTTTTTTTTGTTTTTCATGTGATTGACGCTAGCACAAATGGAAAATAATTCATTTAATGATTAAATTAAATATCTGGCAAAATTAGATAAGGTTAATGATCTGGTTTAGCCTCATATTTAATGTGCCTACTGAGACTACTTTTCACAGAAATTTATTGTGTTTACTGTGTATGGAGTAAGACATAAAACAAGTTCATTAATAACATATAAGAAAAACAAGTTTCTTTTGAGCATTAAATATATAGCTACATAGAGATACAGCAAATGCAAAAAGTCTTTGAATGAAAGTGAGTTCTCAACTTTGTTTAAATAATACATAATTACTTATTTGCATAGATCATAGTTATGGGTTCTTTCTTGCATTTTAACAAACGTGGTTGCCAATAGAGCAATAAATACTGACAAGTTTATTCACAAAGTACAACTAAATTATGTTTATTATGGATTTTTTAATTTTTCCTTGGAAATATGGTTTATAAAACTGAAATGTATATATTTTCAACAGGCAGCCTCCTTTTATTGCTGTTTAGATCACATGGTACATCTTTATATATTTTAATGGATTTCATAAACATTTTATAGATTATTTTTTGAAGTAAATGAATTAAAATAATGCACAGCAGTTAACATAATTCACACTAAGTTTTACATACTTGGTTTTTCTTAGTTGTTACTGATGACACATTTATGCGGTGATCATTTAGCCATAATTAAAATAGCTTAAATAAAATTTATATTCCAATAAAAAGATGCATTCTCCAATGAGTTTTTCAGTTTTTCTTACCTCCCTCTTCGCTTTTTTTTTTGTTTGGTTTTTTGTTTGTTTGGTTTTTTTTGTTTGGTTTTTGTTTTTTGTTTTTTGTTTGTTTGTTTGTTTGTTTTTGTGTGTGTTAATATGTCCAGGTTCACAATTGCTGCTAACAGGAATCCAGGATTTTAAAGAGTCTTTGTCTACTTAAAAGTTTTTTACCTGACTCTAATACCATCAAATACATTTAAACTGATGTGGCACCCTTAGAAATGGATTGTCATGAAATCTGTATGGGTACCCAGGAATTTATATAAAAGCCTTCTTCAAAATCTGATACCAGTATCTCAGTCTTCAGTTCACACCTTTGCATTAGCCTCACACTGCTGTGGACCTTTTGGGTCAGGTACATATTTGTAAATATCTGATATATGCATGCATCCTATATGTACACTTATATATATATATATACAGGTACACATATAAGTACAATATTATATACACATATATACTGATATATATGTGTGTGTATATGAGTGTGTGTGTTTCTGTGTCTTATATAAGTTGATCAATGATAACTGAGGAAAATTACATTATAAAGGAGTACAAACTCCTGAGGATTTGGGATTAATACTTTCCAGTCACATTTGTGGTTGGAACTTTCAAGGATCACAAACTGAATCATGGGAGACCCCTGCTGAACCCACAAAGAGGTTGTGGAGATACCATCCTTGAACAAATTAAAAAACACATCTGGATGTGGCAAATGCCTCTAGGTGTAAGAGGGATTAAATCAGATGAATTCCAGAGCTCCCTTCCAATCTCAACCATTCTGCGAATATGTGACAAAACTCCATTTGATAGGTAGTCTTAAAACTGTCTTCCCAACCTCTTGCATTCACAGTTCTCTAACTTAATTAGCTGTGGTGTAATTATCATTCACAGAGCCTTCAGATCAAAAGGAACAGTGGAGACCTCTTAGTGCCAATCTTCTCCTGTGGTTCTTCTACCAGAAAGGCCATTGTTCCTATTAGGAATTGGTACATCTAAAAAGAAAAAAAAAAAATTACAACTGGGCTTGTTAAAAGCATTAACAATTTGGAAACTATTCAGGAATCTCTTTTGTCATTTGACTAGTTTTCTTTTACCTCACTTTCACTCTCTTAATCCAGTTTACTAAAATAGAGTTAATTTAGGGAATTATTTAAGAGCATTCATTTAGTGTACTTTATATCCGGAACAAAACACAGTCCAAGAAATGTACATATGTACCTCTCCATACATATAAAGAGAAAATTATTGTAGACAACACCTATTAACTCTGTAGAAATGTGTGTCAAGCAGTCCAGCAAGATGAAGAATGTTGCAACTCCAGGAAGGTTTGATTTATTGCCAAAGTAAGATGGATAAATGATGAAGTGATACATTCTGCAGTGCTTCATGTTTATTTCCTGGTCTTTTTAAATTTATTTGTTTTATGATGGTGCTTATGAATGATAAAACAAGTTTAAGAAAATGGCCATAAAAGAGCTAATGTTTGGAACTTGGTTAGTCTTCTCAGGCTGGTTGCATTTTCTATCAATTTATATTTTTTACAGTGCTCAGATATTGCAAGCTCCATGTTGTGGAAGGAGCCAAAGCTGGCCTGTCATTTCTTTTTAGTGCAGCTAACAAGCAATTTGCAAGTTCACATACGAAGCTATTTTGAGAATGAGAAGTTCCTTTAACACAACAATCTATTCTGAGGCTGAAAAGCAAATGCACCTGTAATAACAAAGGATTTATCCCATGAGAATCAGTAAAGACAATATGTAAACAATCCAAGAATAGATAGATTTGATGGACAAGTAGAATACATTTTACTAACCAGTAGAATAATTAACAAGAAAGCTATTAACAAATTAAAGTTGCCCATGAGGCTTGTAAAAACTGTACAAAACATAGCATGCCACCATAATAAAGAGAGCCTTCTGAAGATTTTGCTATGTCATTCTATACATCTATATGTCATGACGCCATGTCACAGGAGTGTTCAAATATACATGACCCAAATAGAAAATATCTGGATTTTTAAAAATTAAAATATGCATCAACTTGATACCTATCAGCAAATGAAACATAAGAGTTCTTGACCTCTCTACAGATTTCTTTCTACAATTGTCTCAGCAAGTATTGATTAGTTTTAAATACTTCACCACATATGGACTATTTTCTTACTACTATTTTTCTTAATATATCCATGAAACATTATTCTTAAGCAATCGTTCCTCTGAAGAGTGTATTCACAGACATGCAGTATATTAATTGATGCTTATATACCTGTGATTCTTAATAGCACAGTATTTCTTTGTGTTTATGGAAAACATCTAGCTTTGACTTGTGAATGTTGCAGCATTTGAACCAAGCTTCTGTCTCAGTTTTAGGATGTTCACAAAACTTAAAAGCAAAATGGCTTTAAACTTCTTGGAATATAATCCTCCTCCCTCTAGCCTCATGCCCATTACCAGTTTTGTTACATTTTTTCTTGACATGATATATTGAATTAGTATTTTCAACTTTTCAACATAAATACAGCCTGTCAATTTGAAGGGAACACTATGCACCTATAAAGAATGCTCATTTTGGAACTTCTAAAGATAACCAGGTACCACTTCAATCATCGAGAATTTTTCAGTATTGTCTTTGATTCCAAGGGAGTGTGCATGTGAGCGCTAGGAGCTTTTCTGAATGCTGATGTCAGGTTGCCTAGAACACCACGTTATCTTACTGCACAGAACACCTATTATGGAACCTATTGCAGCTGTCTTACCTTTAACTGTAAATAAATAAAGTATATCACACAAAAGTCATGGAAAAAAGTGGAAACAAATTCCTTTGTTAATAAATACAACATACTCTGCACCGAATTCAGGATCACACCTGCAGATTTGTTTAGTCATGCATGTCTCAGTATACTGAAGTCAGTAATATCTGACACTTCACGATCATTGCTTTAGGAGCAAAATAGTTAGGTATCATATGAAATACAAAATTAGTTTGAGGATGATTTTAAAAATCTCATAGCTTGCTCTAAGATAACTATTGTATCTGTTGCACATGACACAAAAGTGACACTTAAACTCTGAGATGTCTAAGGTAGAAAAGAGGCAGTTTATTTACAAACTTTAACATTTATAGAATTCTAGCAGTGACAGTGGATTGGAGGAAGAAAATCTTCCTCTTCAACCATACTGGACAACCCAACAGCCTATCAACAGTTTTCTTCTTATGAGAAGAATGTAAATATGGTTATACTGTTACAATAACAAGAAAATCTGTTTATGTAAAATCGTGTTTGACTCCATTGCAAAAGGTAAACACAGAAGGCTAAACCAGAACTTTAGAAAAAGCTCTTAAAAAGACAGAGGAGAACAGCAAAATCCCAGACACCAGTATCTTGTTAGTTGTATTACAGAATTCCAAGGACATAATAAAAATTAAACTAAAATAACTTTTTTTCCAAATATTCTTCATAAATACTATTCAATGGATACATGTTATCACAGTATACCTTGCAAAATAGATGCCATTTACCATTCCTCTTTACGTCTTCATGATTCAACACTTACAGTAGAAATAAATGAAAGAAGAAACTTTGGAAGTCTTACCCTGAATATAAAAGGGTTTAAATACTCACAAAGGAGACCTTGAGAAGTGTTAATTGGAGGTCACCAAGTCATATTTAGTCTTGTTCCAACTTAGGAATCATTTCTAAATCTAGCTCTTACAATTGGTAAAGCCCAAATTAATTTCTTAAATTAATTTTTTAACATATCCTTGAAAACAATATTTATTTTTCTTTCATTCTTCTCCCAAATTTGTTGATCAAAATTGTTTAGAAAGGAATGCAAAACTATAGACTTTTTTCAAATTACCACTTACAAAGAAATATGAAAATAAATATGAAAATAAATATTTTATGTGAATTTTTTCTCAGGGGAAAAATAAGTATATTTCATTATGCCAGACTACCAAAGAAAACATGAAAATCAACATAAACTTGCTCAATTGGTGATCAAATATTGCAGGATCAGGGCAGAGCTCTCCTTTTCACTAAGTATTTGCAGACATATAGCTTGACTATGCTGATACCACCTGCTAAGTACATTTTGCTCTGATACATGTCTCATGAGAAGTCTGCTTTTTTTCAAATGTCTTCTCTTATAAATTGTACAAGATCATAATTTTTTTTGCTATGGCAAAGTACAAAATAAAACAGAGAAGGATTCTAAGGAGACTGTGTTAGCTGGAATCCTCTAACTGAACAAAATGATGGCTTATACAAAGTGGAACAATATGATGAAGAATTCCCATACAGGGTCACACGCATTCAGTCTGTGTTGCAAGGGACTACAACACTGTGTTTCAAAGTTATTTGGAAAGGGAAGCTTCTTTCAGAATTTTTTTGTGTAGTGAGATTATCTTTAGAAAGACAGGATCTATGAAGAGTGACTAGCTGTTCGAATAGAATCCTGACAGATTTCAGTCCTGATGTTTTTTCTCCCAGGTCTTTAAATGACTTGTCAGTTCCTGGCTTTTGGCAGGTGGATGCTCATTCACATCAGCTAGCCTATGGCATCCCAGTCCTCTCTGCCCCTGTCAATAATCACTCCCAATCTTGGCAGATACTGCTGATTTCTCCTTTACTCATTTACTGGTAATTTGCTTGCTTTAAAATAGCTGTTATCATTTCTGTGTCACCAAATTTTATTCAGCGCTCTTCTGTTTTAGCACAGGAATCCTCTCTCCTAATATCTTCCACTGCTAACGTCCCTCCTCTACTGTCTTGCTCTAAAGAGTTATTTGGTTTTGTGAGGTGTGATGACTGTTGCTATCATGTTTTCAGTGCTTTCTAATTTGTCACTTCCAAAGATTCACTTGAACATAAGAACTCACTTGGAAATATCTGTTTGGCTAATTGCAGAGGTGGATATGTACTGTCTGCCAAAATGGGTCATTGTTTGCTGTAAAAAATTAGTATTAGAAACTTTATTCTATAAGCTAAAGGTAATCATGATCTTTGAAACAGAGGTTTACAAATTTCAGAAAGGTTTGCACCTCTCAAGACACATAACAAAAGAGATTTTTTTTAGGGATCCCTGTAATTTAATAGCTTTTAAATTATTGTTCACAGTTTGTTCTGAAGTTGTATTTCTAACGTATCAAATGCTATATTTATTAATTGAATTGGGGACTGATGTGATGCTTACAAAAACAGATTGAGGAATCTAAACACGGTGTGCAAAGTGGATGTTTTTCACATTGAGGAAGAGACTAGACTTGGGTCTACAGTCACAGTGATTGTTCTGGGCCTTCTTATTAGGTTTTCTTTTACAGGTAATTTAGAATCATACATTTTCCATAAGATATAATTACTAGCAAGAAGCAGTACTTCCTTGTCATCAAGTCAGAGAGCTGTTTTCTAAATTATCTTTCAACTTCAACAAGGCACAGTAGGTCAGAGTTCTCCACGTGCAAGCTGTTACTAGAAATCAGAAGCATGTAGCTGGTGCAGCATTTATTCCATGAAAAAACCAGACAAGAGGGCTGTAAATGGTGAAATATCAAGCAAAGAACTCAATAGACATTGGATGTTTCCCAGTTAATCTATGTTACTGAATTTCTCTCTGTAATGAAATGCTCTTCTTGAAATTAAATAATTTGTATTTTAAGAGGGGAAAATTAAGTCACTGATTACACAAAGGTTTAGAACAATTTTCTCCATTTTCTCTGTGATATATGAGGTCAATGTATTATTGTGGTTCCACTAAAATGGCCCATCTGTCACCATACCTGTCATCAGGCAAATAGATTGCTAAGTTAAACATCTTACTAGTGGTTGTGACTCAACCACTTCCCTGGGCAACCTGTCTTAATGTCTGACAACTATTTCACTGAAGAAATTTTTCCTAATATGCAAACTAAATCTCTCGTGGTGCAACTTGAAGATATTTCTCTTGGCTTTTTGCTTGTTACTTGGGAGAAGGGACTGACCCCCTACCTCACTATATCCTCCTTTCAGGCAATTGTAGAGAGCAATAAGATCTCCCCTGAGCCTCCTTTTCTCCAGGCTAAGCACCCCCAGCTCCCTCAGATGCACCTCATCAGACTTGTGCTTCAGACCCTTCACCAGCTCTGCTGTTCTTCCCTGGACTCATTCGAGTCCCTCAATGTCTTCTCATAGTGAGGGACAAAAACTGAGCACAGGATTTGAGGTGTGCCCTCACCAGTGCTGAGTACAGGAGGACAATCACACCCTGGTTCTGCTGGCCACACTATCACTGATGCAGGGCAGGGGACCATTAGCCTTCTTGGCCATCTGGGCACATGTAATTCAGGCACTTTCAACCAGCACCTCCAAGTCCTTTTCTATCTCAACCCATTGATCCAGTCTGTCTTTAATAGGTCTTCTAAATACAATCTGTCCTACCCTCAAGCAGATTAATAGTCCCAAATAACATGTTCTTTTCTGCAAACTTAAAAAGGGTGCACTCAGTCCCCTCATCCAGATCATTAATTATGACTGCATTCAGTAAAAGATGTGACCAAATGCTTCAGTTCAACTAATGAACATGTTCTTTTGAATTAAAAAAAAAAAGTAAAAAAAAAGAAAAAAGGATATCCGATAGCCTTATGCTCAGATTGTATTTAGAAGACCTATTAAAGACAGTATTTAAGTTTGCAGGATTATATTTATCATCAGTGTAAATCTGTAGCCTTTTCTATTTTCATCCAAGATAAAAAATTATTAGCTCTTAAGGCAGGCCAGACCAATGCCATTATTGAAGTGTTGGAAACTATGATAACACAAAAAACAAGACTTTAGGGTGAAAGGAAAACTGATTTGCCCTCATTATTCTGTAAGGTATCAAAGCCTTTTCACCACAGACTCTGTATTTAGCAAGGACAGATGTATTTAAGTCATTAAAAAAAGACCTAATAAGGGCAACCTGCTCTAGAAAATGTAATGTTAAGGGTTTTGGTCATGTTCTAGTGAGAAAATGCAGAGAGACCTATTTATTAACTGGGGAAAAGTATTTCTGGACTAGGTTGACCTCTAGGTTACCTGAATGTCTCTTTTTATAAACTGGCAGAGAACAACACTGGTAATCTGACAACTTAAAAAATTATTTAAAACTTAGAGTACCAGGTCATAGCTATTTAATGACAATAACAATAATTTTGAGAATAAAACATATAATCATATTTTACTTTGGGAATCAAAAGACAGAGAAGGTGATTAATTGAAAGAATTTATTTTTTAAAAATCTGTATCTCTAGGCTCATAAAAACTATGAAAGCAGCTTCAGGTTAAATTACTCTTAATTGTTTAATAATATCTTCAAGATATCTTGATACATTGTTTATACATTTTTTAATACATCTTTAACTTTCAGGTCCCTTTTAATTCCAGATGTATAGCATAAAAACTATTTTGCTGTGTGTTTCTCAGTATTGTTATTTCTGTAGGAAAAGTACAGCTTCCACAGTAGTACGAGCAGTAAGAGAAGCGTGTGTACTCCACTACAGCTGCCTCCATGGGGGCTGGAAGGCAGACTTCATAATTCATGAAAAAGATGTCTTACATAGAGCATAGCTCTGGGAAGTATTGACTCATCTATGCAGACCCGTTAGGGGCAGGTGTGAGCTTCTGCTTGCTTGAATGTGAATCAGTTATAGCTGAGAAGTCATTAAATCTGTCTGGTATACTGCCTAAACTAACATTGTTTTCCTCTAAAAAAGAAAAAGAAAAACATATAAATAAATCATGCAGCCAAAAGTTGATTCCAATTTTAAGTGAAAATACTAGTTCAGAAAAATTTAAATACATAATTTCCTAAATTGGTTCAAAAAGAACCAGTATTTTGATTCATGTAGAGTCAATATATTCTAAAATATTACTTTAATAAAGCTATTCAAGTTCCATGCAAAACAGCTTTAGCTATCTCTATGTTCTTTCATTAGAAGCTAAGAAAATGAATGATGCTCACAGGAATCGTTCTCTAAAATCCATTATCCTCTCTGCATTCTTTCCACAGCCCAGAATTTTTATTGTGTTGGATGTCTGCTGGCATTTAATACTCATTATCTGAAAGCAAATATCTTGAAGGATTTCAGAAGTTATCCTAATGACGTCCTTAGACTTTAATAGAAGACAATGAATGCATGTTCTAGCAACTTTATTGTGAAGGGCAATCATATGAGAAATATGTAGAATTTTTAAAATGCATTGACAGATTGATTGATGAGATATGGTGAAATTGCTCAGGAGAACTGCAGAGAATACAGTGTCATTACCTGCTAATAAATCGACTGGAAATACCAAAGGAACTGCAGGCCAAGCCTGCAATATTAGTCTAGTCAATGCCCAGATTTCTACTTTTATTGATTTTTAGAAATGATCATCTGTTCCTGCTTGGGCATGACTGTCAGCATGGGACTGAAACTGTTATCTGTGATAACCTTTTGCTGAGGAAAACAATGAACTGAAAAATGTCTCAGTCACCTTTAATCACCATTTACTCTTCAGTTCCTACACAGGAATGCATTAAGCCACAACAAGAAGTAGTTCAAAAACAGCTTTGACCATCAAATCAGCCTGCTTTTGGAGTTGAATTCCAAAACATTTTATTTCTCAGCCTTTTATGAGATGCCATGATTCTCTTCTTTTCTTTTTTTTTTTTTTTAATGATTTGATTAATCTAAACTGTAATTTAATCAATGTAATAGAAAACAGTTCTGTAGGTTTTCTTTAGGCAGTCAGTCAAACAAGTTACTTAGTTCACCACCTCAAATTTGTGTTGCAATGTTTTGGGGTTTTTTAACCTGTACATAATTCATCAAATGTCATACAAGTTTTGATTTTGCAATTTTGCATTAAAAAGGAGTGTTTTTCAAAACAAAATCTCTGTGTTTTTCTTGACATTTGCTAGTATTTTTATGACTTATTATTGTCATGGTTTCACCCCAGCCAGCACCACACCATCACTCACTCACCCTGCCAGTAGGATCAGGGAGAGAATTTGAAGGGCAAAAGTTAGAAGAAAACTTATGGTTTGAGATAAAGACAGTTTAACAGGGAAAGTAAATCAAAAAGAAGTTAATTGACTGCTTCCCACAGGTGGGCAGGTGTTCAGCCATCTCTGGGAAGCAGGACCCCATCACATGTAACAGTTATTTGAGGAGACAAATACCATTATTTCACACATTTCCCCTTCTTCCTTCTTCCCCCCATTATATATACTGAATATGGTGTCATATGGTGGGGAATATCTCTTTGGGCAGTTTGGGTCACCTGTCCTGCCTGTGTCTCCCCCAAACTCCCAACATCCCCAAAGTCCTTGACACGTATGTGTGTGACAAGTACAGGAAGCAAAAAAGGCCTTGGCTCTGTGTAAGCCCTGCTCAGCAACAGCACAAACATCTCTGTATTATCAACCCTATCTTCATCACAAATCCAAAACTCAGGCCCATAGCAGCCACTGTGAAGAAAATTAACTCTACCCCAGCCCAAACCAGTACATTTGTTTATATTTATCTCACTGATTCTGCTGTGACTTACTTCACTGTAATCAGCCTTAATCTTTGCCAAGGTTCAGGGAGCAGGAGATCCATTCTCAAAACAGAGAATTTTAACAGCCTCTTGACAATATTCTTTCCCCTGCACTGTGCTGTTTTATCAGAAGTTCAGTGAAACAGAGTCTGACCTGATATAGGCAAAGAAAAGATTGGGTTTAGATCAGTCAGAGTCAAGCAACACTTGTATGTCAATCTGAGCAGATTTTTCTCTTTGTTTTTGAGGTTGCTCTGAGTCCCACATGGATACCTTTCAGCTTACTAAAAGGTCCTTTCCTAACTGTTTTCTTTTGTTCTGAAGCATGACAAGCTCACATAGCAAACCCTTACTTAGTAATTTTGTACAATCAAATAGAACTTATATTTGGAGAAAAACATAACCTATGTCCTAGAAAAGAAAACAGAAAAATATCTCTTTGGGAAGTGTTTAGGGGTCAGGAATAGACACCCAAGAGCTAAAGCACTTGTGGTGGAGCAGGTCTGGAAGCCTGATTCCAAGACTTCCCTATAATATCAATTTCACATATTCATCTTACTGTGGATTTGGATACAAAAACATTTCCAACACAGTGCAGACTGTGATTTTCAGCACATGCCACAATCCACATAAAGTACCTTCTCTTAGAGCTCACAAAATGTAAGTAAAGGCTGGATAAGCTGTCCTCCCCAATTTACCCTCTTTTCAAATGTAACAGCAGGGGCTGGAATTTTGCCACATTTATGAGAAATACATAATTTTTTTTTTAATTTTAAAATTAATTTGGACCATATATATTGACCCTGTTAATGCAGCACAGAGTAGCACTGTGTATTCCCATAATAAAACCTTACTTTAAGGTTTTCTATCTCAAGCATTGAAATGCAATTTAGATGCAACCTGACACATATGAATTTCATTTTGGGAAGAATGTGTTGCATTCATTGGGACTGGTGTGATTTGTGTGTTATTCTAATTATTTATAGGTTGATTAAATGTTTCTTCTTCATTTACAACAACAGACATACACAAGAAATTGCCACATTCATAAGAAATGCTATTTCATAAGAAATATCATCTTTTCAGAACAGAATCTTACTTTGTGTTCATCATATAAAGAAATAAATTCCCTGATTTAATATATAATGTAGTTGGTTTTCCTTAGAAAAGGGATTATTATTTTATTAGAGATCATCAGATATAATTGACATTTTCATTTCAAAACCAAAAAATAATCAATATCTGGGTTTTTTTGACAAATGGAAATGCTGTCAAGATAGTCTTTTCCATACAATTGTGTTAGTTTGACCTTGACTGGACACCAGGTGCCCACCAAGCTGCTCTATTACTTCCCTTCCCAGCTGGACAGGGGGAAGATGGAAAATGACTCATAGGTTGAGATAAAGCAGTTTATGGAAGAGAAAGCAAAATTTACATTACCACAAAGAAAAAAAAGGTTTATTCTTTACCCAACACATAGATTTATACATATGCATTAACTACTATCATCCATCCTTATACAAATAGCTATTATTTTCCCATTACATGGGCTTCCTCCACATCACCAGTTACTCAAAAACAGGCCATGACTTGCATTCCATCAGGATGGGTGGTCAGGACAGGAAAAGCACTGCACTGGAGCCTTGGCCACCGACACTGGCCTGGCTGGGGTCATCATCATGCTCTCTTTGCTCCTTACAAAATTCATTCTTTGTGGATTGCTGTATTCCTGCTACTTTACTTCATGCTACGTGGAGGTGGGCTTGGATCAAGAGGTGGGCCTGACCATGGAGGCCATCGCACAGGTTATCCATGAATGAGAAACATCCTGCAATCGAGAGAGCCATGCAAGTGAAATCTTCTTGAAATAGACAGTGGTGGATGGGTTAGACAGAGCGTGGATAGAGCAGCTTGGTGGGCAGTTGGTATCCAGCTAAAGTCCAACCACCAAAAAAATCAAGTCCCCTTTCTCCATTTTGAAACGGACAGGAGACACTGCCATGCACTGCAATGCTTGTTTGAATGAGTGAACAGCAAATTACAAACAATTAATAACTGTTATACCATAATTTCTCATATGTATCATCATTAAATTCACAAGTTGTGAAACCAACCGGTCCTCAATCACTGAGTAATTACTTTTGACCTCTACTTAAAAAGGAAAACTTACTAAAAAAAGAAAAAAGAAGAGATTGTATATGAACAAAGAATAAGAAAATCATTACTCTGACAATGGAATGTGCCTTACTGAATGTGATCTTGGAACACCAGAATTGATCTTGGAAGGCAAAAAGGCACACACATTTTTTTTTTATCTTCCTTCCTATTTATTTTTCCCACTGAAAGATTTGAAAGGTAGATTTTGTTGGGGAAAATAATAATAAAAAACAAAAACAAAAACAAAAACAAAAAAAAAAAAAAACACAAAAAACCACAAAAAAAAAACAAACAAAAAAAACCCAACCAAAAAACCAACCAAACAAAAACAAAAACAAAAACAAAAACAAAAACAAAAACAAAAACAAAAACAAAAACAAAAAACAATAAAAAAGCCAAACAAAAAACAGAAGCATAAAAACCTCCAAAATAAAATGAAACCAAACTTATCAAAACCCAGCACTCACATCTTATTTTTATTTTTGATTATTTGAGTTGGACTTCTTTTTGGTCAGCATTTTCATGATCCAACTTGCAATATGACTGTCACTGATGACAGGTGGTGTTTATGAACACTAGCATTCTGCAGAGTCCATGATTTTTCCATATAAAATGGAATATGCTGACCAGAAAAAAAAAAAAAAAAAAAAAAAAAACCTCAAAATTAACACCCAAAAACNGAATCCTCAAAGTTAGACACCTAAAATTAAGTTTTGGAATTCTTAAAAGTCAAAAATATGTCCTGCTTGTTAAATATGATCAAACTTTGCATTTTCTTTTAAAGCAAGAAACATCTCTCATGCCTGAATATAGTACACTAAGGTAAGAATGTTGTGACTGTATTGGGTTCAGCTGAGATAGAGTTTATTTTGTTCATAGTGGCTTGTGTGGGGCTGTGTTTTAGATTGGTTCTGAAAACAGTGATGATAACACAAAGATGTTTCAGGAATTGCCGAGCAGGTCTTACACAGAGTCAAGGCCTTTTCTGCTCCTCACACCACCCACCAGTGAGGGAGCCAGGAATGCACAAGATGGTGGGAAGGGACACTGCCAGGGCAGCTGACCCCAAATGCCCCAAGAGATATTCACAAAATCACAGAATCAGAGAAGAAAAGACCTCTGAGATCATTGAGTCCAACCTGTGACCTAGCACCACCTTTTCAACTAGACCATAGCACATTTCAGGCTATGGAACATCATGCTCAGCATATAAAGTTGGTGAAAGAAGGAATGGAGAATGTTGAGGGTGATGGCATTTGTTTTCCCAAGTCATTGTAACGAGTAATGGGCCCTGCTTTCCTGGGTATGGCTGAGCATCTGCCTGCCCATGAGAACTGACACATGAATTCCTTTTTTCTGCTTTGTCTGCATGTGCAGCTTTTATTTCAACACATGGGTTTTCTCTGTTTTACCCGTGCCTTTCTCTCCCCCATTCCACTGTGGGGACAGTGAGCAAGTAGATCATGGGACTGTGCTGTCAGTCAGTGTAAAAGCAAGAGAGTGGTACACTAGTGTAAAAGCAAGAGAGTGGTACACTGCCATTGCCATAGCTTTTATTATGAAGCTTAAAATCTTCAAAATAAAGATTTTCTCTGGCAAATTCTAGTGCTGCACATGATTTTCTAAGGAGTGAAGGAGTTACCAAATTTTTGTACATGCTCAGATAAATTAGAAATGTTAAGCATAAACTTGGCTAATTAAATGGTGTTTTGTTCACACGCACACATATATATAGATATTATATTCAGCCACTGAAATACAATTCTGGGAGTAAACATCTAGAAGCACAAAATGACGAAGAGGATGTAGGCATACCCGTATGTATTGATATACCCATATGGTTTTGGAAATAGCCAACATTATGTTGAGTTAGATACACAGATAGCTACATAGATAGATATGCAGATAATGGCAAAAAGCAAGTGAAAATATTAATATATTCTTGAACACAGATGACGATAGGATATGAATAAATGCACTATGTGTGTATGAAATGTTTAATATGTCTATTACATATAATTTTAAACATATAGTGAAAGTTACACTAGCAGACTACAACTGACAGATGTTCGTCCTTCCTTTATGCTTTGCATTTCTTCTATCAAACAACTCTTGCTAGCAAGTAGGATATACTACATGCATACACAAAACCTGTCAAAATAGTAAACAAGAATTTGGCTGTCAAAATAAAGCAGAACTGTCCTGGAACAGAAGCAGGGTTCAGAAACAGCCGATGTTTGTGTAGCAGCTTGTGCTTCTCAAGCACTCTTGCAATTCTCATTTTACAGCTCCTCTGGAAACAAACAAGCAAGCAAGCAAAGAAACAAAAAAACCCAGAGCATCATAAATTTACATAAAGTTACTTACAAAGCAAGCATTTGAAAAGAGTGTAGAGATACAGCAATCTGTAATTCACCTGAACAGCAGTGGAAAAGTTTGTTTCACAATTCAGTAGTGACAATTTGAATGCTTGTAAAAACAATTAAAAGTGAGAACTGACACCTATCAGTGCAGCACTCTTTTGGTGTTCTAAGTGGACCAGGGCAATGCTCATTGTGGTCCTTCCTATGACAAGAAGGCCTGTGATCTCACTCAGGTTCCACAGTCACCTACCCACAGTAAAACCCCAAAGAGCTATGTGGGGTTGTGTCCTGAACCATATGCCCTGAGTGACAGCTTTACACAGTCTACAGTGGGCAGCTCCTGATTCTGCTGTCATGTAACACCACTTTCATTTTGGTCAAAACTGAATGAACTTCTCATCCTAGGATCTTAAATTTCAGGATGGAAAGAAAAGTTTCAAACATTTTCCTAGTTATTCTAAAATGTTTTATTCATTAAGAAATAACATGAATTCAAAGAAAATATAAGTTCTGTCTGCTAATTGTTGCTCACCTTTTATAATGAACAGAAGGGGCTCCCACTTACCTCATTTACAGAATACAGACCTTTCTACCACTAAGTGGCCTTATTAGATCTACTTAAGCAGAAACCTGTGCATAAAAACTTAATAAATCTTAAAAGATGAGAAAAAAAGTGCACCACCCACTAGCTAGATAAATTTGATAGGAACTTCTATAAAATTGTCTGGTAGAAGTTTGTAATGTGCTCAAAAGGCAATCAAATTCTAACCACAAGAAAAGGTGTCTTTCCCATGAATACTTATTAAATATGTTATTTTAAAATTTGATGTGTGAGTTTCTTTGAATATGTTTTTGACATGTTCAGCTGTGGCCTGTGGTGGGGTCACTGGAGTCACTGGAACCAACTCTGCAGGGCATGGGGCAGCTCCATCTGCTCCACAGAGGTGCTGATCCTGCACCCCTCAGTGCTGCCACCGCCTTGGATACCTGCAAGTGGTACAACACTGCTCTCCCAAATCTGGTAATTTGTCAATACTTGAGATGCTGGAATTTGTGCACTGCCAGAACTCCTGTAACAGATTTATTTATTTATTTATTTATTTATTTTTCTGAAATATGAAAGCACACCCAGAAAGCTGAACCCACAATACTGACTGGTACTCTGCTTTTCATCCAACTGTATCTCTTTCTGACCATGGGAGTAAGTGGATGAACTGAAATGTGAGAAAAATTTTCTTTACTATTGCTTTTGACCAATCTACAAGGGTTGCCTATAACTTTCCTCTCTCTCTCACTCCTCTCTTATCCTTTTCTGAAGACAAATCTGAATTTGGGGAGATTTCTAAATCAAATTTCTGGGCTCAGGGGTCTAGTGAGGAGGATTAATATCTGAAGATGAATGTGACAATCCAGTCCCTTATTTAATTAAATCATGGTTGTTTAATTATTACAAACTATTTCATATTCCTACTTACTTTTTAAATGATTGTCTGTAAATCATAGCTCAAGGTATTTTGGTTTTGTGTAATTTGTCATGCTTTGTATTTTTACTGAAGTGGAAAGATACTCAACAGATGAACTGGCTATGCCTTTACTGATGATGACAGTCACAGAAGAAAAATATTACTCATAAACATAGAAAAAGAAGTTTAATTAGCCTAATATTCATTGTAATTATCACATTTCAATGTAGTTTTTAAAAACATGCAGATTTATGTTACAGCAAGATTTCTTATGTTACAGTTCATTTTCTTTTGATGAGCTATAAATCAGTATGAACAGGTTGGTAAAACTGCCCCAACAAAAACAAAGAAATAAAAATACAAAAATCCTCCAAAACACAAGTATCACAAGTTCTTATTCACCTCTCTATATACATTGATAACTCCAAACATGAAAAAAATTGTGCAAATATTAAAAAAATCTTTTAGAAATAAATCAAATCAGCCTGGTAATAAAAATATTTTTGAACCTTGTAGTAGACAATCTTTATTTTTTCTCCACAAGCAGCATGAGGCTTATTGCATTTTATATGGGCTGAAGTCCAATGGACATTACTATTTACTCAAATCATCTATGAGCTGAATTTCTGAATGAAAAAACAAGTTCGATTACAGGACCATCACTGACTTCTTGTCATAAGGGTGCCCAAGTAATCTGACGCATGAAGATGATAACAATGCAATAGGATAACATGAAATGTGATGCCCTGTGGTTATCTCGTGATCAGGCATGAGAAGTAGAGGTTAAATTTCTTTCTTTTTTTTGGTAATTTCCTTGATTAAAATGACTGAAATTTTCTCTCCTGATCATTTTCAAGATGAAGAGCCTTTGCTAACTGAAATGATCAATGATCATAAATCAAGTAAGAGGAAAATGCTGTGAAGTTCAATCTCTGGAATTGTATCTATGTAATTACCTAGTCAGCAACTAATGCCAATGAAGGCTTTATTTCAAAGAAGCACAATCACAGTGGATAACTGGTAATAAATACTTTAAAAAGAATTCTCAGGATGTCTTTGATTATTCTTTCTAAGGGAGATTAAACTTCACGTACACCTACTGGTATCTTTATATTTTTTATGGAAAGGCTAGAGCAAAGGACTAACTGGAAAGTGGAGTTGAACAGTTGTTGTACGTAATGAGACTTTCAAATACTAGCTCTGGGACGGATGGATAAAAAAGCCTTTGCTTATACTGAAATATAGCAGGAGCTCCAGATTTAGAGGTCAGTTACTTCAATTACTGTTGAAGAAGTAGGCAGACAAGGAACTTCACAACTCTTATTTTAACTGCAGCTATGGGATAAATCTTCAATCCTTTGCTTGATTATGTAAATAATGTCAGAAATAAATCTTTCTAAGTACTGGAGATGGGAGGATTTAAACCACTAACCACTCCACTACTATCATTTCAGTGTTAGAATAAAATTAAAATTGGAGGCTATCCTTACTCCTACTTAGCAAAAGACAGCTCAATCTAGAATGGTTCCCAAAAATATTTGTGATGCTTCTCTCAGCATAGAATAGCATCCCTTCTATGTTCACACCCTGTAACCCATGTCTCTACCCTCACCTTTCTGCTCCAGCTCTCGGGTTTGGGAAGCTGTTATCGGAGCCATTCATTCACAGAGCTGGCTCCTGTCCAGTAGCAAGGATTTGACTTGTATACAGAAAATAATTAAGGAGCCATATAGCAGTCTTGCAGGAAGGTCTCTTCGGCACAGATTGTCCTTTACACCAAATAACAAAGACAGCCCAATACCCAGAGTTTTTCTTTAAAATATTCAGCCATTTGTGATTTACATGCTGGCCAGTTTTGAGACCCAGATGGTCACAGATACCATGGTGATACTATGACTTTTTTTCAGTGAAAAGTTTGGTTCAGATTTTTAGATTACAGTATTACAAGGTATTTGATGAGCTGCCCCAGATATTTTCTTGTTCACCTTTTCATGTTTGAAGCATCAGCTTGCCTTGATTCCATCGGATCCAGTAGCAGTGAGCTAACATTTTCTACTTACAAACATCCCAGCATACTGTTACCTGATTCTGTGCCACTAGAGCATCTTCCTTTTCTTTTAAGGAATCTTTTTAGGCTATGAGGAATGCTGTGAAATGGATGGAAGTCTCCGTTCAGGAAGGCAGGGAAAACACACCTGACTGAGGATGGTTTCCACAAGCAGGAGGATCCTGCATACACCACAGGATTGTTGTCTGTTGTCTGCTATGGAAATGAATCACCTGGATGGGTTGGGCCCTGCATTGTGAGATTCAGACATGCAGAACACCAAAGGCTGCACTCCAGAATGACTGTGAACATTCCCATACATTTTATGGCCAACAAGAATATCTTCATCTGTGTTCAGCATGTTACACTAAGAAGAAATGGGAACCATATGGGAGATTTTAAAATTTCTTTTACCTGCTAACATGATGCTTGTCTATTTTATTGTTTTGTTATGATTATGAGACAGTAGAAGCAAATGAACACAAGAAAAATAAACTCTTCTTATGCACACATACTTTATAATGAACAGAAACAATGAAACATACAGAAAATGTCATATTAAATGAACAGCCATTTCAAAATATAATGATTTCCAAAGAAAAAATATTAAAAAGATGCCAGCATTTTAATGGAAGCAAATATTCATTTTTGATGCTGTTAGCTCTTATCCATCTCTTGATATAAAAGCTTAATGATGCAGAGAAGTTACACAAGCGTTTTGCAATAGGCTGTATTGGATCAGTAGCATAAATGTTGACATGTATATGGAAACACAAAGGTGAGGAAACAAATTGCTTTGGGTTAAAGTTGCCACAACAGAAATCTAAGGATTCATTCAATCCTTAACAAATGTAATGGAAAGCATTTAACTTTTTCTTTGTGCTTTACAATGTATGCAACTTCTGTCCTTTTCTAAAGATTGCTTCTTTGTGTTGTTTTCTTGATTTAGGAATGGTACTCCTCAATTTAGTTCTCCCAAGGTTCTCCAAATCTATACAGCTGCTCAGTCTCTCCCCTACTTCTTTCCTATTCTCACCCCTTCCACAGGTTGGAAGAGGAGAGGAGAATTGGAGGAGTAAAAGGCACAAAGATCACAGGTTGACATAAGCACAATTTACTGGAAACAACGATGCAAGAAAATGAACAATAGCAGCAACAATATTAATAACAAAATATATAAGAAAAGAAAAATATTTACATGCAAAACCCATGACAATAAAACAATACTGGGTGGGTGCCTCACCACATTTTCTTTACCAGCTACTGCAAAATTAACCCTATCCAGGCCAGAGCCAGGGCTGCTGTCCTGGTAGCTGCACAGAGGGGCGTGTAAGCATATGAAGGAGCAAGAAATTGCATCTGAGAAAAAAAAATTACAATTGTTTGTGCAGAGAAGCTTCTAGAGCACAAGGATAGGATATCCATGAAGAGATGATATTGAGTGTGTGAGAAACACAAACAGCACTGACTTAACAGCACAGTAGAGAACAATAAAATCTTAGTAAAATCAGAAAAATACCACCAGGGGATGATGAAAGATGTATGTAATGTCTTCTGTAAACCAGAAAGTCTCCAAAAGGATGCTGGCACACATGACAACCTGTAAAAAAGAAAGTGATAGTGATGATGGAAACAGAGAAAGAAGAATTACTCTCCTTCACTGGGTCACTTTTTCTAGCTGTCTTTTATTCCATGAAAGAGATTCTGTCAGCAAGATGGAAACAATTTAAAGCAGAGAATAATTATTTTTTCACTAGTATATACAGTAGGTGAGTAAGATGACCATGTCATTCTGCCAAACATTAACATAGTTTCTCTGAACATTTCCCCACTACACCTTGCATTCTGCTTTTCTGACTGGAATTTCAAGTAGTTTAATTTCACTGTCAATTTCCAGCCACTTCTCGAACCTAGATTATTCTCCTGGTCTCAGATTTTCCCTTACTAAATACCCACCAGATTTCCTAACTGTCCATTAAGGCTGTCTATTTTAGATGTCATTTCCATTTTGTCTCCTTAGATACTTTCTGATTCTTCTCCTCTTCCATACTTGACACTTCCTTGCTCCCATTAGTTAAAGATTATTTCCTTAAACTAGTCACTAGTGAGGCAGACTTCTGTGAGGGCAGGAAGGGAGGATGCAGAGAGAAAAGAAACTGATAGTTTTGTAAGAAATCATCTGATAGTGCCCTACTCTTCACCATTTCTTCTGTAGCTGGGGCTGTAGAGCTTTCTGAGGAGACCTTAGTCAGGCTCTGGAACATAGTCCCTGGCCTACAACATGGGAGATTTCTGAGAATATATAGCATATCTAAGGCTGTGTGATGAAGGCTGCCTTTGCTATAAGCACAGCTGCTGTTTACATTTCTTTTTCTGAAGAATGCAAATCCAGTCGATGTGATTAGATCTGTTGTAAAAGCATATCTGTGATATGCTTCATGAAAGAGGGCAGCAATTCTCTTGCCCAAACAGATATCCAGTGCCACTTAAGGTGCACTAAGTTGTCTGAAAAATCCTCACAGGGCTGCCAGACATAGCCAAGAGAAGACCCACATCCTTGTGGAGAACCAGCTGGTTGTACACTAAGGATGCAGAGAATCATACTGGCACTATGTTCAGGCACTTGAGTTGGCTAGATGCTTCCTAATGATCCCTGATCTGTGAACTACTTTGCACCTCTGAGAAAAGTCTGCTGTAATCACTGAGGAATAATTTGTACTTTGTGTATTTTTGCTTTTATTTCATCTGTTACCTGTTTAGTTGTTTGCCTCTTGCAATAAATGTTATCCAAAATCTTTGTGTCATGTAGTGATTCAGGCTTTTCTATTCAGTTTAGGTTTCTGAGTGATTTTTTTTTCCATTTTGATAAAATCTTTAAATAAATAAAAAAAAATCTATTCATTTATTTTCAAATCCTAGGCAGGATTTTATTTTTCTTTTAAAGTAACAGGTATCCCAAGAGATGAAACAAAGAACTTTTTGCACACCAGTTACAATCCAAAGTAAATATGTTAAAATGTAGTGCAACAAAATGTGACAGGAATAGGAATAGGGGAAATGCATTATGATGCAAAAGGTATAAAATAATCCAACAAAACTTGAGACAATCTTCCATGCATCTTCCCTAATTTCATAAATTTTCTGTAGTGACGCTGTTACTGATCATACAGGTATAGGTGTGTTGACTACATAAAATTGTGCTAGGGCTACAAATAGGAAAGAATTAGAACCTTAAAATTGGTGTTTACATATAAGTTTCTATTTTAGCTTAAACAACCACTGTCTTCATCAAGTACTTATTGACTGCTGTCAGCACAAGTAGTAATATGATGAAACAGTCTGGAGATTTCACACAGAATCACAGAGAATCACACAGAATCACAAGGATGGAAGAGACATTTAAGATCATCAAATCTAACCTAACCTTAGTTGAGGCCCTAACACCTCAACTAAGCCATGGCACCAAGTGCTACATCCAGTCTTTTTTTAAACACATCCAGGGATGGTGACTCCACCACTATGTACGACTGAGAGAGAGATAGGAAGACTGATTCAGTGATCAGAATTCGTTTTTACTCAGATTTCCAAGTGCTTATATACTATTCTAGGGAGGCTAGTAATTTTTTACTACAATGATTAGGTTAAACGTCACACAAACTTACACATTTTACAACATCTCTTGCTTGTAGAAGTTTGATTCAATCTCCTTTGCCTTTCCGCCAGACTTGATCCAATCTTCATGTAGTCTTCAAAGCTCTGTTTGTTCTTGCAAAGACATACTGGTTCTCAAACTGACTATGCTAATTAAATCCACAGTAGCCTGTGTCCCATGTCCACACACCACCTCCCAAAAAGAGAATCTATCACTCTTTTCATAAAAACTTTTTCCTAATATCCAGCCTATATTTCCCTTGGTGCAGCTTAAGACTTTGTCCTCTCATTCTGTTAGTTGCTGCCTGGAGAAAGAGACCAACCCCCACCTAACTACAGCCACTTTTCAGGAGGGTGTAGAGAGTGATAAGGTCACCTCTGAATCTTCTCTTCTCCAGGCTACACAACCCCAGCTCCCTCAGTCGTTCCTCACGGGGTTTGTGTTCCAAGCCCCTCACCAGCCTCATTGCCTCCTCTGGACACACTTAAGCATCTCAACGTCCTTCTTACACTGATGGGTCCAGAACTGGACACAGCACTCAGGGTGTGGCCTCATCTCATACAGTTGAAAAATATTCCTGCAAATAGAGGTGTTATCTTTCAGCTAGTCTAGTTAATCCTTGTCTAGTAGCATTCAGAGTATCATTACATAAACAAATGTTCCTACTTTTTTTTCTTTTCTTCATGGACAAAACCCACAAAAAAAACCAAGCAAACAAACAAACACAACAACAAAAAAGACTAAACAGAAAAAACAACCAAACCAACAAAAACCAACCCCAAACCAACAACCACAGAAAGCCACCTTTTGATGACTTCCCTGATTTCCCTTTAATGTACTGGAGGTTACAATGAATGTGGTTTGCTAAAAATTTGTAAAGTTTAATACCAATTATTTAGGTATTAGATATACTTTTGACCCTATTGAATATGGTAATACAAATTTATGTACATTGATGATTGATCAATGAAATAATCCAGTCCGATATTGTGAGATACAAGTAAATAAGTAGGCACACCAGGAAGATTTGGTCCCAAAAACGTATTTGAAGAGGAGTTCTTCACTTTTCCTTTTTTTTCCCTTTTGATTATATATCTGCATTTCTTTTATGCTGTAGCTTTTAAGCTTGCTGGAATTTTTTAGTATTACGCTTCTTCCATTTTATCTGCGCAACTCAGCCACCTGCATCTTCCATACTCCTCACCACTATCTTTCCACACGCTAAGCCTTTTGTTAATGACTTAGTTTTTCTAATATAAAAATTCCTGTCAAGATTATGAAAGAAAGAGGTCTGCTTTTAAGGAAAAAGGCAAGAAATGTACATCAGTTTAGGGCATAGATTTCGTTTGCTATCATCTTTATATGACTGTTTTTCATATGTGAGATCTGATTAGCAGAACACAGAGCTGGAAAGGTAGAGAGAGGAAAGATACTCCTTGTGATAACTTTCCTTTTAAAAACATCATCTATTTTTAGCAGATCTTTACGCTGTTAAGAAACTGGAAAGAGAAATTCTGGCCCAGTGAAATCTCCTCTTAACTTTTCTTTACTGAGGGCAAATAAACAATATATTGCTGGATCTTTACCTAGTACTCTGGCCTCATGAATGAGTTTTTTAAGAGAATTTTATTTGCTCTCACTGCTGAAAACCTTTTGGTCCAAATAACAAGCAGCTTTAGGGAGACATGGTAATGACATAAACTATTCAAACTCCTTTTAAATAGTGCTCCTGGGAATACTCCTCCCAGGCAACAATTAAGTGCAGAGTGAGCAGTTGTACCAAATTGCAAAGCCAGTCTAAACTATTGGCATATTTTCAGATTCCTATTTCATCCTGTGTGACTAAGGAAACTATTAATGCATTGCACTGCAAAAATGGAATGTGCAGGTAGAACCGGGTAACACTGTAGTGGAGATGACTGCACTCACACCTGATAAGAATAGAATCCTCTTGATTCCTGTGAACATTACTGTGCAGTTTAAGTAGCTAGGTGGTTAGTTAAGGTTTTCAAAAGTTTAAAATACATGTTTCTATTAGTTGCAAGTTGCTTCAGTTAAAAAATTGTATTTTAAAGAGAAAAATATATTAGGCAGTGTGCTAGTTTGAAAACAAACTGGTGAGACACTCCAAGTCAGAACTACAATTTAATAGGAAAATTAAATTAAATGCAATAACACAAAAAAATTCTGACAGGGTCAGAATACAACCTGACACCCTGTCTATTAGGGTGTTGGTAGCAGTCCATTTAAATGGTGGCTGCAGTCCTCGTGGAGTGACAGATGTGTTTCTGTTGAAGTAATGATCCTATAGAAGGGTGCAGTCTTTCTCTGAAGGTCCAGTGGTGGTGTAGAAGCATCTGGTCTTCCTCTGGGAATCCAGTGGAAACAAACTGACTGTGACGTTCCTGGATTACATCCAGGTAGGAATGCTTGGTTCCTCCCTCTGGGTGGAGCATCTCACAATACGATGATGCAATTTTAGGAGTCATGCAGTGAGACTCAGTGGCCCATTAACAGAAGATATCCCTTGGAGTTATCAGGGGTGAGTCACGAAGGCCATAAGGAACACTACCTATTCAAGAAATTTTATAGATAACAGAGGCAAAAATGCCCATGAATACTGATTTAACTTTGGGAAATAAAAGTACAATATATTCTGGATTGTTTTTGAAAACAATCTATTTGTTGCCAAGTATGTCTACCTTCAAATAAAACTGTGTTTTCATGTTCCTCCATTATGGTATGCCAGGTACTTAAAAGCATTTTTCCTCTTTGAAGTTGTAAGGGGAAGAAAAAGTCTCTGTTATAGATTGTGGCTTCAAAGCTAAATGGCGGTCCTTACACTGAAGTTCCACCTGAAAACTGTGCAACATTAAAATAGATGAGGTTAAGCCTTGCAACATACAGCAGTGAGAGCAAGTGTGACTACACATCCCTAATGCCATTCATTACTTTATCACTGGTTTAATTCTTTAAACAATAATCTCAGTTTGCAATCCAAACTGCCATTTGTGACCTATATCTCTCTTTTCTTAGTCTTCTCATGCTGTTGTAGGTTAGAGGTCTAGCCTGTTATTCTTTTTATCACACTTATGAAGAATGAGCACCTTTTGGAAGAAAGAGGAACCTGGGAAATAGCTAGTGACATTTCTCCAGTGTATTTTACTGATCTCTAGTGATTTATGGCTGTGACTGCCTGAATCCTATCCACATTTTAGTGATCTTTCTTCCTCACACTCCCTACTGTGTTTTTGTTGTTGCTGGTGGTTGCTTGTGTTACGTGTGTGTATGATTTGTTTTTATTAAATGTGGTTTTTTGGTGACTTGGTTGTTTGAGTTTGGTTCACCTTTTGAACCTTCATGCAATTTTAGCACTTTAAATATCTTTTTGCCTGACTTATTAAGTGAAGGGTACCTTGTTTTTTAGAAACCATCCCTCCCACACACCTTTGTTGTATCACTCCATTGCAAAGATAATGAACACATGCTTTAAAAGAAACTATTGCATTTTTCAGGACTCAGCAAGAAAAATATACTGTGAAAGGATTTGTGTGAGTGGATAATTGAATGACTGCTCAGGTCCAGGTTGGTTTTCTGATTTTTCTTTATCCAATTCCACACAATTGCCATAGGCTTGGGCACGGACACCAAGATGTCATGGTGTGAGTCTGTGCAGCACCTGTCTGGGACACAGGGGATCATCTACAGTTTGGCATGCACAGACACTTTCAACCTCTATAAAAGCATTTTACCTGCTCTGGGGACTAACACAATACAAGAAGAATAGGAGCAGCCTTTGGGCAAGAAAAAGGGCTATTTTAACTCTAAGTAGTAGCCTGTATTTCCATTTCCTCCAGAAAGAAAAACTTTTTCACCAGGAGTTATTCTGTCTTCTCCTTTCTCTACCAGCATGCTGGCTAAGAAAATGAAATGCATTAATGCCTGTGGAACATTATTTTACAAGTATCAAATGAAATATGTTTTTTATCAGAATGTATATATGACTATATGTTCACAGGTAGCTCTCTTTTCTGTTTTTTTTTGTTTTGTTTTGTTTTCCTTTAATGTTCTAATCTGGAAAGCTTATAAAGACCTGAGATTTCAAAGGAGTCTAACTTATATTTCCAGTCTGTATTTAGAGGTAGTATAAATGTGGTTTAAGCCCTTTGGGATTCTGTGGAAAGACAGAAGACCATTCTCCCAGATGTATTCAAAAGCATCATAAATGACAGGTTAATTTGCAGAATATTGGATTTAGAAATTCAAAGGCACTATCTATCCCTAGATCTAGCTTCAAATGGAGGTAAATGTGGTACAGGGAAAACTCCAAGGGTGTACAGAAAAGTTGTTTTTCTATCTATCTACTAAAAATGCTTAACGTGAGATCTCTGGAGAAAAGCGTATTAATGAAGTTATATGAAAGGTTTTTTAAGCACAGAATTCCCAGGGGATAAATGCTAGGAATATGTGAGGACAGAAAGCCCTAGAAATAGGTTGGTTCATCCAAGCAAATCATGAATGGATTATTACCAGTAAGCTAAAGGTATCACAGCTTGTATTTACTGCAATTGAATTAAGTGGGGGAAAAAGAACCAAAAAAAGGAAAAATAAAAAAAAATAACAATCAGCATTTGTAACCTCACTATTAGCTAGTTATCTTTCTTTACTCTCTTCATTTTTGATGGTGTTGCTGATTATAATTTTTTTAAAGGAAAAACCCGCCAGTATTTTTTAAAGAAATAATTAATTTGATGTAGTCAGGGGAAAAAAAGTTGCTTTTATTTTGGAGGGTTTTACTCCTGCCTGTCAAAGAAATATCAAAATGGGCTGAATGTGTCTGCTGGCATGTCAGTGACAGTGAAGTGACAGTACAGACACCTTCAGCCTAGCTGTATGAGCAAGAAAAGGCTACTGCAACAAAGTCTCCTGAGGAATTTCTGAAAGCAAGTTCTGTTCCAGACTGAGCCAGGAACAAATTCAGGTTAAAGAAATACAGAACAACAAGAAAAGGATTCCTTGGCATACTATAATAGATAATAATCCTGTAATAATACAGCAAATCTGGAAAAAAAAAATAAATGCAAAATACAAGCTTCCAAATTTTGATTTCTAAATAATGTCATAAACAACCAGCACAGAAAGAGGACAAGCATACATCTTTCTGCCAGTTGATGTATTTTTAGGTATGCTTAACGGTGTGCTGTGGAGGTTGCCCAAGCGCATTGCACCCTGAGCAATACACATTATGCAACTAAGCAAGAGAAGAGTTGAATGTGACTCCTCACATTCTTAGCACTCAGCAGCCCTAAATACATTAAATAACATAGGCCAACAATACATTAAATAACATAGACCCTCTGCAAACATTTTAAAACAATAAATAGGAGACGGTTGTGCAATGTGTTGACTGGAATGTTTTCTGCCCTAGCGCCAGCATTTGAAGGGCATATGTGGGATTAAGGTATTTTTTCTGTAGTTTTCTTTTGAGTATTGGACCTTATGTCAAATTTAATTTTTGTAAATCCTATGCCCATTGTGAACCATTTGGACTAAATTATGGATGTTTTGTGATCCTGTGGCATGTTGGTTTTGTTGGGGGTTTTTGTTTGTTTGTTTATTTGGTTTTTTAATAGCAAAAGTAGGAGTTAAGAAATAAACCTTTAAACAAAGGCCATATATGCTGGACTGAGTTCCATTTTGCTACTTTTGCCATTTCCTAAGCTGGGGCTGCAAAATTTCTCAGAACAGAGTTTGTCATGCAACAGCTGCTCAAAGGACACTTTCTCTGTCTAAATAACTGTGAGGTTTCAGCTGGGGAATTTAATCTAAACTGCTTGTCCTTTTGGAATAATAAAGGGTGTGTATGAAGCCTGTTTAGATCAGCAAACACTAACTGTGTCCTTAAGCTTCTAATGCAAGCACTAGATTACAAGGAGTGGGTAGAAAGGCACAACCTTGTCATGGGTCAGGTGTCAGCTAGGCAGCTTACTGATGTGTACAGAGCTGCCTGTGCTTGTACAGGGGAGTTATCATCCTTGCCTTCTGCCTTGCGTGCACCCCACCTGTCCAGAGGGAGTGCATCCCACACTGCAGCCTGAAAATTCGAAGCAGGAGAGATGATTTCAGTGTAGCTCAAGTGGTGAAATGAAAGTAGTATCAGATTAATTCCTTTCAGTTATTCTGGGAGTTGCTTCTGTTGGGGGATTGAAGCAAACTACTGGTGAACTGCCAGGTGTGTCTGTGCAAAGCATTCCTGTGGTTGTGATTTTCACTGCCTTGACAGAGAAATGAAGGACAGACACAAGAGCTGATGAAGTGTTTGTGAGATCAGGCTAGGAAAGCAGGAATTGCACAGGTAATCAAACCCAACATTAAAAATCGGCTTTAAAAAATATTTTTGATGTGAAAATAATTCCTGTGATCATACACAGCATTATGGGAGGGCAGAGAGGGTAATTTTCAGAGAAGCTGACCAAGTAGACAGTTTATTGTAGTTGAGTGGGTTTCAAAGTAATTACACAAAAATAGATTGAGCTGAATTGAAACTGATTGAAATCTGATTTAAATGGTAATAATTTTTGGTTTGCTTGTCTCCCTCATAGTTTTATATGTAAGACTGTTCATGAACAGTTGTTTACAGGAAATGTTTCAGAGATCACAATTCTGTAAGATTTTTATTTGTATGTACTCCTCTCCCTTCTATTCTCACCTACACTATAAATCATCATCATTCTGACTACAATACTCACAAGCTGGAATCACTTTTTTTTTTTTTTTAATATCAGTAGCCATTTTCTTCCTATAAGTCTATTATTTTTTTTTTTTTTGGCTATTATTTTATTTTTGTTCACACAATCCATGATAATAAAGGAAGTTTGGATTGGGAGGAATTATGCTCTTTTTTAACATCTGAGAAATTCAGAATACTTTGCTGGACATCAGAGGCTGGTATTTTTCAGTGACACCCATCAGGTGACTTGAAGACTGTAGCCCATCCACAACATATAAGCACCCACCTGGCTGCTGGTTTTCTGGAAAAAATTGTAACAGGTGTTTGGAAAACAGATTTCACACTGAAAGCCAAATTCTTTCCTCCTGAATGGCTTGGCAATGAGCAAGCTGCAGATGTAACAGGAGTGGGCATCACAGGCCTGCAGACACAACTCCTCCCGAGCCTGCACAGCCCGGCACAGCATCAAGTACTGCCCATCCTCTCAGGCAGGGGAGGGGAGTCCAAAATTGAGATTCATCTCTCCCTGCTGTTGAGCTTGGACCAGTTTGTAAAAACAGTGGTGAGATGTTTCACTGCAGTTAGCCAGGCTTACTGTGCTGAACAAAATCACATCTCTTGATAATACTACAACTCAGATACCTCAGAGACACTGTAAATGCTGAAAATGTGGTACTTTAATGCAGTAAATAATTCTGGGCAGCACACAGTACCTGATATTCCAATAAATGTTACCTAGTACACAGTATCTCTGTCTATATATAGAGAGAGAAAGCTCAGGAAGCATTGAATAATCACCTCTTCCAGATAAGCCTGTCACTGACTTAAGAGGTAATGAGCTGGTTTTGGATGCCTGTCCACTAAATGTACAAGGCAAACAGTTCATAACCTCATATTTGCAGAATGAATTACACATGTATGCATATACATGTGTGTGTATGTGGAGGGTGGGTATTTAGTACTCACAAGCCCATTATGCAGTCAAAACCACACACATTTGGAAAAAGAATTTTGAAACTAAAAATATCAATGTTTGCATTAAACATAAATGTTTTTGTCAGATGAAATAGGATGAGGTCATATTTGACTGAAATTAAGGTAGGGCCTAACCTGAGGAGTTTCTAAGACCTCAGGAAGGCACTTTAGGGACAGACCTCAAATGCTTATTTCTCAAACATTTTGGTCACTGACAAAGTAGGTAAGATGTGAAATGTAACTAAGCGAGTTCACAATAGCTTGGCATGTCCAAAAAGGAAGCAGATCTTTCTGATTTTGACCCAGAAAAGAAAATGAACTTTTCTTAAATTACCTTCTCCTTTGCAGTTAATAATTTCAAGCTCTCCAGAGACCCTCTGACTTCCTCCTAGACCTTCATGTTGCATCCAGCCAAGGAATGACTACATACGAATGAACAGACATCATTAGCCAACACTGTTCCCATATTATCTTTCCTAAATATTTAAAATGTTAAATCTTCTTACTGCTTATAATCAATGTACATGTTAACAACTTCACAAATATGCTCATATCAAATAAGTAAAATCAACTGACATCTGTTTGCAAAAAGAAGAGTACATCCATATATTGGTGGAACAATTGCTTGATTATGCAAACAAATTAATCACTTTTGTTAAACGAGTTATCTCTTTATGTAGATTTGAGTCATCTGGGTTTATTTTGTTTGTTTGGGATTTTTCTTATGTAGAAGAAAAATATATTACAGTTTGCTTTCAAGACAAGCTGAACCTTGTAGACTTAAGTCAAAACCGTGGATCCTGCTGGTTTTGTAATGTAATTGTATTATCTTGTGTGAAACTTGAGAATTGGATCCCAGTATAGGTATAAATTAAAAACTACTCACTACAACCCATTTGAAACAAGCTTGCTACACTTCTCCCAAGTGTTGCTGTAAGTAATTTTTTTTTAACACAGAAAACCTTGTAGTAGCATGATTGCTGTATTTCTGCTTTCCAGCCTTGCCTAGCCTCTCCTCTGGAAGGGCAATATAAGTATTTGTTTTCTGCTTTTCTTTGCAGATTAGGGATATGAACACGATTATTTTTTTTTTCTTGCCAGATTAAGAAAATAATCAGAACTCACTGTAGCTAAGAGTGATAAGCCAAGAAGAAAAAAAAGATAGATGTTGTTTGGGGTTTTTTTTTAAACTACAATTATTAATCTTGGACTGATAGTATGTTTTTTGACATTTCTTTCACTGTCTACACACTATAATTATCTTTCCCTCCTACAGCATTTTTCCCCTGCCTTTTTCTCTCTTTTCTTCTCCCATCACCATCTCCATTCCCATAATGCAGAAAATATCTTCTAGACTTAGCTTTTCAGGTTTTTCATTTGTCATTTTGTATAATAAGATTAGATTTCATAGTCTACACAGGGTAAGCCTACAGGTATATACTGATAAAAATGGTTCAACTACAGAGTGTGTATTTGCTCTCTTCTTTCCTCTCTAATTGCAACAAGCAAAATAAGTATATAATTTAGCCCTGAAGGAAAAATAATATTTACTTATTTTGGGAAACATGAACGTACTGTAATATGTATATAAGTATTTAGAATGTATATATATTCTAAATTATAATTAAATACTTAATTTTAAGAAATCCTTTAATCCTATTTAAGCTGTTTTAAAATATCCCTAATAATTAAAAATAAAAAGTAGCCCTGTAGTTCTTTAAGGATTTTGTACATGTCTCCTGGCCAGAGGTTCTAAGAAGTAAATAATAAAGTTAATTCAAATCCTTATTGGTCTTATATAGTTCTAGCAAAGGCAAGAGAGCTGCAATAGTTAAAGAGAAACAGAATTTTTCAAAATACACTGTGACTGAAATTTTTCAATATGGCAACAAATAGACACTAAAAATGGCTAAGAAAATTCCCTTTTTGTCTGTCAGAGTAGATATTTTGAAAGCGATGCTTCCTGCTACAGGAAAGAAATCATTTGTCACACACGACACAAAGAAATGCCACCCACATGTTGAGATGTCCAAGGCAGAAAAGAGGTGGTTTATTTACAGATTTCAACATTTATCGAATTCCAGCAGTGACCATGGATTGGAGGAAGAAAATCTTCCTCTTCAACCACACTGGTTAACCCAACAGTCCATCAACAGTCTCCTCCTCATGAGAAGAATGTAAACATGGTTATACCGTTACAATAACAAGAAAGGTTGTTAATGTAAAATCATATCTGACTTCTTTGCAAAAGGTAAACACAGAAGGCTAAAATAGAACTTTAGAAAAACTTCTTAAAAAGACAGAGGAGAACAGCAAAAATCACGACAACAATCACTGGTTCATTTTACATGTCTTCAGCCTGCATGATATAATCTTATATGGGTTAATTTTTCAGTTTGCCTATAATAAAACAAATCTACTTCTTTTTTTTTTTTTTTTTTTTCCTATAAAAGCAAAGGTAAATAACTATTTTTTGTGTCTGTCTGATGGTCCATCTTCTTCAAATATTTTTGAGTCTTTTATATGTCCTTTTATATGGACATATATGAAGGAACATTGTCTCAAACATGACAACTTAATACAAAAAATCATGAATAGTCTTCCACAGAAAAACCTGAACCAGTGTCCTCATGAAAACAAAGACGTGTAGCTCCCACTCACTTCAGAACACTGATATCTCATTTCTTTCTGATTATGCAACACATCCTTCAATCTTTGTCTTCGTTGCTGTAACAAAGGAGTCTCACATTGGCTGCTATGTACAGTAAAATTATTTTAGCTCTTTGAAACACCAGTTACTGAGACCATTGCAAAGCATGAAAACCTCATACTGTATATAGGCTTACGACCTTAGATTATCTTAATAAATTATTTTTAATGTTATAAGTCTACTGAAAATGTCAGAGTCTTTGTACCTGAGGCGAAAATTGTGTTGATCTACATAATTACTAACTACAACCTTATATGACTTTTACATGTACATCATGCAATTTAAAAAAAAAAAAATGAGTTGATGTAGATGAATACTCTTGTCAAAGATACCAGAACACAAGTGACTATGAACAACTTAATCATATTCCTTAATATTATTTAGAATATAATAAAATACTTCAGCTGGAATGGAACAATGATCATCTAGTCCAACTGTCTTACCACTTTATCATTATCCAAAAGTTAAAGCATGCAATTTAATCATTATCCGAATGCTTTTTCAACACTGGCAATCTTGGGGCATTCACCACCTCTCTAAGAAAGCTGCTCCATGGCTTGACCACTCTCTCAGTAAATAAATGCTTCCTTGTGTCTAGTCTAAGCCTCCACTGGCACACTTTGAACCATATCCACACATCCTGTCACTGGATACTAGGGAGAAGATCTCAGCACCTCCCTCTCCCCTTCCTCTTCTGAAGAAGCTGCAGAGAGCTATGAGGTCATCCCTTAGCCTCCTTTCTTCCAAACTAGACAAGCTCAGAGTCCTTATCTGCTCCTCACAGGATATTCTTTCCAACCTTTTTACCAGCATTGTTGCCTTCTTCTGGACACCTTCAAGGACTTGCACATCTTTCTTAAATTGTGGGGCCCAGACTTGCACACATTACTCAAGATGAGGATGCACGAACGCTGAATAGAGAGGGATAATCAACTTTGTTGACCAGCTGGTTACACTGTGTTTGATGCACCCCATGATGCAGTTGTTCATCTCTTTCAGAACCACTGGCAGATATTTTTCAACTCTAGAAAGAAGTGTATATAGAGGTTTAAGGATTTGTGTTGTTGCTTTTGTAATCAGTACATTTGAATTTCTTGTGAGTTGCATATCAGCATTGAAAAGAGTCTAGGCAGAATTATGCCTTGTGGAGTTTTAATTCATAACTGGGATCTTATCTTAAAAGAAGAATAGAATCCACTTCTTATTCCGAAAATTTAAATTTTATTTCACAAGTGCAAACAAATCACAGAGCATTCCCATTGACATCCAGTGACAGCAGATATATTTAACCACTGAAGGCTCTGCTGCTGGTTCAAACCGATGTAAGGAAATATTTTACATAATTTGCATTTTTATCAATTTTCCACTTCACCAGTGTTCAGCAATGTTCTCACGAAAGAAGTTGAGATCCAGCAATTTGCACGTCTTTTACCCAAATAGCTCTCAGACATAATCTTGTTTACAAATATCTTTTCATAAGTGCTATAAATAGAGGCACATTTATCACTTTGGGGTACCTAACACCTAGAGCAAGGATATGATTTTAACAGTGTTCTTAAAGGGGCTATCTGGCATACACTGAAATTGTTGATGCATGGCTAGAAACAATGCAAAAGTATAGATCCATAAAAAATATTAAATTGGCACTAACAAAAGAAACAAATTTATTTCTGCTCTCCTGTGCTATTCAAATATGTTTGTTAAATGTTGATAATACCCTTTGTGCTCCACTTCTTCCCTGAATGATGTATAGGCTTCTTAATCTGGCTATTTTTTTCCCCCCAGACAACTTGAATATCACATTTCTAGATTACTTGGTTGGCTTTCAGTGCTGTTCCTATGCCACTTGAAGCACATCTTTCACTTTTATATGCGTGAAAGCTGATGATTTGGTAAACAGAACTTGTGAGTTCAGCTATGCTGTCCTGTGTCCTGAGAGTGGATTTAAGTGCAGAGTAGTATATTTGTCCTTCATGTCCTCTGCACAGCACATGGGGATGGGCAGCCCAAGTGCAACTGAGCTACCATCTGCTCCAAAGGGAATACCAGCTTATCCACCAACTCAGTCACTGCCAGGCACTTAGGATGCTGCCACACACCTTGAGACAAACTGCTTATAAGCATCCTGGAAGATTTTTTTAAGACTTACCTGTAGACCCTTCAGCAAGCCCTAGGATTTTGAGTCTTGCATTGAGACTCCACCATGCTAGCAAACAATGTGGTTAGAAAATAAATTAAGGGGTCTGTCATGAGGTTAGCTCCTCTAATAATAAGCTAATTTTGAGATTTCCACTGAGATATGTAAAAAGGTTTTCATGTCATCTCAACTCAGCATTTAAAACTTGAGTGAGATTAATCTATTCCAGGCTGGCCATGTCAAAGTTTAAAATTCTTTAAGAATTTAATTGTTACTTTTACATCTAAGTCAATACAAGAAAAAAAAAATAAAAGCAGACACTCTGCTTTTATTTCTTTCATTAAATATTCTCTGTTTATATATATTATTTTTATTCCTTTGTTATGTCCTGTAAGAGCAAAATACTCTTTTTGAATGAAACATTTTTCATTTCTGGGAGTGATATTTTTCTCATTTGATTTCCATCTCATTCCTGTGATCAAGAGTGTTCAAGATATCATGGGATTCCACAGTGGAGATTAAGTACTGAAAAAAAACCCCCTGCAAGAGAAAAGCTTTTACTTGGGTAGAGAGGAGTTCAACATGGTTCACAGGCCCTTCTTCCCAAATTGTTTTCCATCTGTCTGGCAAGAAACAGAGGTTTTCAATACCAAAACCACTTTCCTTTCACTTTAACAAAAAGACATATCTAGCCATCATAGTTACCAAAAAAGCTTGAAAATAAGGATTCAAAAAGAATGAACTCTTGAGAACACATGATAAAGAAGCTAACCATTACTTCGAAAAGACTCTTGTATAATTTGATGTGGTCACGTTTCTTTTGTAGCTAATGAATACATGCAAGGAATTCATTGAATCACAGAATATCTCATTGGAACAGACCTGTAAAGAATCAAATTCCATCTGTTTCAAGACCAAAGATAGGTAAGGTCTTGTCCTGCTCTAGACCAACCAAAAAGCGCACTGTGTTTAGTGTGGTCCTTTCTTAGGAACAAAGAAACATTGCATAAACTTCAGCATATATTTTATTGTGTTTGGCTACAGGCTTCTTTCATGTTTAGCTTTATACACAGGCATTCACAATTTTTTTTTTGTTTTAATGTTTTAATGTTTATTTAAAAATTCAATAAATCCATGCAATACCAACTAACAGTATTTATAAAAGATCTTATGTTTTAACAACAAAATTAATGCTGTTATAAAAATATAAAATTAGAAGAAACAATTATTAAAATAAAATCATAATAGCAGAGTAGTAGCAAAAGTACTGCAAGTATGATATTAGAATGCCTCAGGATTTTTTTCTCTCCATTTTTTATTCTTTCTTTTCTCCATTTTGATAAATAGAAAGAAACAGCTGTAAGCATGTTTTTCCTTCTGTTTGTTTTTGAGGTTTTGGGGCTATTTGTCTGTTTTTGTGATTTGCTTGAGTTTCAGGGTTTTTTGCATTTCTGAGAAAAGATTTTGGGGAAGAAAATATGTTCTGTGCTTCTATGTATTCCTAACAGCTAGGCTAATTGTGGTGGCTACTAGACTTAAACCAAGCCTATACATCTGAAAGATCACAGTCAACAGAGGAAAAAAGTTGTTAAGGTATTGTGGATGCTGACATCCTGGTCAAAGAGAAATTTTTAGGCATCAAGCAGCTGCAGAGCCTGTGGAAAAGCAAGTCAGATAGACTTTCCCAGGAATTGCTCTGGAGGAGCTGGGAGAAGGCATTTTAAACAATTTCTAATCTTTGCACCTGCTGCTTTGCCAACTTGTTTACTTGCTAAGATGTTTACGAAGAGGTGTTGGCTTGAATGACCATTCATGTCCAGTTGTATCAGAACAGGGTATAAAAAGGATGTGCCTTTTAATAAACATTGCTATATGCCTTCCAAGAAGATTGGAGTTACATCATTATTTCAGCCGCCCCAAATGCAATAACGACAAGGTATGTGACATTTGACCTATTTTAGACATTTCCTTTAGCATGAGATGAACTTGTCCTATAAATGTCTGTCTCTATACTGGCAATAACAAAGCTTGAGATCATGAACATGAATAAAAACCTTCAGACTGAGAAAATGGTCGTGTTTAAATAAGAACATATTTCATCACGTTGTAGGAAGATATTTTTGAGATTCTTGGCCTTACTGCCTGTGCACCTCAACAGTGATATTAGTGTAAGTGCTGTTAAGAAAGATAGGAGTATTCTTTAAGAGTAGGAAATATAGGAAAATATAATTCAAATTATACTGATTTTAAATAAGATTTTTCATTAATATATTATTTTAAAATTATCAATATATCCCTTTGATATTCTTAAACACGAACTTAAATATGTTTAATTATATATTTTTTTGGATATATGCTGAAACTATGTAAACATGTATAGATAAACTATTAACTATACAGTTTCAGTTTTGTAACAGAAACCAGTTAAGTGCTTTGTTTTCTTGAAGACAGTGAGAGATATTTCAATCTTTTCTTATGCTTGTCAGCTGATTCACAAGATTTCTTTTATTATGATAATTGGATTGATGCTTAATTGTGATATGTATAATTTATATTACTTTGGTTTTACTAATCAGTTCCTAATCCTTTCTCATTCTATTTTTTGCAATTTAAATAGCTATTGAGTTATGTAACAGTTACCTAAATCAGAGCTTGCAAAATACTCTGGGAACTGGTCTCATTGTTTGGCAATTGATTAAATGTTTTTATCAGTTTCTACATCTCAGCCTCTCCTTCTCCAGCTCTGACTTTCTATTTCTTCTTCCATACATTCTCCTCAGGGGATGATTTTGTTTATGATATTTATTAATTTTTTGCTTAATTATAAATATTCAGCCCCCACAAAACCACAATCTCTCTCTTTTTTGTTGTTTGCCTCTGTATAGATTTAGTTGATGTATTTCTGCTTTTTGTCCCCCCATACTGAGAGGTAAAAACATTTCAAGGTTGCAAGCACTTGTGAAAACCCAAAGGTATATTCAGATTAGACAAATAACATCTGCTTATCTTCTTTTTAAATTGCTGAATATTTGAAATTCAATGGAAGTTACAGTGTTAATTATGCAGCATGAGGAAATTCACCCTTCATTTTTGATCGTATCAAATGTCATTAACTAAAGAGCTTACATAATTTTTTCCTGTTCCTTAACCAAGCATTCAGTTTTCCCGGGAGACTGTAGTAGGTATTTTGAAATGTAGGGCACTGGCTAGGGAGAGGATGACTAGGCTGGTGCCATTCCCCTACATTCATTCCCTGGAATTAAGCGGATTAAAGCTTTCAGAAATATATCTTTGTGTGCAGCAGTTATATGGGACACTTGTGGAAACAGTGTAACAAAGTTGTTAGATACTCACAATATCTTCTTACCATAAGTGCATTGAAATCAAGAAATCAATCAGGTCAGTAAAGTTAATAAGATGTTCAAATGTCTGCAAGAAAAAAAAAGTCCTGGTTACCTGTGATGATATGGACTCCACCTAAACTCAGGACTTTTTCTATGATTATGGAGTTAAAGTAACTACAGAGTTGCAACTGTTTTAAAAGACAACATTAACAAATTTCTACTACTGCAACTGTATGTGAAACTCACAACTCTGGTGTTTAGATAAACCACTGACGTATTTTAACCACTGGCACCTTTGAACCTGAAAAAATACATTGGTACATTACTGACCTAATCAGGCTTGCAGAAGGGACAGGAGATCTAGGTGACCAAAAACCCAGGGCACTGTTGGGACTACATGGAGTTTTCATTATACTAACAGTATGGAGTGCACTTCATAAGCCCTCTTGAGCTGCATGTCAGCAGGCATGTACAACACTGCACATTTATTTGTAGGATCAGAACCTGGATCCTAGTATTCCATAAATATAATCATACAGCAAGTCTTTTTTTAGAATCTAATAATCTCAGAATTAGGAACATGTGCATAGACAAGCCAGAAAAAAAAAAGCTTCTATATCAGTTAGCAACAACTAACAACAGACCTCTGAAAACCTAGGAATATAATAATTTTCATATTTCTTGTTGCTAACATGGATAAAATCCCATGGGTTTCATAGCTTGACTGAAAGGTGCTTATAAATTTTGGATAACCTAGGAATATCTGTAGGATACAGAATACACATTCTACAGATCTTTGCTTAGTCTCTTCTTTGTTTTGTTTTGTTTTTACATGGTGTAATAATGCCTTCTTGGGGATTTGATAGAATTGTCAAAATGAAGTAATATTTCAATTAACCAATACATTAATCTGTCTAAAACAATTAAGACATTAAAAAAAAAGGGCAAATAATTGGGTTGAAATCACACGGTTTATTTTTAAAATTAAAATCAGACAAATGAGCAAATGTTATTAAAAACTTTCAGCTGTGAGCTAATCAGTGTTTAACTGGCTGTAGAGCAGCAGTGCAATCCACACTGCAATCTGTTACTGAACATGGTGCTATTAAAAAAAATGTCAGTTAAACATGAAATGTTACAGAGAGCTGCAATTATGAAAGTTAAATCAGAGTGATGCTGTTCTAGAGAGTAATGTTTTAAATTGATATAATTTTAAGAGACTGTGCATTACACAACAAATATCTTAAAAAGGCAGAAATGTAAACATTTGAATAAAATTTTAAGTCAAAAATCCCACCCATGTGAACATATTTTTTCTCTATTTTTGTTTCAAGGATGAACTCTGTGTGTACTGCTTGACATATAATCAGGAGGAAATTCCTCAAGCATATCTTTTTCTGCAGCATTCCATTTCCCCTTGCCTGTTCACACAAACTTAATAGAAAATTAATGCCTTTCCTCCTCTTTCTGAGATTTGTTTGCAATTAGCCAGCACACCTAAAAAGTAGTACAGAGCTAACAGATAGTAAAAACAGACAGTATAAATGAATATAGCATATGACCCCTTAAACTTCATTCTCATTTAGTCTTTGGATCTAACACACATAAAGTATGGGTTATTTTCATTTCAAATATATTGAATGACAGTTTTTTAAAAGAAAACCCAATAAACTCAATCCATCAGATTTTGCTTTATTCTCCAACTTATGATGGATGTTTTGTCAAAAATCATTCCTTAATTTTATACTTCAGCAGACTGAGAGAGTACAGTGATTTGAAATATTTTCTTCAGAGGGAATATGGAAATGGCATCTTGACAACATATTATTTTTTGCTTTTTAGTGGTGCTACTTATTTATTGGTGCTAAGAGAACAGAGACATGGGTCAAAGTAAGCTTTATTTTCCTAGAAACCATTATGTATATTTCTTTTCTTCTGAATGAGCAGACTGATGATTTCAATGTATAATGGAAAATGCATAGACATACTTAGCTAGTTTTCCACTACCTGGCCCAGTGACCCAGAGCAGTATGGACATGACAGCACACAACTTGATGGGGACAAGATACTCATTCACTGCTCAGGATCCTAAGGATGTTTTTTCAGCTCATGTTGAGTTCTCTGGTCTTTCAGCTAGTTTGTTATTGCCACCCATACTAGATTATTGAAAGACAATTTGCAATTTGAAAATAAATGTTAAAATCATGTTATGACAGGGAGATAGATTTGACTTCCACCATGCTGTCCAGTGTATTGTGTATAGCTGCAATGACCAAGCTCTACGCATACAGTGGACAATATTTGGACCTTGATTAAATAAAGTGGATTGTTTTTACAGCTTAGGCTTCCTCTCTTCATGGGTGTGGAGTTTTGTTTGTTTGTTTGGTTGGTTTTTATTTTTTTTATTTGTTTTTTCCTTTTTTTTCTCCTTTAAATTGGCTATCATCACATGATGGCAACTTCTTCACTTTGGTTATGGGGCAGACCTGCAGTGAAATTACCTTAGGAGAGAGGTACTGTAATCCAAGGAAGTCCTGCTCATCTTCTGATGAAAAGTATTACAGTGTTTATATGTGGCATAACATCAGCATGTTCTGTTAAGGTTGACCACAAATTCTGTTCATGTCCTGGGCTACCATAATAAAAGGATAGATTACAAAGCTTGAAACACAGTTGCACCCTCTTCATCTTACAAAGCCTGTCTTCTCATAAATCTCTTTCTTTCTGTGTTGTTTTACTGCAAGTAACAGAAAGGCTTGGTTTTTTTCTAAAATAATTTTTGTGCTCACCATTTTGTTCTCTCTCTTCACACTGAATTCCCCCAACCACTTCCCTTAATATTACTGCCAGATGAAGAAGGATAGGAGAAGGTAAGGTTCATGAGAGAAGTCTGCATCCTTTTTTTATAGCATGAAAAAATTCTGCAAGAAATCATCAGATTCTTCTGAAATATTAGATGCTTCCAATCTGATGCTGAATTATCCTCACAATATAATAGCTTCATTCTTTGAGGCACTTAAATATGAAAGGATTGGAGTGTAGCATCCAGATGATTATTTTAATCCCCTGGGTCACAGGAAGACCAACTGCTTTGCTTCAGATATTAACAGGATCAAGAAAGAAACTGCAAGCTCAATTCCCAAACCCCAGATTAATCCCCAAACACCGAAATGTTCCATCTTCATGTATAAGAGCCTAGCATAAGTAGATTGCATCAGTGGACAAAAAAGGACTGAAATACTCCTTGAGGATTCTGTAAAGTAAAACCTGTTAGTGGATTGACATGTAGGCTCCTAGGTGCCCAGGAGCCTTCTCACGGGTATCTAGCTAATGAACTCAGCAGGAATTAGGTGCAATGTAGAAGCAGTATAAGAGCAAATAAAAAATAAACAAACTTACAAACAAACAAAATAATATACAATTTGAAAACTTGAGATAAGGGGATACAAAGCCAAAATGGAGCTTTGTACCGAATTTGTACACTTTCTGTTTCTCTATCTGCACATGGAAACTAGAAATTTCTGTTTTTCATATCACTTATATCCAAGTTATTTTTGTAAGTACTTTGTTGTAGGAACCTATGTCCATCAGATATTAGCTGCTATACAAATAAAAATACAATAATTTTATATTTTTAAGTTTTTAATAGTTTTAAAATTACTTCAGAGAATTAGTTTTCTGGGATATATCACCTTTGACATGTACAAACCTTTCTGAACTCTTAAACTGTACTCATCTCTGCCAGTCTTTACATAAAGTTTTTAACTTACTGCTTTTGGATAGCTGTATTTTTCATAAATATTTCCTACTTTATTCTTTCTAATTTTCAACAACTGATTTTGCAAGCAATTCCTATGTCATTCTTGTCATTCTATTCCTTATATTCTAATCAACCCTCAGATGTATACAGATTGGAATTTGGATTCACATGGTGGCTGAATTTTTTGTTGATTAGATTTCAGCTGCTCACTCACTCAGAATCGCTTTCAGTTTTTCAGTCAAGTCTGGAGCCAAACCATTGTGAAGAGGCTGTTTGTTTATTACAGCATTCCAGACTAGCAGAAGACTTTTATTGCTTTGGAAACTCAGTTAAAACAATAAAAGCACAATCTGGACATCATTCTGGTATTTGCTTCTTGGGAATACCTGTTGTTTCAATCAAAATCAGTGAGTGAAATACAGGCACATCACTTAAGCTGCCTTCTCTGAATATTTATCCCAAATTGGCTTGCTACTATGGCACGAATAAGTGAACAATCTCAGAAACTGTTGTTACTTGAGGCAGATGGTAGTAGTATCAAAGCCCAGAAGACTTCCAACTGTTGTCATGACTATAATCACCTCTCAGTCAAACAAGTATTTAGGAAGGGTTTGAAAGATGTGCATATTTAGTACAGTGTGATGAAGAGACTGAGCAAGTAGGTTATAGGAAACTCAAACTCATTGAATCCCTGGGCAGTAGGTTAACAGAGCTTTCACTGAAGGTGTTAACTGTTTCCAATGAGGTATGCAGGGCACTAATCCAAAGAGATAAGAGAGAGAAGCAAATTGTTATTCCCTTCCAGATGGGAAAATACCAAACATTGGTTTTGTTACTCTGAAAATGATTTTGCAGCAGATGAACATTTCAATTTTAAAGTGTCAAAGATGCTACTGAGTGAAATTATATTATTCATAGCAAGATCTTAGTTTTGCTTGCTACCATTTTTTTCATTCTTACATAAATTTTCATTAGTTTTTTCTAAGTTTTGCTCTGTGCTTAATGAAGTGGGAGGGTAGTGGGAGAGTGTTGGTGGTATTAAAGTGCCTAACACTAGATTACTTAAAAGTTTACACTCTCATATTCAGTGAAATAAACCTCTCTAGGTAAAGATTTACATAGCATTTGTGATATACATAGGAATCCCAGATTCACCTCTGTGTATTATCCTAATCTTCTAAAGAAAAATGTTTTATTGCTATTAAATTAAAAGTTGGAAATATGCAGAAAACTCTCCTCTTGACCCTTTTCACCTGACACAATTGTTTGAATTCTATGGGGATAATAATTCTTAGTCCTTTTCCAGGAGAGCAGTTGAGTCTCATTTTTTCAGATAACAGAAACAGTGTTTGAGCAGAATTAAGTAATAGATTAGTGTTAGATAGGCCAGAAGATACATGGAGGATACTAATGGAAGTTGAAATTTAAAACTTATATATTAAAATTTTAAAAATAAATTTAATTAAAACTTATATACTACTTTCAGGCATAGTCCTGAACAAATCTAGATACACCTTAAAAATAATGTGAATAATTGTGCAACTAAGCTCAAACCAGAATGGCATAGTTGAATTTTAGATTTCTTATTTCTTCTTCATGGCAGTTGATCTGAATAGTCCTTCCAATTTTCCAGACCTTTATTCCCTATTTCATTGTTTTAATCTTTAACACTCCAATTATTATGTCCCTGGATATCTTTGATAAATTTATGCCCAGATTTCTTCACATTCCTCTACTCCAAATACTAATAATTGATCACAATAAAAAAAAGTGAAGTGGAAAACTGACAACTTCTATACATTCTGTAACCATCTGACCCCTATTTATTCTTCTGCCCATTATATATGTTCTGCCATGACCACTCCAACATGTTTTTTAGTGTCACTGGGAAAATAATTGTTCACGTCAATGTTCCTAGAGAACAAGGACTTTTGGAGAGAGGAAGAAATTTGTGTTCAAATATTTGACAAAGAATTTTATATCAAAACTTTCCTAGGTAATAGGAAGGGATGGACTGTCACACTTTTTCCAGGATTGAAACTCATGACGCATTCTCATTTGCTCTACTTACAAAGGCATTTCTCTTACCTTCTGTGGGGTGGCACAATAGCTGGTATCTAAATTGTAGCACCTTATGCATAGTTCCACCTAGAAATGTTTTATCTGGCACTTTTCACCATTTCCCAGGATGCATGTTGCATGTTTCTTTCAATTAAAAATGTTATTTTGCTAATGTTTCTGGAGTGATGGGATGATGTGGACTGTAAGGGTATTTGCTAGGCTATAAAAGGAAAAATTATTGACAGGTCTTAGGCAGGACGGTGGTCATGTTGAGACACTTCTGCAGAAAATAAAGTCCACATCTCAGAAGTGTAACAAACCTTTCAGAACAACCATTTGCTAGCTGCAGCTGCCCTGTTTTTGATAGTTTTTCATAAAGCAGAATAACATTGTAATGTGAGATTGTACTTGAACATCTTTAAGAATCCAACTGTGAAGGTAAAATGCTAATGCATCCCTGGTGCTGATACAATCATTCTCTTCATTTCCCAAGGAATAAGCATCAAAAATCCTTATCATCACAGGAAATGTAGCAAGCTGTTTCAAAACCAAAGACATCATGCACAACCAAAATGGCACAGATTTGAAAGCACAGGATTGCCCATTACAAGCCATGGCTGAAATCAGTTCTCTCTCTTTTGCCATTTTGCACAAAGTATGAGTCCATTCCCATCAGCCATTAATCTGTCCACACATCCAGGTCATACTCTACACCTCTTCCATCATCATCATCATCATCATCATCATCATCATCATCATCATCTGCTAAAGGTTAAGAGGTTTTACCAGTCACTAACCCTATATCAGGTATTCTCAGGATGTCTTCTCTTATGCATACCTCAAGAGTATGAAACTCTGTGGTTCATACAGCATGAGGAAATTTCAAAAGTTGCATTACCATGGTCTTTTGGGAAATGACAGTGCCAACAGTTTGTGGTCTGGGCTGAATCCATGTGCCTGTGGAGCATGTATTTTATTCCTTGTAACAGTGGTGGTATTAGAGTGCAGGGGGTTGAACTGGTGGGTCTGCTTTCCGAAGCAGGCTTACCCTCAGAGAAGAAGGCACTCCTCAGGGACATCTCAGGGTAGTAGGACTGGCTTTCTACAAAGCAAAGGGAAAGGACCAGTAAAGAACAAGAAGCAATGAAATCTATACTCCATTTTGGGCTGTGGGAGCACTCAATCAGTTCCTTAGGTTCAATAAATATTGTGTAAATATATTTACATATCATTAATTAATTCAGATGTCTTCTCTTTGGTTATGTACCAATGCATATGTCCTTAGTGAATCCAGGAAAAGGGAAAGGAGCAAAAAAAATCCCTTTCTTGTCCTTCCCCTTTTATTCTCCAAGAACTCTTTATATTTTATAAATATTCTGTAGTCAAGGCTAGACTAGTACTCCTAGCTTTCTGAGCTTTCTTCAAAAGTAGATTCAGAAAACTTGCAGAGTGCTCAAGTGTTCTTTTGGTTTTGTGGGTTTTTTTGTGTGTGTGTGTGTGTTTCGTTCTTTTTTAAAGCATTATGATTGCATATAAACTTTATGGCAGATAGTAAAGATGATTGTATACCACATGGATGAATATTTTTCTGCTACATAAAATTCATATTTCATACACTGAACACAGGGACTATAAATTCATAATGATTACTGGTACTTCTGAACTCTATTGTGGTTGCAGAAAGCACTTTATTATCAGCTACTTTACTGTTTGGAGACCTTCAGCATTTTAGTAAAGTAAAACTAAAGTAATACAAACCCCTCCCTTTAAACTGAAGCGCTTTCTGTTGAAAAGTTCATAAATAGCAGAACTAAAACAAAGATCACCATCAGCAAACATCATTTATTTAAGCCTTAATATGTCCTGATTCTTACATCTTTCTACTGTTGGGACAAGGATTACTCAAATCCATCTTAATTTGGTTGAAGCATTTCCATTTTCAAGAATTTGAGAGGAGTTTTTCACTGGATTCAAAGTGATTCATTATTAAATTTTCTCTGATTCTACAGAAACATTTTCAGCAGTAGTTACATAAATTTGAGACACTGAGAATGGATAAATTAGTATTTTTGTTTAATGATTTTTTTGTTTAGTGGTTATGTTACTTTTTTAAAAATAACAGTATTTTCCTTAATAAAGAATATTTTGCTAAATTATTTACCCCGCCTTTTTTTTTTTTTAATTAATGCAACTTGTAAAGATTGGATTGAGTTTTTTTCCATGCTTTCTCTTTTTGACCAAAGAATAAAAGAATATCAAATGCCCAAATATGTCAATGTTCAATAATAGTATAGAGATGGTATTTCTGATTACGCTTCTGTTGCTAACTTAGTGAAAGTTTGGAGATGCATAAAAACAGTTATGCTGCAAGGATACCTGAAATCAGTCTTATTTCTCATCTTTATTTCCCATTTCTAATCCTCCCACATTCCTGAGGTTCTTTAAATTCAGCAAAAAAATCATAATCATATTTTTGCACTAAAGCTTATATTTCTGAGGCATAATGTCTAAGGCTATATCCCATATTTTTTCCTGGATAAGAAACTATTTCTTGACAGTCCAGCCTCCTTACTTTCCTTCCACCTTCTTGCTGAGCCACGTGACTTCTAGCATCACCTCTTCTATACAATCATTATTTTTCTTTCTTAAACAGAAATCCAGTCCTATATTATAGGTGACACAAAGTGACAATTAGAGCATTAATTCTGGATGAATTTAGTATTATGTCTTCTGCATTGAAGTGTGAGCTAGATATATGTACAACTCTATCTCCCTTGCATGTATTTAAATATTTAAATTACAGCACACTTACAAAACTAGGAAGGAAACCTCTGTTTTAACCACATCTGCAAGTAAATTGGCAGTTTACCCTTATATGTCTTCATGTTCCCAAGTTAATAAGTAAAATATTGAATCCTATGTGGAAACAGTGTCTAATATTTATTTTTACATTATAGTATCTGGCAGAAATATCGATTTTTTCAACAGGATCATTACTTCTAATTCAAATAATTGACACATGTAAAGGAATATTTCTACAACAGTTGAACTTTGGGGTTTAAATTTTCCTAACACTCTTAACTTTCACTTCTAGTGTGTAGTCTGTGTGTAGTCTACAGAGTTCAAGTGAATGGCATACACTCAGGGCTCTCTTAAAGAAGCCAGTATTGATTTTCTATGGGATTAAAGAAAATTTAGATTAAAAAAAAAAAGGCAAAGCAAACAAAACAAAGTCAGGCTATATGTTCAGATAGTCTCAAATTGTCTCATAGCCTTAAAAAGGTTTGATTTGTCTTTTTTTTTGATGGTTTAGGTATTTGTTTTTTTTGTTGTTGTTGTGGTGTGGGGTTTTTTTTGTTTTGGTTTTTTGTTTGTTTGTTTTGTTTTTATTTTGTTTTGTTTTGTTTTTTTGAACAGGATAAAAAGGGTTTGGCCCTCAAAAGTTTAATACTCAGACCACAGTCAAAATAACAGGCATCAAGATTTTTGCCTAAACACATTTTTGCACTACAAGCTGAAAATATCAGATTAGGTTCTTAACAGGGATTTATAACATGCCTACTATCTTCAGAGACACTTCGTAAAATAAACCTGAATTAAATTGAATGGTGAATTTAAAATTCATTGGTTATCTGCACTAATTTTTTGTGTGGACATGCATTTGATTTATCTTTATTAAGTCCCAAGTTTCAAAATAAGGGATTGACACTGTTAAACTAACAAGGTCTGCCATTCTGAATGATTTTCCTAAGTGTTCAGGAAAGAGAAGTGCTCACTTAGAGAGGAGGAGAGGGTCTTTTATGGTATTTAAATTCTTCTGTGTCTGGAAAGTAAAAGATACTAAACATATGCAAGCATTTGCTTCCTTTAAATGACTGAACTTTAGTTCAATTAAGAATGCCCACAGATTAGGGAGATCTTGTTCTGTCCACAGCAATTTAACCATGAATTATTTTTATTCTTATCTATCTCTTAATAAGTACATATCCACTCCTGTGGACTCTGTCAGTCATGACTCGTATTCTATAGATTTACGAAGACTAGCAGGAGCAGAATAATTCTCATTTTTCAGGTAGAGGGATTTAAGAGTGAATTATTCAGTCAACAAAATAGCTGAGAAGTGAAAGTCATATACTGGCATCACTCTCAACAAATCCTGATTGGGAAGTGTTAAAGCCACTCTGCATCTTGAACCTCGTTGGCAGCTATATTTTGCTCTTTTTTTATGGGTTAATGAACATGCTATGTTACAAAACATTTTATCTTTGATTCTAAATATAGAAAGCTATGAAACTGTGGTTTTAATGGTATTTATTTTCAATAAATACATAAGCAAAATCTGAACCTTATTAGGTTTTTAAAAATTTAAATGTGGGAAGCTCCCAAACTTCAGCTGAGGTATATCTCTTTCCTGCAGACCTTTGTAAAGCAAATCACTTATTTTGCATGCTGTGTTCTCAGCTACTAAGCTGCCACCTGAAATATTCCGTGACACATAATGAAATTTATTTTCAATTTTTTTAACTGTGTTTCTGTTTCCCCCCCCCTTTTTTTTCTTTTTTTTTATTTTTTTATTTTTCCTTTCCATACATCATGTTCAGGTAAAGATAAGGTTCTCCTGTTTTGATTTAGCAAATCTATTGGGGATTATCTCCTTAGTAACATGATATTTTGTACCACAGAATTATAGAGAGAACTACCATGCTGAAAAAAAATTTTGGGGCATCAAAAATCCCTTAGAGCTGATGGTTCTTTGATCAGGACTACATTTTAAATGTATTTCACTTGCAAAGGGAAATAACATCTTACATTTTATTGAGAGACTGAAATCAAATGATGTGAAAATGATTCATTCCTGCTAGGCATTATCTACAGACAGTTAGTCAGTTAGCCTAAGCAAATAAGACAGGTACTTCCTAACGGACACATGATTGCTGCAAACTGACAAAACCACTGAAGTAAAATAGAAACTAGTCTAAAATAGTACTATTAATTTAAACTTTTGATTTTTTTGTAACATTTTGTAGTCACTGGTTTTTTATCAAATGCTAATCTTCTCTTCCCAGCTGCACGTATACTGGAAAGTTAATTTTTTTTTTTAATTAAAAACTTTATATTTTACATTAATTTTTTGAGAACTAAGGTTTATTACATAGTATTCATTTTGCTGCAAGTGCATGAGGTCTAAGGGATTTTGTAGATAATTTCTGTCATCATTAGACTTCCCACAGAAATAATCACTAGTTATCAGGATTACTGGAGAGACAGGGAGGAGGGGAACAAGAAGGAATAGATTTATTAATGATTTGACAGAGCAAGTCAAACACATCTGAGAAGCTTTTTGGCTTTACTGAATTCTTTGTCTCTTACCTTTTTGTTCTTCTTACCTATCACCTTAGTTTTATGAGACTGAGGACAAATGCTAATGAACTTATAATTGGTCTAAGCCCCAGAAGATTACTTTGGGGAATTTGTATTTCAAATGTATGCGGTTTATTGTTTTTGTAGATAAATAGCAGATAAGTTAAAGTAAATGATTTCCTGCTTCTGCTAGGCATATGCAAAATGCAAATGTCTTTTACTTCTACATACACCTACTTCAAAATTATTTGTAAAAAGGTTAAGACTTAAAAACACAATGTGTATGGAGGAGGAAGTTTACTTATGCTCAGTAATGATTTTTTAAAACTAGTTTTTAAATCTTTTTGGGTTTTGATTTGTTATATGAATTATCTATTTTTCTTCAGGAAAATTTTTGCACATCTCAAGTCTTTCATGCCTCCAACTCATGCTGGCAGTGCAGAAAGGATAGAAGTATATCTAGTTGTTATAATGCAAAAATAACTTTGCATACTTTTCATAAAGTGGTTGTTACATAATACTGCCTGTCCTTCAGTTTAAACTTAAGATGCTTTAGAAAGGAAAGATACTTTCACGAAATTCTCTCCAGGATTCAGTATGTTTAAGGATCTAAAAAGTGTGGGAAGAGACAGAAATTGATAAATCTTAATTCAAACAAATCTACTTCAATCACAGCTCATTACAAAATGGGAAATAAAAGTTGTCTTTAAAAAAAAAAAAAAAAAAAAGCTTGTCTATCATAATTATTTAGTATAGACACGAAGTCACTTGAAACAGTCCCCAGCTCAGACCTTTCTCTGTTTCTAGACCTTGAGGTAGGTTTTGTCATATGTGTCCAGGTTGGAGCCTGGTTTCCCAGGTGTGGCTACGCACATTATGAAGGTGGAAGCTTCCTATGATTTAGTTTGTACTGGACATTTCTCTGTCATCTGAAATTCCAATCACAAGCTATGAGTCCTTTCAAAGCTGTGGAATGGCATCATGAAGGAATTGAGAATACAGCAGGAGAGGTTTTGGTACCTTCAGGGCTTCTGGGATGGAGGTCAAAGGAAAGTTAATATGTCCAGCACCGTCACAGCCATGACTGTCAGGCTTCCTGCTGCAGAAGCAAAAACACGTATGGTAAGCTTCCTGCGTTTCCTCCTTTTCTAGCAACTGCTGCAAAGTGACATTTCTCAGCTAGAAAAGCTGGCATAAGGTAGAAGGATATGCTATTTCTGCAAGCACATGATGATCACGCCGAATTTCTGTGTGAAGAAACACATCCATCTAACCAAAAGGCTTGCACAGATCTTCCAATGCCACTGTTAGGGAAATCAGCAAAAAAGGAATGGGCAGCAGAGGCTGCAGAGTCAAAAAGCCCAGGTTTCCACTAAGCTATAATTAATCAATTCACTAGAAGACAACTACTGGGATGATGCTGTTGGAGAATTATGCAGCCACACTGTCTGAAACACGTCTGCTGAGATTTGAGCATTTAAAATCTAACATAAATCTGAAGGAGAAGGTGATTCCTGGTTTTGATCTCAGTTTTAGAACCTCAGATAGTGTACATGCAGTCTGGACCTCTAAGCAAAGAGGAAACACACTACCCTCCAGGCACAGCGTTCTCTGTTTCAACAGGACCTGGCCAACTACAAGAGCAGGCTCACAGCAATCAGGGAAGAAAGGGTTCAACTCTCCAGCTGTATATCTTTGAATACTCTTGAGTTATTTCAATTTTTTTTTTTTTTGTATTGTGTGGAATTTTGTAATAGTTTGTTCGAAAGTATCATTCATACACAGACTGTGTGTGCTATTTTATCTTTGTATTTCTTGAGTAGGACCTATAGTTTACCAGGCTGAAGTTTCTTATCAGAATTGGACAGTAAATATATACTTCTAACAGCTCAGTTATTAAGTTGAATACATTTATAAATAAAGCATGGACAGCCAAGAGAAAAAATCCTAACAAATTAAAAGAACTTATAGAACAAATGAAACCGAAAAAAAAGAGTTACACTTAAAAATTCTTATATGTTTGTTCTTCAAAAGCCAGAAAAAATTAAGATATCTGCTAAACAACTAATTGTATGTAAGGGAACAAAAATAAAGCAGCTTTGTGGAAAAACCAATATTCCTGGGTTCTACCACTTCTAAAATGAATTAAATGTGCAGACTTGGGGATACAAATGAGATATGGTTTGGAAAGACAGGTATCTGCCAGGGAAACTGGGGTTTCCCTTAGAACAGAGAATGTAAACCCCTCCCCCACCCCCTCCCCCCCAAATTATAATTTTGCAATCAAGGGCTTTCAGGCAAAGATTTGGGAATAGGAATAACAGTTCTTTACTAAGAATATTAACAATACAAATGTAGTAGAAAA
>VWYO01011485.1:59320-111774 GCA_013400275.1 Rhadina sibilatrix
GAAATGTGATGCATCTCAATAGGTGAGATTCTCAAATGCATCAATGTGATGCATTCTCAAAGGTGGAATGCAGATGATGCACCACTCTAGGGAGGGTATAGCCTGGGGAGGTGTTAATGGCCCATTATCAGAAGACCTCAGGCCTCTCCCCACTTGGGTTACAAGAGATAAAGAAAAGCATCTCCTCAACTGCTTTTAACAAATGAAAATAGAATACACACCTTTTGGTTCCATAACTCAAGACAGGTGTGAACAGCATTTTAAGAGCATTTCTTAAGACTTAGGGCAGCAATGCCTGCTGAGTGATTTCCTATCCCCTTCTTTCCTTTTCTATCTCCTTCCTGTGGGTATTTGTGCTGTGACATGAGCTCAAGATGGGAAGCTACTCCTCGTGTATTTCAGTAAACACGGAATAAGACAATAGTGTAGGAAATCCCACTTTTCTTAACTCTACCGTTCCTCATATTCATTCTGCTGCTGATGTACATTTGTAAATTTCTTCATCTCTCAGACCTCAAAAATACCTGATCCTGATCCAGGATCAGGAAAATATTGATGGTATACTGCCGGTTATAGAAACTGACGTGCTTTAGCCATGTGGATCTGATGAGCTGCTGATTCAAAGGGGTGTTTGAGGGTTCTGAGCACATCACTAAGCCGGATCCTTAGATTGCAGATGAAAACCCAGTTTATTTTACTGGAAAGGAGTATGCAGGTAATTTTATTTTCACATGATTTGGTACTTAACAAAGCTTCAATCTGAACCTGAATTTCTGCTGTGTCTGCAGCACTTTTATTTGTTATCTTAAAATACTGAACTGCTAAGCATTCTGTGCAGTTCTACAGAAGCCCTTTCTATGGCCACTTCTGCTGACAAAGGGCAACAGATCAAATCTTCTTGTACATTAAACACATGAGAGAGAACTCCGTGGGATGGGGCACTATTCTTACCCTTCTCCTCCCTATTTGAAGGCAGAAAACACACTATAGCATCTCTGCAACTTTTCACACACTTGTTTTTTAAGAATATTAGAAAGCATGGATGGAATCCTAAATTACTTTTCCCCTCTTCTGGTTAAAATATGTATATTTTTAAAAGCCATAGATAAGTATGTCAGCTTTGGAGAATTGAAGCAAAGGCTGGAGGCATGGGAAGCAGCTGAGCAAAGACAAGTCAGGCACAAATAAATAATGAAACCTCACAGTTAACTTGATGTGCAAGCTCATCTCTAGAGTATGCCCAATTTACTCAGATATTTCCAAGCCTGGGGCATATGCATGCTGGCAATCTTGCAGTTGTAGTTTGAAGGGATCTAGCACCTGGAGATTATGTGGTGTCAGGAGAGAAATCATGCTGAATGTCTTTCCTGCCTCAGTGAATATTATAAATTAAAAATGTGCGCCTTGGGCTTACTCTTTTCAGAGTAAAAAATAAACTTTCCAAGTTTGTTAATTTCAAATTATTCTTTTATATTCCTTTGGATGCATGTCTTCATTCTATCCTATTTTTTTCATCAAAAATACTTGGTATAACCATATTTGATTAGTGATTTATAATCATGACACAATACCAGTTGCACTCAAGGTGCAATTGTAGCAATACAAAAATGAAATACATGGAAAATGGAATAGCTTGAAGGAATGTTACTCTTTCTGGTATGCAAATGAACTTTACAAACAATTGCCTGTTGCAAAATGTATGAATTACTAACAGAAAAACACTGTTGAATTTGATCCCCAATGGTAGAATCTTTTCTAAAATAGTTTTGGTTATGCTATGCAGTTCTGTTACATACTTTAAAATAACACAAACCAAGTGTAGCTGTTTTGAAGGAGGCAAGAGGAAGGGAAGCTTTGCTCCTGGGACTTTCACTGAGCAAAAAGGAAAAAAAAGTCTTGAAAATTAATGCTAAGATCAAAAATTTCCAACGTCAATACATTATAAAGCATATACATTATTATACATCAATACATTGTACCTTGATTCAGCACTTTTATATTCTTCCCCATGCATAAGATAGACATAAAGTCTTGCAATTCCTAGAATTCCCTCTGCAGTAAGGGATCTTTGCTGTTTTTGTTCCCCAGTGATACAAAAAAAGAGAGTTTTCACTCTCACTAGCTATAATAGCAGGGTGAAGTAGGGGAGTTTGAGGAGTGGGTTGGTTGGTTGGTTGGTTGGTTGGTTGGTTGGTTGGTTGGTTGATGCTGCTTTTTTCTTGTGGCATTCAAACATTTTTTCTTTCATTCTTGTGGCATATGTAGGAACAAGAGACCAAGTGCGTTGCAAACCTTTACAAATCACTTTATGGAAAAATAGATGCAACAGAGATAAAGCATATATCACATTTTGTTGTGCAGCACTTAAATTCTAAATTAAGTATGAACTACGTGACTGCACTGATGTGACTGATTCTGTTTGAGCACGGCAGCCTTATAGCTTGGGAAGAAAACTAAGGAGCTTATAGAAAAATTGATCTTCCACAAAAAAGACAGCAATCAATTGATGACTGGTTATCTATCATAGGCTGCTGGAGATGAGCAGTCCTCTGGTGACAGTAACAACTGGATCACAGCATACTTTTATTCAGAAATAAGATGTAAAGAAAACAGAAAAGCCCTGACTTCACTAAGCCTCATTTGGAAGTAAACAGAAATTTGTAGAGAAATCTTCCACGTTTTTAATTCTAATCTTAATCTTTGAAGAAATTTTTCAAATTAATGGGGAATAAAGAAGTACTCTGTAGTCAGTTTCAAGGTATATTTTTCAGATTTTCTGATTTAGATTGGACATGTGTCTGTTCAAGTGGTGATAATCCTACCATAAAGGTGTTTGATTTATTTGTTAAAATTAAATATGATGTTTTAATGTTCTGCTTAGTGGTTGTACCAAATCTTAAGTGAGGTACTACTATTTTAATAACTAATAAGCAATTACAGACAATAATTTAAATATTTATTAATGTAACACACACTATAATAAATTTGACAATACCACCAAGAGAATAGCTAGTGCTGCAAGTCTATAAAAGACAGATCACAGATTAACAGTGGGAAAATATTTATAATATTTTCATCGCAAGTATTCAGTAATTCATTTGAACAACTCCGTTTCCTCAAAGATTGGATAAATAAAAAAAACAAAAAACATTGTCTGAATGCAGCAATAATCCATTTGTATTTATTTTCTCCTTCTGAAAAAATTCTGTAGGATTTCCCAGTTCATAGAGCTGAATTCATATGATCATTAAACAGATTAAAATGAGAACACAAGGCTCAAGAAAAAATAGACATGCAAAATTCATATTCATTCTGCTTGTTTATATGGTAAACATTCTACCTTTTATATTGCAAAGCAGGCAGTAATTTCTAATCTTGGAAAATTAATCTACTATTTAATGCTGCAGTATACATTATCATACAAAAACTTAGAGATCACGTGATCAACATCATGAGTTAAATCAGGTGGTCTGTCATGATGGAAAGAGCCAGGAGACTGCATTCACTGCTAGCTCATAGAGGTAATGGTAAAGGTGACAGACCAACTGAGCACCTGAAAGTGTGACTCATTAGAAGTGAGTTGAGTTGCAACTAAGTCTACTAAACCAGTATTTATGTTCAAAAAATCTTCAAATCTTGGAAAAAGAAGTCTTGTTTCGAAGTTAGATTTTTTCTATATTATATATATAGTCCATAACTACACACTATGTCTAAGCACTTCATCTAGCCAGTATTTCAAGTCTGAATTGCTAAAGAATGTATTTTTACTTATGCTTTACAATATAATGTATGCTAAATCTAGGGTGTTTTATTATTTTTTTCTATACTTCTATTATAATTTGATAATGTTACAGTTGATCTTGGTAAAGTCAACAACTTGAAAACTGGCACTGAAAATGAGAGAATTTTCCTATTATTTGATGATCTCAAAGCCATGCAAATCTAATTATTTTCAGCATATGAAGATCTCTCAATGGCACTCTCATCAAAGTGAGCTTAAAGCTGTGTGCAATTATTCAAGTGAAAAAAAATTTCTCAGTAGGTAGTTTTCTTCAATAAACAATGCTTATGTCTACATTATTAAAGTGATCCACTTCTTTCCACTGTGCAGTAGAACTTTTTGTAATTTTGTTTAGTATATAAATATTTATCCAAAGAATTTTTTTAGTATTCCAATTTCTCTGTTTTATGAGTCAAGCACAATAATTATCGAAAACAGCTAAAACTACCTGTAATACAGATGAAAATAAAGGAAAAAAATGCATAATTCTAACTACTAGTACTTGCTCTTTTCTCAAATTCAGAAATGTCACCTGTTTTGCAGATTTAGGTCTCGCATATGTACATATTAATTTTCTTCCACAAATGCTGATGTCAAACATATCAGGAAATGTTTTTAATTTTTTCAATAGTTCAGGAATTTCATATAATCTTATGGGTTTTTCTTCATTATTTTTCAATATTGATAAAACTATTTTAGCATCATAAAATTTACGAAGCTGTAATCCTTTTGCTTATTAATACTTCAGGTTTGAGATGAAAAGAGCAAAGTTATCACTTTATTCGTCAACATAAATGAGAGACAATGTAGTCTGAAGATATTTGTTAAACATGAATTTGTCCTATTTTTCAATTATTTTATTAAATAAAAGTTACATAACTTCATAATAAACCTGAGTCAAAGGGTGCTTATACTATAAGACTGTCTAATCAATCTCATGTTATAAAGAGTTACTCTGACTCTATTAGATCAATTGAGAAAATCTAGACTAAGACTCTTCCTACTAGGCCTACCTTGGCACTGTCTCATTATTCTCTCTACATATGACAGTTACCCACAGATCTATTTTTTCATAGAATTGTGCTGGTCATGTAAATTTCATCTAAATATGCTGTAAAATGGATTATTGCATGTACCATATGTCTAAGTAAATCCTCAAATACTGAAGTTACCTCCAACTATATTGTACTGATGTGTTCGATCTGGCTGGGGTAGAGTTAATTTTTTTCACAGGGGCTGGCATGGGGCTGTGCTTTTGATTTGAACAGAGTGATCATAACTGAGATAGATATGTTCTTGTTATTTCTGAGCAGGGCTCACACAGAGCCAAGGCTTTTTTTTGCTTTTCATGCTGCCACATTTGCAAGGGAGTTGTGGGTGCTTGGGAGGCTGGGAGGAGGCACAATGTGGACAGGTGACCCAAACTGACCAAAGGGATATTCCAAACCATGTGACCTCATGCTCAATATATAAATCGGAGGGAAGGAGGAAGGGGGGAACATTAAAACTGATGGCATTTTTCTTCCCAAGTCACAGTTACCCTGAAGGGGCCCTGCTCTATAGGAGATGGCTGGGCCCCTGCCTGACCATGGGAAGCAGTGAATTAATTCCTTGTTTTACTCTGCTTATGTGTGCAACATTTGCTTTCCCTATAAAACTGTCTTTCATCTCAATCCAAAAGTTTTCTACCTTTTACCCTCTCAGTTCTCTCCCTGATCCCACTGGTGGGAGAGTGAGGGAGCGACTGTGTGGGGCCTGGCAGCTGGCTGGAGTTGAACCGCCAGAAAGGGTCAGACTCCTGGTCAGATTAAACATGCAGTAAGTCCAGCTGAGCTGCTGCTGGTTCAGATGGCCAGAAAAAAATAAAAACACAAAAAGCATAAAAAGTATGTAGGCTCTGTGCTACTGACATTTCTGGAGAAGAAAAATAGGAAAAGTTCGTGCAAGATTTAACTTGCCTGATACCTGAACCTTGGTCTATTTCATCTGCTTCTCTAGGTGTGCCTAAAAAACAGTGCTTTCAAATAAATTAAAAAAAGAATAATAAAAAAAAAAATGTTAGAAGCCACAGAATATTTTCCTGGGGGAGAGTCAAAACATACCTATTCATTGGTGCATCTTGAAAAAATAGTACTGCTTTAACAACTATTAAAACCTCAAAGTCCAATGTTTTGTTGCAATGGAAAACAAAATTATACATTTGACATGACACAACAGTTAACTGGAAAAAGCCCTTGGAAAACTTGCTAATTCCTTCTATTTCAGATCATTTTACATCAAGGACTCATGATTTCTTTCCAGTTTAATAAGGATTACTTTCATATTAATTCCGGCCATTATGACTGTAGCACTCTTTCTAAGAGGCTTACATGAAATCTATTTACAACTATATATTACATGTTTCAAAGGGTAATGTTACAAAGAGCTATAAAGAGCAAATGAAAAAAATAAATTTAAATGTTGCAATCTCTAAATCTAGTGAAAAAGGCGACCAACTAAACAAGCAAAAAGCTAGTGAAAAATCCAAATAAGCTGCAATAATTTCAGTTGTTCTGTTATGAACACTGTGAGCTTTATTTCACTAGTAATTTAAGATTTAAATCAAAGAAACAGAGGGAACAACTCATATTAGGTCTCTTCAATGAAAGCAGATAGTAAAGTTTTTTTTATGTTTATTAACTGCCAGACTAGTCTAAACCAATCTCAAGTGAAGATTATTTGATAAAGCATTCTATATCTACAAGTATCACAATTTTAGATATTTGCAAGGTCTTCTGGATCTACATTTCATAAAATCATGGAATCATTAAAGTTGAAAAAAACCTCTGAGATTGTTTAGTCTGACCATTAGCCACCACATTCACTACTAACCATATCCCTGAGTGCCACATCCACAAGTTTTCTGGACACTTCCAGGAATAATGAATCTACCACTTCCCAGGGAAGCTTCTTCCAATGTTTAACCACCCTTTCATGAAGATTTCTCTCCTAATATTATTTTTTATTGTTGAGGAATCCTTCTATGCACCCCCAACTGGATTTCTCATTTATTTCAATTTCATCATAATTAAAAAAAAAATAATTCTCCAGAGCAAAATAAAAAAAATGTTATTTATGTCTTTATTTATGTGGTGAAAAGTTTCTGTTGAAACAGGTCTGATGTAGATGCATGCATTAGCATTCTTCTCAAGTCTTATAAATGCAGAGCATAATTAGAATGCAATTTATGGTTGTTATGAGAAGATGCAAATATTTACTTAGTTCACCATTACTGCTGGATCTGAAATCAAAAGTGGCAATGGCACATAACATAATCAGAAAAGAAAAACATGTAATTAATAGGACTTGACTAAAATAAATAATTTGTGTTTTCCTCTTGGTACATACCAAAAAAAAAAAAGTTTAATAAAACTAGTTATTTCCTCAATACAGAAAGATCCTTTAGGGAAATATGAAAAAGAAATATTTAGTTAAGATCTAAGCTGCAACATAATATGGATGACAATATTGATTTTGTGCAACCAGTTTAATAATTCTATAAGAAAATAATGTACGCAACATGACTCATTTATTTTTACAGATAAACAGTGACACTCAGATTGGAAAAAAGTTACTGACATACATAATACATGCTAGATAAAAATTTAAAACTACTTGCAAAAGGGCACTGCTTCTTTAATAGCCTTACTTGCAATGAAGAAGCTTAGTGAGATAGATTTTGATTTAATTAACCATGGCATGAAACAGAATAAATCTACTGAAATCAGCATGGAATACCACTGTAAAACAACATCAAGTCAAGTGAGGACACTAAAACTAATACTGTGGAAGAAAACCCCTCAACAAAGGGATTAAATAGAACTCATCCTTACATTTTTAAAAGAAATAATAAATTCTTGTAATCATTTACATATATGTCAAGACCATTTTGTGTTCCTTTCATGTGTTTAGCCTACTCATTTTTAAACTCTGGTCTTCTTCATTTCATACCATTTTAGCTCTGCCTATCATTTTCTTGGAAAAAAAATAATATTTTCAGTTCCTTTACTGTTCTACTTTTTAACAATATTTTATTACATATAATTAATATTAAATTTAATTAAAGATCAAATATTTGTCATTTTTAACTTCTTTAACAGGTGTAGATTTTGCTCTGCCTTTCACTGCTTTGACGGGTAACTTTGGGTCATACTGTAAGCACTATGATCTAATCTGACAGACTTCATACGTGTAAAATCTCTTCACTGTTTTGATGTACAGGCCACTTCCCAAGACAACTTGAAGAAATCCAAAGAGCTGTTAAAAATTGGACTGTTAAGCATTCCTACCATGAAAAGTAAAAATTTTAAAGTTAATACAGTTCATCTAGTAGCTGATTTGAATCATAATTTATACTGTCAAAATTAAACAACTATGCTTCTTTAAAGTTTATTTTTCATGTAGACATCTGCATGTGCTTCAAAGAAAACACTTCATCTTTAAAAGCTGAGTCATATTGATCCTGATATATTTCCAAAATTGTAGTTTATTTTTTCATGTTTTGAGCAAATTTTGCTATTGCTTATAGAAAAAAAGTAATACAAGTCAGAGTAGAGATAAATCTCATAAATTCAACTAATATCAGTAATACTACCATTGGAAAGCTGTGGAAATCAGTGCAGTTGTTCTAGGTGTGAAATTTGTTCTTCTGTGGCACATAACTTTAATTACATCACAAAATTTGAAAAATCAGTAAAAATGAAATGAAGAGAGAAATTATGCAAAAGGGAAAAAATGTCAAAAATAGACATTTTGGTGTATTCTTTTACACCTATAACAGTGGAGTTTCCTTGTGGCTAGATATGCTGAGATACTATCATTGTTCAACAATCTTTAGACACCTAAAAAACAGGACAACCTATTGCAAGATAAAAGCAATTTTTATTTAATTTCATTGAACTGGGCTCCTTGGAAATAATAGTGTGAGCCATTAAATGAACTAATTAAGAGATGGTTCCCTTTATGTTATGTAAATTGCATTTAATACTGAGAGAAATCAAGTTATGTGTTTCATTAGCAATAAAATGGAGCCAAGAACTTTTAGTATTCGTAATGTCTGCAGAAACTGGGAAATGCCACAACCTTTACATAACAGAGGCACTTGTCTTGCACTTACTTGTAGCAGTTTCCTGTGAAATTAGGAGTTGGTAGATTTTAAATCTCAATGGTAAAAAATTGCTACACACAATTTTGTTTGACATGTAGAATGTTAACTATGGACTAGGAAAGCACGCAAGTTATTTTTTAATTTTATAAAATAATTTTAAAAACCAAATAATTTTGTTTATTTTTTAAACATTCCAATAGATCTATTTACGCTGAGGAGATTTAGTAAAAATTATGATTTCTGTGAGCAGAAAGTTAGAATCAAAATTTCCCTTTTAATTTATTTCTTTAGAACCTTAGTTCCACAACGATGAAATTGTTTCGCCTGCCTGAAATTTTCTTACTCATTTATTTTAATAGTGTTAACAAAATGTCATAGTTTCAGTGGAGCAGTTTGAGGCATTAACACTAAAAATAATTCTATCAGGAGATATTCAAGCATCTCTACACGTGAACTAACAATCATAAAGCAGGGAGATAATATGAAGTTTCTAGGCCCAATGGAAAGTGATTTTCAAAAAAATATTTCTCTGCAAGTCAAGGGCAGGAGGAAAAACTTTTTATTCTGTGAAAATGTAATTTGTCTTGAAGCTGTAGAATTTTCCTGAGCAAAAGAAAAAAAAAATTCTTTATTGCCTAAGGTTTGTATAGGAGCTGTTCACCTGGTGAATTGGTGTTGAGCATTACCCACACAAAATACAGGTCAATAGATCCAGAAATCTTAGAACTAAAGGTGTTCTAATAGTGCCAGTTAGGAAAGGTCAAACACGTAATAACATAGAGTGTCAGACAGCAGCAGCAGTGCCATGACCTTCTGGCAGCTTTTTTATGTTGAACTGCTTGCATGTTTTCTCAAAGAGGCTGTTAATCTCTGTGGACTATAGATGTGTCTGTGTTGCAGACTACATTTGCTGCTGGTACACTCTGCCCTGTTAACATTTGCCAGTTACCAGGTATTCATGGATGAATGAACATAAATAACACTAAAATCCCAGTTTGAAATTGGCTTTTTCAGTACAAAAGTTATAATAAGATGTTCCATATTTTAATAATGAAAATCTTCTTACTGGGAAAAACTTCCACTCTTCAATGACAATTAACAAGTACTTAACAGAAGGATGTTAGTTGCTTCTTTGGAAACACTAGGCAAAAAACGCTTTTAAATAGACATAGAAAGTATGTGTGCTTCAATGAATTAAGTGAGAGAAAAGGCAAAATTCATCTGGTCAAGGAAGGAATTTCTCTACATTACTTCATATAGTAAGTGGAAGAGTTTTCTCTCCAGCAAGGTCTTTGAAAATAAGAGTAACTATGATCAAGCAGTAAAGGGCTTTTCTCTAGTGGCTGCAGGTAATGGCACCATAGAATGTATACCATAGGTAAATTACAGTAACATATTTTATCCTTTCCACATGGTAGCAAAATGAAAAAACCCTTATTCTTGATATCCTTCCTTATCCATGTGAGAACTATAGATGATGTCTCTCTTTAAGGAAGCTATTAATAGCCTCACAAGAATACATAGATCATAAATATACCTTGGAAGAAAAGACACTGAAAGGTATTGTGGACATCTTTTTTTTCCAGATTTGGAAAACAGTCTGGTAGTGGTGCAGTAAAATAGGTCTAGGACAATGAAAAAGTTGGAATGAGATAGGAAAAAATAATACCTTCCACAGACTGGAAGCAGAAGCTTTTTGTCAGTGAAAATGACCTGAAGGAGGAACAAGTTTATAAATATTGTAACAAAACTGTATTAAAGACAATATCTGTTCAGATTCGATCTCATGACTTGAAAAAAGAACTCTCAGGAATAGTGAGAAAATCTTCCAGTGATGAAAAATGGCTGATATCACAAGAAGAGAGTGGTAGCACTCATCTCAGCTTTGAAAGAACAAGAATTAACCATGTAAAAGAACATATTTTGGTGGAAATAATATGATATACTGCCTACAGACATTGCATAGTTACAACACAGAATTAGAATTAGATTAATGAATTTCTATCTATAACTTCCATCTTTTTTAAACCCATGGGGTCTTTGAATTAAAAATTCTTTAAATCCCCATAGCCTAAAATCATTCCTCCACAAAAAAAAAAAAAAAAAAAAAAAAAAAATCTGTTTGGATTCTCTCATATAGTTCTGACTTAGAAAATCAGAAAAGAAGTAAAACCTTCTGTTTGTTAACTAATTTATCTTTTTAATTTCAGTAGTGTCTAGTGCTGGCTGCACCAGCTTCCTTTTCACCGCACTGCACTGACAGACTGTACCTGAAAAGTAATTTATCTTCAAATTAATCAATAAGAAAGAAAGAAAGGAGTGAAGAAAAATATATTCCCATTAAAAAAAATTCTTTAGGGTGCAGGTCTGGGCACATTTCACAGCTGGACATCTCAGACTCTGACACCAATTTCATCTTGCTGAGAACTTTTCAATTTTATTTTCAGTTAACAAATAATCATGAGCAAAAGAAGCACACCTACATCCTTTAAAATTTCCTATATGACAACACTAACTTCACTGAAACCCACTAAATCATAGATGCAACTACTACACTTCAAAAAAGATAGTGGGCAAACAAAACACAACAGCTGGATTTCCTGACTTTCATCTATTTGTAATGAGTTGTGAGACACCTCCCATTAGTCTGATACCATAACTTAATAGTCTGCAGTAAAACTAGTCTCTGAAATCACTTGCCACACTCACCAGAGATGACGCTGGTCCTTGATAATGTGAATGTTCTCTGAGCCATAAAGTTAACTTTATTAATAAACCCACATCTGATTCAGTGATTCTTCACTGAAAAAATAGAGGCTATTGACAGACACTGAACAACAAAGGTCTCAGCGTAGACCCCCATAATATTCCACTTTCCAAAGATGCTGAGTATGACCCATTAACCACTACTCTTGGGGCCCAATTATCCACCCAGTTTTTTACTCACCTAATTGTCTAGACCTCCAGACTGCAACAGCTCTGCTAAAGACCACATAAATCTCAGAAGGCAATAAACCACAAATGATTTAGTAAATCCGTGCTGAATCTTCCCAGTCTTTTCCCTTCTGCATGTGCCCTGAAATGACCTCCACAAGGACTTGCTCCAAGATGTTCCCAAGAGCTGAAGTGAGGTTGATGGCCCACAGACCCCCAGATCATTCTTTTGGCCTTTATTTTGGAGATGCAAACATTTTCCTTACTCCATACATTGAGAAATCCATGGATCTCCGCAGTCTGTCAGAGATTGTAGATAGCAATCTTGCCAGCACATTAGTTCTCTCCACAGCCATGCATGTTGTTTTACCCACCTGAATTTCCTGTGGAAGCTAAGCATGTACTAGAAATAAAACAGAAGTTTAACAGCAGCAGTTTGAATAGATAGAAGAGCAACAGAACATTAGTACTACACAGGATTATATTATCAAACCCATTAGACTTACAAGTCATATAACTGATTCATTTTCATAGCTGTCATAACAATCCAAGAAAAACTCAATGGGAAAATTATAGCAATGTGAGTCACAATTTTCTCTCGTGATAACAAATCAGGTAAGTACGTTTGTTTGACATTTGCTGCCATCTAATTTCAGAACAAACTGCCAGAGGCAAAAAATATATTAAACTAAAAATTAAACTTTCCTTCAGTCACTAAGGTATTAAATCACTCACTGGTATAGAAATCCTACATTCTTGAAAAACAAAAATTTTTTTAGACAGTGGTAGCATACGGCTTGTCCAAATACTACCAGTAGCTACGAAAGAGACCACAGAGTGGCTTGGGTTGGATGGGATCTTAAAGATTATCTAGATCCAACACCCCTGTCATGGGCAAGGGCACCTGCTGTTAGACCAGGTTGCTCAATGACCCATCCAAACTGGCCTTGAACAATTCAGTGATGAGGCATCCACAACTTCTATGAGCAACTGGTTCCACTGTTTTACCATCCTCACAGTGAAACATTTTTTCTTAATATCTAATCTAAATCTACTCCCTTTCAGTTTGGAGCCACTCCTCCTTGTCCTGTCACTATATACCCTTGTCAAAAGCTCCTCTCCTGCTTTCTTGTAGGATTCCCTCAGGTTCTGAAAGGCTGCAATTTGGTCACTCCAAGCCTTCCCTTTTCCAGGCTGAACAATCCCAGTTCTCTCAGTCTTTCCTTGAAGGAGAGATTTTCCATTCTTCTAATCATCTTGCTATCCCTCCTCTGGACTCATTCCAAAAGGTCCATGTCCTTCCTGTGCAGGAATCCTAGAGCTGCATGCAGTACTCCAACTGAGGGTCTCACCAGAGCAGAGGAGCATGATTAGCTCCCTCTGTAGTCATGGTTCATGCTGTGATGTTTTGATTTCTCTGAAACTCTTTCCCAGACACTGTTTTGTCAACAAGAGACATGTTTTCCTACCTGTATCCTATGTTTTGCATTCCTTTCCCTAGGAGGGACTTCTTCTTGATGTCTCTCTGACTTGACCAATGTAGTCGAAGAAGTTTGTCTTTCTTCCACCCCTTGGGTGGGTTCTTTGTAAAATAGTATAAAGGGAAGAAATTCCAGGGTAACGAAGATTGATTGCTGTCATTTCAGCCTTCTGACCTCGGGAGTCCGTGTCGTTGTTAATCTTAAACAGCGTCACCCTCTACCCCCTGGCACACTTCTTTTGGTGGATCCCAAAACAAGGTCTTTCTAGGCTGGAAGCTCTCATTGATGGTGCACATTCAGCCTCACATTCACCAGCAACCCCAGGTCCTTCTTGCAAGGGCTACTCTTGATCTGTTCATCCCCCATCCTGTATTGATACTGGGGATTGCCTCAACCCAGGAACTCCTTCCTACTCTTTTTAAAAATGGGTACAAATCTTCCCTATTTACAGTCACCTGGGACTTCACCTGATGATTGGGACTTTTCAAATATTATGGAAGTGGCTTGGCAACTACATCAACCATGTCCTTCAAGACTCTGGGTCCTAAACCCTTATGTACCTTCAGGGTCTTCAGGTGATCATGAGTCTGATCTTTACTTGCAGTGGAAAGCACTTGCTCCCCCAAAGCCCACCCTGCTCGCCATGCACTCATGAAGTGTAGGGAGAGAGGTTGCCATTGAATACCGAGACAAAAAATAGTTGAGCACCTCAGTCATGTGATATTCAGATATATGTGGCAACATGTAACATTAACTCTTTGGGGTTTTTTCTCTCATTTTCTGTCTTTCATTTTTCCTTTTCTTTAAATATAAAAAGAAAACAATGGGACAAATAATGATCCCTGATCATGCTGAATAATCATCATGGGCTGATTGACTACTGAATGACTTTTTAAAGAAAAAAGATAAAAAGTGCACACTAGTAAAGTAGTTTACTTCCTTTGGAACCATATGATTGTATTTTCTTTCTTGCTAAATCCAAGCTGCAGAAAACTATCAGGATACAACCAAAGTTTCACTCCTGACATGATAATGTTATCATGTTCTGCTATGTCTTGTAAATAGAGAGTAGCAGCAGTGCTTCAGCAAATTTACACTGGAGTGACATTCAGTCAACTTAGAATTTGGTTCCAGACCTGCAGTATTGACTCAGATCTCATTCAATCAATGAATCAATAAGATGGCCAGCTTTTCTGACTTAAAATCTTGTCTAGCTGTGAGGCAGAAAATGGATACTCCCTACCTCAGAAATAGAAATGAAGGGGACTCGCCAAGACACAGCTTGGCGATAAGATGCTTAGCTGGATACAGAACTGGATTATAGAGCGACACCATCACATGGCTGGTAAGTCTTACCAGCCATGTGGCCACATTTCATTTCTTTACAGAGGCAAGGGTTTATCAGCAGATTATCTTTTTGTGTAGCCTCACTATCAATCATGATTTAACAATACTTACATCTGACCTACATTTCCATCATCACACAAACTACTATGATCACTACATGTGAATAGTGGCTTAAAGTGTATGTTCATAGTGACATAAAGTCTATGTTCAGCCTGCCAGCATTTATTCTGTTTGCTGGGCTAAGCAGAATTGTTGCAAAGGTTTAGTACTCTACTCATCTTCCCTCATCTTAACAAAACAAAACAAAACAAACAAACAAAACCCCAAACAAACAAAATAAGTTGGAACAGATTTTTTCAGAGGAAAACATCACACTTCTTGTCATAAGCATAAAAGAATTCGTAAGCACACTAAAAAGTTATGCACCACAAGCATTCTTTGAGTGTTAAATCTAGAAGTTCTCCTGTGGCTTTCTGGTCCTCTGCCAAACATTCTTTCATTTCAGGGATGTCTCACAGAGTACAACAGACAATGGTCTAAGCTTTGGGAGTATGGAGTATATGCCAGGTACACCATACTACCCCAGGAGGAATTAATTCAATTTGCCTTCATTTGATTCTAATCACACATTCATCTGTTAGTTGTGGCACTGAGTACCTGCAGCTTACATTTTTAATTAACAACACTGTTATAGCTACAACTAGGGGAATATCAAAAGTGCATTCACAATTCTGTTGAACTTTTATATCCTTTTCTAATTTTACAGAACACACTGTGCCACTCAATTTTTATAGTGCATGAATCGTATTCTCTACATTTGCATCTTTACCTAGATATAAATCACAGCACTAATATAAAACTTATATACTACAAAATAATAGGGATATACTATATAAAGTTTAACAAAGGGCAAATTCTGGATTCTGCACCTGGAATGGGGCAACCCTGGTAGTATGTATAGACTAGAGAATGAGAGGCTGGAGACCGATGCCATGGGAAGGGACCTGGGGTCCTGGTTGATGGCAAGTTGAATCTGAGCCAGCAGTGCCCTGGCAGCCATGAGGGCCAACACTGTCCTGGGGGGCATCAGGCACAGCATGGCCAGCCGGGCAAGGGAGGGGATTGTCCTGCTCTGCTCTGAGCTGGGGCAGCCTCCGCTCGAGTGCTGGGGGCAGCTTTGGGTACCACAGTGTAAGAAGGGTATAAAGGCATTAGGGAGCATCCAAAAGAGAGCAACAAAGATGGTGAAGGGCCTTGAAGAGAAGCTGTATGAGGAGTGGCTGAGGTCACTTGGTCTGTTCAGGCTGGAGAAGAGGAGACTGAGGGGACACCTCATCAAGTCTACAGCTTCCTCATGAAGGGAAGAGGAGAAGCAGACGCTGTAATAGCTCTCCTAAAGGCCATACAAATCTCAGAAGGCAATAAGCCACATATGATTTTCTCTTGGTAAATCCATACTGAATCTTCCCAGTCACTTTTCCCTTCTGCATGTGCCCTGAAACGACCTCCAAAAGGACTTGCTCCAAGATGTTCCCAAGAGCTAAAGTGAAGCTGATGGCCCACTGATCCACAGATCATTCTTTTGGCCTTTATTTTGAAGATGTGGGCAATATTTTCCTTACTCCACACACTGAGAAATCCCTAAATCTCTTCTGTGGTGACCAGTGACAGAACCCAAGGGAATGACCTGAAGTTGTGTTGGGGAAAACTTAGTCTGGATATTAGAAATATGTTTTTCACCCAAATGGTGGTTGAACACTGGAACAGCTCTCCAGGGAAGTGGTCACAGCATCAAGTCAGACAGAGTTCAAGAAGCATTTGGACAATGCTCTCAGGCACGTAGTGTGACTCCTGGGATGTTCTGCAGAGGGCCAGGAGCTGGACTTGATCCTGATGGGTCCATTCCAACTCAGCATATTCTATGATTCTATGAACTTTACCAAAATAAGATATACAAAATAAACCTAAAGTTTTAGATATGCCACAATACAAACTTAATTGCATCTGGCTATTCTGAGAGAAAGAATATTGTAAAATTATTTTGAATATGACATAAAAGAATAACTTCATTCCAAAACTTCTGTATTTCCTCAGAAAACTACCCCTTCTGAAGTAATCATTCTTCTTCCTTTTAAGTCTCTTCTTCAACTACTCACCTCAAATTCTGCAGCAAAGAATATCTCTGGGCAAAGTCAGAGCAAACCAGGAAGAACACAGAAGGACACTCCCTTGTAGAGGAAGAAATTAAAACGATGTTCCATTTCTATTCTACCCATAAAATGAATTTTCCTTTATTATGTAACTGAAATAAGAGTCTCACTGATAAAATGTAATGTATATTCATAATAAATAACTTCTTGTTATTGAAAATGGTACGTTTTTATTTGTACAGAAATCAACTATGGGTGATTATGTCTCAGGAGCAAATATTACTGCTTGCATATTTTATGCATAAATATCTCTTATGATGGATTCTGAATATTGTTTCAGATTTTTTTTTATTATTAATAAAGAACAAAGTTCTAAAAGCCATTGCTTTAAAATGAATGATACAATATAACTGCAGGCAAATCATTCCATTGTGATACTCCAATAAAAAACAGTAGGAGTTTATTTCTGACCCAGAACAAAAAAGGAACAATAATGCTTGTCAAGACAAGAACGGGTAAGGAAAAAAGGTAAGAAAAGAGGTAAGAAAAATTACCAAATCTGGGAATTAAACTAGTGAAAAAAATTTAGTGATTTAGGTCAGGAAGTCATAGGTCCAGAAGTCATCTTTGTGGTATCACAAACACATAATTTCAGTTTTTCAACTGCTCTGACTTACTCAGCTACATCAATGGAAATGCTGTGTGGATTCTTGATCAAATACATCACTGCCAGAGAATTTATGTTTCTGACTCTGCACTCATGGAGTAGTCACATTTGCTAAGGCTTCAGGTTGGTTAGCCTAAAATGCAGAGTCCCACCTGTAACTGGGACTAGTGCAGAAAACTGCACTGCAGCTGGGCTTTGGAACCTTTAGCAATCCCATCTGAATGACTAGTTGCCTGGCCATTGAGACTTCAACAACTGTAGTTTGGAGCTGGGAAGCCCCAGGAAAGTTGTTCTGACACCAGATCCCAGAGGTCTGTGGAGGATGGGTTCCTCCAGAAATGGGGACATGTGAGCAACCCAGCTTATCTGGATGAATAAGGCCTGTAACCATTCAAGGGCAGCGAAGCCACGTACAAGAAGGAACAAGAGATGACAGAAGTCACGTCTGAAGATGAACAAAGGATGCTAACAACTTCAGAGTGTGAGAATCAGATAGAAGCCAAAAGAAGGACTGCATCCGTAACGTGATAGAAGCTGAAAACTGTATAAAAGGTACTGTTACTTTGAAATAAATGGCTCATTTTGATCATATTGATCATGGAATGATGTCCCATTCTTGATTCTTCTGCAGAGGTCCTTAAGAGCATTGCTTTGAGACATGGCCCTTCTAACACAACTGCTGGTATTTAAGTAAACTACACCTTGAGAAACAAACAACATTGCTTAATGGTTAACTGAAGCTGTGACCCCCTTAAAAAATGACTTTTATAATTTTGTATTGAATGTGGAGGCAGTATAGTTCCACCAGAGAGACTACTGCTGGAAGAACTTTTGATCTATCTTTATATGGCATATCCAAAATTACACAGAAAACTTGTAGCAGAAAAAGAAATTGAGACAAAGATATGGAAATAGTTGCTTAGCAGCAAAAAAACTTTCTTCTGTAAAAGGGTATGGTATTTTTCTGGGAAGGAAAAAACATTGTTTTGCACCTTTCCCACATGTATTTCTTCAAAGGCATTTAGGAAGTGAATGAACGTGAAACTGTGTGCATCACTACAATTTCATCAACTTAACAGATCAAAATTGCCTAATTTGTGTCTACTGTGTAAACACTAAAGTGTTTAAATATTGAAAAGGCATACTTTGGGATGCTAATTTAAATTCTATAGTAATTAAAATTAAAATGCTTTTTCAGCTTTTCCATGTTCTGAAAAAATTGTTGTGAAAAATTTTCATTACAGAACATATGGTAAGTACATCCTATAGTACTTCTTGTTTCATTAGAAAATATTAATCTTTGCTCTCTGCTGGTATGCTGTCTTGCTCCCTATCAATGAGCTTAAGACAGATACAAGAATTAATGGGGCAATTTTAAGAATTCAAGGGACACTAGGAAAGGAGCAGATTTACACAATGATATTTCTTTGCCATAAGTGCATTATTTAAGGAAATACTAGTGTTTCTGCTGCAGTTTTACCACCTATGAAAAGGGAAAACTAGCTGCCTGTTCTTCTGGTCAACAGTACCCAACACAGTCTGAGTCAGCACTTGGACTTCTCATGCTCATTTATAGTCTTACTCTACTTAAGAAAAAACCCAGAACCAAAAAACAATTTTCTCCTGGCCTCTTTATCCCAATCTCTTTTATGCAGAAGATAAATACAATAACAGTCAAACCCTACATGTTTGAAATACAATCACAGATTTATAAAATTAAAGAATTTGCTGTGTCAGAACGGACTCATCAGGATCGTCAAGTCCAACTCCTCATCCTATGCAGGACCCCACAAGAATCTCACAGTGCTCCTGAGAGCATTGTCCAAACACTTCTTGAGCTCTGTCATGCTTGGTGCTGTGACCACTTCCCCGGAGACTCTGTTCCAGTGCTCAGACACTCTCTGGGTGGAGAATTTTTTTCCTAATAGCCAACTTAAACCTCCAAAGAATCAGCTTCATGCTGTTTTGTCAAGTCCTATCATAGGTGACTAAGGTGAAGAGATCAGTGTCTGCCCCTCTGATTCCTCTTGTGAGGATGTCAAAGACCACAATGAGGTCTCCCCTGGCTGAACCTCAAGTGACTTCAGCCAGTCCCCATAGCTTTCACTCTAGACCCTACATCATCCTTTTTGCCCTCCCTTGGGCACCCTCTAACGGCCCAATGTCTTATATTCTAGCACCCAAAACGGCCTCCTGGACTCAAGGTGAGGCTGTCCCAGCTAAGAGCAAAGCAGGACAATCCTCTTCCTTTCCTGGCTGGCCATGCTGTGCTTGATGCACCCGGGGACGTGGTTTGGCATCCTGGCTGCCTGGGCTATTATATATAATATAATTTGTATTTATATTTGAAGTAATTTTTGAATGAGATTAAATGGATTCTAATAATCTGAGTATAAAATTATAAAGGCACTTATTCAGTTTATATTAAACCTATATCTATTGGACAGTCATGGTTTAAAAAGAGATACATTTCTACTTCTGATAATTTTGGGTTGATTTTTTTTTTTACAGTTTCACTGTGTAGATTAGATATTTTCAGAAAAGTATAAGTAAAAAGGTAAACCAGGTTACCATTATTATATACCCAGTGCTCTGCAAAATTTGAGGTTGGGTGTTTTATTGATTTAAACTTTCTTTAGTTTAAAGAAAAAAAAAATCAGTTCATGAAAGATAGTCCCATGGACAGAAAATAAACTATGATAAGCCCTTTTTTATCTTCTGACTTAGATTTCAGCTAAGTAATTCAAATTCCTTTGTATTTGAGGTTAATTTCAAGAGGGATTCTTTTATATAATGTTGTCATTTGCTTAATCTACAGATTTAAATATGATCTTAGTTTCTATTGTCCTTAATTTCTATGCTATGAGTCAGAAATATCATATTTTTTCCTAAAGATAGTGTCAGTCCAGAACAGCGTTAACCTATCCCTGACTGTATTGAAGTGATCACACTCATGAGTCTGTGAGCTGAAACAGACAGGCAAGCTTATGGGAAAAGCTGCTTGTTATATACAAAAATTTTATGGCTGCTGTTGAGTATCAAAGTCTTCTAAAAATGTGTGAGTCCAAAAATTATGTTAAAAGGATTCGTGGGTGCTTCTGTCAACCTGTGATTGCAACCATGATTCCTACTATCCATTTACTGAGGCAGCTATTCATGGTTTTGGCATATATCTCTTCATCTGAAGCCTTCTGGCATCTCTGTTTCCTATCCTCATGCTCAGAGAGGTGGTAGAAATGGCTTAAAACAGGAAGGATTCATCTACAAGGGAAGATATTTTAGAAATTCGGCTGAGTAGCACAGAAATCATGACAAGCTGCAGGCATTTAAAAACTGGCAGGAAGAACAAAAAGAAAACAGCAGTGTTGGAAAAAGACTAGGAGATGACACTGATCTTGAGATGACCTCAAGAGCATGCCAGATTCCCAGGTACCTTAGAACTGCAGTACCTCTCTATGGGGTACAGTGTACCAGTCAGCATAGATGCTGTGGAGAGGGATACCTGCAGTGATATATGAAGCCTTGATGTCTTTATATTGCTGCTTCATATGCCTGATGTGAGCTCACAGACTTTGTACAGAAGAAACTGTGACTGTCACTGATGTGATCTTAAACAAAACAGCAAGCATCTAAACCCAGTATTTTCTGTGGCAGAGTAGATCAATTACTCAAAACAAGTGACTGTTGCTGCTTGAGAAAAAGATTGCAGAAGTCTCACAGGCCAGTTGGAAGGATACATTGACGGAGGTGTGAAGCAGCAATGTAACCCTGACTTTTCTTCTAATCCCTAGTATATTACATAGCATAACAAATATGCTTAAAAACAGATCAGGAGACGGAAAGACACAAAACAGTAACTTTGCAAACTGAGAAACAACTGCAGGCAGCATACATTCATTTTAATTTTCATTATGATTGTTGGAAGTAAGTGAATAGAATTCCAGAGAATTTCAGACTGGCTGATCTGATACCTAATTTCTATTTAAGAGCTAAAAGAAATATCTATTAGCAATATATACATAACTATTGTGTAACAATAGATCCATTACAATAATTTTATATTTATAACAACTGCTCCCAGCACTCGAGGTGAGGCCACCCCAGTGCAGAGCAGAGCAGGACAATCCCCTCCCTTGCCTGGCTGGCCATGCTGTGCCTAATGCCCCCCAGGACAGGGTTGTCGCTCCTGGCTGTAGGGCATTGCTCACTCATGTTCAACTCGCCATCGACTGGGACTCCCAGGTGTCTTTCTGCAGCAGTTATGAGACTCTTCTTTCCCAATCAATCCATCCATTCATGGTTCCCTGTTCCAGCTGTGGGATCTGGCACTTACCCTTGTTAAACCTCATGTGGTTGGTAGTTGTTGAGCCCTTAATTTGTTGAGGTTTCTGCAGTACCTCTCTGATTTTAAGGGTATCAACAGCTCCTCCCAATTTATTATTTTCATCAATTTTTTTTTGATTTTCCTTTGAGTTTTGCATCCAAATCATATGTGGAGATGTTAAAGAGTACAGGGTCTAAAATGGAGTCCTGAGGAATCCCACTGATGACTGCCTGCCAGACTTAACAGAACCCTATTCACTATAACCTTTTGTGTTTCACCCATGAGTCTGTTGCATGCCCACCATATAATGTGGTTTAAAGCTGTTTGCTGGACATTTCTCCAGAAGGATCTTGTGAGAGACAATATCAGAAGTGTTGGTGAAATCCAAAAAGATTACATCTTTCTTTTTTCTATCTATCCACAGAGGTAGCAATCATCCAGTTACGGTCATTGAGAGAACTCAGTATCAGTACAATTGGCAATTTCCCAGTTAGGCAACTCTTTTTAGACATCAGACTTCTTTTGAAAGAGATAGGAGTTATTATCTTTTTAGAAAGTATACTTAGTGAACACTTAAGACAATAACCAGAAAGGAATCTTAATTAGTCAATACAAGTTGCAAGTTAACATAACAACTGCAGAAATTTTTTAACAGAATTTTCATCCCTAGTAGTGATGAAAGTGACATTTTTCACCTCTTATCTACTTAAGGTTGATCTTTACTGGGTTTTCTGCTGTTCCATGAAGTGCACTTAATGCTACCACATGCTCCTTTCACAATGTGCAGCATCCTGAAGATAAGAACCATACTTTAAAAAATAATAATGAAAAGTATTAATGTTAATGTATATATTACATGCTATATATATGTATATGTATAATATATATGTTATATATATATATTTATATATTTTTATTTTCTTCTTCTATATGACGAACCTTAAAAGGATAATGCAGAAATTACTGGATTTTATTTTGGATAATAAAAGTTCAAGTAATGAGAGAGGTCAAGTCAGTCCAAATTATTGTTCCTCCACTTTTATTTTGGATGACAGGGTTCTCTATGACACAGCATAAACTATGAAGTAACATAAATTTCTTCTGTCATTCTTTGAATTAAAATGAAAACAGAGTAACAATATATTTTGTGTCTGAACTACACTAAGAAAGGAAAGTGGAAGAGATGAATAGTCAGTTTATCCTAAATAAGGAGTTTTCCTACAAGAAAAAGAGAAGTAGTAGGATTTCACTGTGTGCATTTCTTTTTCTCTATAAGATTGGAATTGCTATTCTCTTCAAAATATAATGAGTTCTCTTTATCAGATGTGATGATTTTATCACACATATCTAATGAAATATTGGGAACATACTGGCTCAGGATAGCTTTAAAAGAGAGGGAACAGACACACAGAGGGATAGTCTGTTCTCCCCAGGTCTTCGGAGCGGAGGCTGCTTACAATTCATGCATGAATGCTACATTAAAATAGTATCAAAAGATCACACCTTTCCACTTAAAATCATTGTCAAAAGCATCAGTTTCTCTATATGTGGTTAATCTTTATCTTAGGATGTACTTTCTAAACACAATGGGTGTTCACATGACTTCAGAACAACCAACAACAGCTCAGTTCAGTTCTATGCTTCAATGTCAGTTTACTCTCTACTCAATCATTGTTCTTTAGAAAATGGAATCAGTGGAACAGCTTTAGCAGGAAGAATTAAAACAAGGGCTGATTTGTAATTAATTAGTCTTTGTTAATCATAATATAATTAACCATTAAAAGGTCCAATGAAGATCAAAGATAAAAATATGAATAATTAACAGTTCTTCTAGTTCTGACAGGAGAACTGAAATTTATTTGTTTGGGTTTTTTCATTAACAGTATCTGCCTTCTTTTGCTTATCATGCATATGAGATATCAGCTTGAAAGAACTATGTAAAGTCTCACTCTGTAGAGTGGGCTTTCCTTAGCTTATTTTAAACTTCCAAGGGCTTTAAAAAAACATAGGTTTTCCAAAAGTAATCTAGAATGGTTTGTAGTGATACAAAATCATAGCTTCAAATCCCTTAAATACTATTGTGTCAGCATGGGTTTTCACTTCATGATTTTGCTGTATTTTGATTTACTCAGCACAGAGACAGCTTAATATCCCTTAATGATTTTCCTTACTGCACCTTGACATTGCTATTAAGTTCTCTATTTGTCTGTTCTATTTATAATCAGGAAGGTAGAGCAACTCAAATTAACTCTTCTTGTCTTTCATTTATATTGTTCAAATATTAATTACTCGGAAAGAAAACCACATTTACTTGTGTTTGGGTGATAGAGTTTCCCTCCTGGAAGCTTTATTATTCCTGTACATATTAATAGCACTTCTGGTTTTACTCCTTTTTATCACGCAGAAGAAATAAAGAGGGGGAAGTAGTTCATCCCACATAACATTTTGATGTCAGCTTTGTTTCATACAAAAATCTTTCAGGTAGATCCATTCACACTAGTTTGCTCACTAATCTGTTGAAATATTCTAAAAAAGCAAGCTAAAGAACTTGGAAACCAGGCACCCCATGGAATGTTAGTAATTCTCATGGTCTTATAAATATTTATAATTACAAAACTGTTCAGTAAATGCATCTCTGGTGCAAAACATACCATAGGGAGCACTGAAGGACAGTTTTCCCACTAAAAAAAAAAGAAAGAAAGAAAGAAAAAAAATTTAAAAAAAAAGAAAAAAAAAATCCTTCAGAGATTAGGCTGTGAAATCAAGAAATTTCACTGAATAGCTCATTGCTTCCTTCAGGAAAAAAAAAAAAAAAAAAAAAAAAAAAAAAAAAAAAAAAAAAAAAAAAAAAAAGTAGAAATATGTAAGGCATAGCTGGGTATTGGATGATAAAAAAAATTTTAAAGACTGAATTTATAGCTATATCTGTCTTTCAAAGTGAAAATGAAAATGCAGATTTTCATGAAGAAATTTAGCTGATCCCATCTATAACTGGGTATCAGTGACAGGAGTTACACCAGGTAACCTACAGCCCCTTCCCAGCTTTGATGATGCCCCCATGGGGGCTTTTGAACTTGTATGGTAAAACTAGACCTAGGGCCCCCGAGGCGGGGCTCAACAGGGGCAGCCTGGGCTGGGGGTGTTTCCGAGGCCGTGATAGAAGGTATCTGAACCAGTCTACATGGACTTTCAAAACAAGTGACGCTCAGTGTTTGGCTCTGTACCAAACGCCAATGCCCGGGCCCTGGCGAGGCGGCGCTGCCGGGGCTGCCCGGGCCGGCCCCAGGCGGTGCCAGCGGCTGCAGCGGCCCCAGCGCAGGGCACGGCTGAGCCCCTCAGCCACGGGCGGGCGGGACAGAGCCCCGGGGAAAGCCTGGGCAAGGGAGGGCAAAACGCTGCCCGGCAGCCAGGGCTGAGCCAGGGGAACCCAGCCAGAAAACAGCCCTGCCAGCCCCGAGGGGACAGCGGGAGCAGGGACGGAGATGTCCCCGCAGAGGTGTTTCTGGGAGAGAAACTGCTGCTTTTGGAAAGACATTAATCATCCAGCGGTCTGTAATAATTTAATCTAGTCTTTGAACTTTCTCAAATGAATAACAAAGAAGTTCTAGGCGTACATAAGATTTATGCAGTTTCTGTGAGATGCCATCAAACTACTGAAGCAGAGTTTTTAAAAAGGTGCATATATTCTCACAGCAAATATAACCCTTGGGGAAAATCTTCAAGTTCATCTACACTTAAAACAAAAATATAATCAGGGGTTGCTGCTTCTTGTGACAATTAAGTGCATTGCTGTCACTAAAAGACAAAGGTAAATTAATGTAGAGTAACGTTTATTTCACTCTCCTGAAATACAGAATTTGCAAAATGGTATCTCAAATGCATGTGTGATTCAATTTAAGCAATTTAAAAATATGTAAAGGTCCTTTCACTACTAACATATCTTACTTGTTCTAAAATAGACTTTTGTTTTTTGCTTTAAGCGTAGCCTAATTCAATATCCTTTGCTATAAAAAATATCTTGTAGGAAGAATTAAAATGAGTATTCAAGGCCTTGAAGCATAGCAGCCTAACCCACTTTAAAGCCAGTAATATGCTTTCGTTGAAGAACTGCACTTTCATTTCATGTATTCCCAAATGAAACACAGCTCCACGCTAACTATTAGTTGAAAGGTAAATTCATGAGATTTATAAAAAATGACTTTACTAAAAACATTTATTGCAACATCAGTTAAGTTGTATTTTTTCTAGAGGAAGAATGATCTCAGTATCAACAAGAAAAAGTAATGTAGGGTTAAAACTACTAAGGAATTCTGTATATTTCACTATGACAATCTGCTATGAATCTCTAAACAAAAACATTGCACAACCGTTTGTAAAAATCATTCTGAGTGAAGTAATGGGGGTCCCTGTGATCCCCCAAGGTTTCTTGATTCTGGATTCCCTCCACAGCCTCTCTCCTTGTAGCGTCCCTTAAATCTCTTTAGTTTTCCAAGTTGTGGGGTTGAGTTGAGAATATTTTGGTTGATTGAGTCATTGAGCACTGGGAAACTCTCTCCATATGCCCAGTCCAGTCTCTCATATGCCCAGTGTTTTCAGCGGGTGTTGTTGTGTCCTCAATGTTTCCATTGTCAGTACCATCATCAAGATGATCAAGAACTTCTGGTCATGTTTAGATTTAAGGATTGTATAGCCCAGCTTTCTATTTCACTGAATACACAAAATATAGTCAAGGTTCACTCTGATGTTTGGGAAAAGGTGTTAATCACATTTTCTCTCTTCTGCTTAAGAAGATGTTGGTTACAGCTTCAAGGTTTATGTTAACAACTGTGCTAAATTGGCTCATGCAAAGGGCTACACAAATGCCCACCTCACCCTCCTCTCCCCAACTGGGTGTAGTTTCATTGTGTCCCAGCAAGCCCTCCTGAGCTGTGCCTAGAGTGACCACAGGCCAGGAGAAGCAACACCAATGAGGCAAATCTCACTGTAGGTGATCAGGGCAGCAGGTTGGAAAAGTAAGGCCCACAATCACAGCCTAGCTCAGTTCAAGAAAAAATCTGAGCACTTGACTCCATAGAGACCCCATGAGATGGGGGTAAATATTTTATTCTCACAGCGCTTTCCCAGAAGTCAGAGTCCAACAGCTGCACCAGGTCAGAGCTAGCCTAGAGCACAGGTGGCTAAATCCACAGCAGAGAATGTCTGCAGAACCTGTTGGCACTCTCAGGGCTCTGCCACTAACCTTACTGTGGAGACAGAGGAAATGTCATCCATGAGAGAGAGTTTCCCAAATATCACACAGGAGAACAGGAACAGACATATGTATCCTGCATCCTATACTGCCTAAAGCACCATGATCCATGGTGAATCTGGTTTATGCTTCAACATATGAGACCAAAAATTTTTAGATATGAAGGAAACCATATTTGGAGATGTAGTTAATATATAAAGATGAACACCCACTTCAGAAAACTTAATACATAAATGCAAAATTATTCAGCATAAGATAGCAGGAAATAGTTTTTCAGAATTAGTGGTGAAGAAATTCCTGTGTTGGTGCTTTTAAAAGTTCAGTAATGCTATACAAATGTTTGTAGGACCTGTGGAAACTCTCTTTTCTGAGAACAAAGATGCATCTAAAATAAAAATTCTAGCTGATAACATGTTTTTAAAAAGAAAATGGTTTTGTTGTTGATGCATGTAAAGATGGAAGACATTTCCCATGTGGGAGCAGCACAGAGAAGCATTCAGCTCCCAGATGGGATCAAAACAAGAATATAAGCCTTAAACAAAAAGATTTTATTTTACATTTTCATTTACCACTGGAACAAATCTTTTTTTATATTCTCAGCAAATCTTTTCTTATATTCTCCATATGCATGAAGTTCTATAGGAAATGATAAGGATTTACTAGAACAATGAGTAATTTTTTTCCTTTAGAGAAGTAATGTATTGTAATGATGTTATCTAGGTCCTTCCCTCACCTACACTACCATGCTGAGGAATGGATCACTATAAAGCTCAACATACTACCTAGTAATTCAGACTTAATGTGTTGAGTGTAAGACTGAAGGTCAACAGCTATGACAGTATATAGGAATAAATTATTTCTCCATAAATTCACATTTAAGAGAATCTTATTGTATGGCATAAGACTGGGACATGGAAATAAAAAGACCTTTATTGGCACAAATTAGAATGACCACATTTCTTATAAATTAATGGAGAATTCTGACCTTTTAAAACCTCTGTGAGAGCATAGTGAAGCATTTTTTGCTCTAAATTATGATGACATGACTCTGGATTCACTTCAGAGATACCCTGATAGAGCAGCACACTGCTTGGTATAAATTCTACATGCTGAGAACTATCTGAAGAAATATAAAGATCAAGAAACTAGATAAAATATTCAGAGCTGAAAATACTGCTGCCCACATAGCAATTGACATGCTTGGCCTTTCTCTAGAATACTCTTACAAAATCAAAAGTAAAATGAGATCTTATATTGTTATAAAGATAGTATGATTAAAATCCCTTAAAGAGATTCAATCATTTCAATTAATTTTAATATTTCCTGTGTCCATATTGATCATATATATAATAGAATAATTGTTGTATTTTTATATCTATTAAAGGCTTTTGTTAGTGTTGTGGCATCTTCTTTTTCTATTCCACTCCTTAGTATTAATATATCAATAGGACTTGATTGTATTCACTTTTGTGTTTTTAACCGTACTGCACTGAAAGCTGTTAGATAATAAAAAAAACTTATGTACCAACTTGGTTTTGACAAGTAAGATTTACACTCCCTCTCTTTGAAGAAGGAACAGAAGATTTGTAACAAAATGCTGATCCTTGGTGACAGATGATGCTTCAGTATTGACTGTATCTGGGCAGAAAATGGCTGGAAAATGCAGGTGTCTGCTGCCTCAGTCTCACAGAAAAGGAAAAAACACTACATATGGGAAAAAGGTATATTCAGTATTCATCTTTCCTTGGACTTCTGAAGACAGTCTACAGCATTCAAATCCGGCGCATCTGAAAAAGAAGTCACCCAAGGCTTGAGTCCTGACAGACCTATGAACTTCTGCTATCAAACAATGTGGTGTCCTTAGTGTTGGATTTGTTAGAGCCTTCCTTTACTTTTCTGATACTCCAACAGTAGCACTACATGTAGGACTTCCAAAAGTGACTAACATCAGGAATTTTGCTTTGTCTGTCAATGAATCATCTGGCCAGTGGCTAAGATGGCTGTAAATGCACAACGACTGAAGTACGCACCACTAGAGGAATTTTGCCCCCTAGTAACTCTGAGCTTAGCTCCTAGAGCAGTATTCAGCTCTGCATCCAGACATACGAGTTTAGGTACATACAATATAAGTTTTAGCTGGCTAGCTGCTTGTTACAGATGCAGATCTTGTCAAGTGTGGACAATGGGGACCTGCTTATCTCGCCCTAACTTAGATGTCTGTATTTGACTAGTTCTCTTTGCTGCATTAACTGTGTTAACTCTATTGGTGTTGGACTGCAACAGGAGCTTAGTCATAATTACCTTGCATGCAATTGTCTGCACTGCAGACATATAAACATAGGTGATGGAATCTCAGTCTCAGCCAACTTGTTTCAGTCAATATTGGCCACCACTGACAAAAAAGACAAAATTAATTGAATTATGTCTCAGGCAGGAAAGACCAGGGAGCAGAGCAAATTTTGAACTACTCTCTGTTTTAAAGACGACAAGTTTTTTCTATTTTATGTGAGCCAAAATTGTTTCCTGAACACTGAGGTGGTATAGTTTTATTGACATAAGCAAAAGACAATCATACACAAGAAGAACTGATAATATATTTTCTATTCCGTAGCAATGTTTAAACTAAGAATTGTCCTCTTGTAATTTCTACTTTCTAAAATGTTTAAACTGTTCCCTAAACAATCAATATTTCTCCCAAAAAAACTTGTATCAATGAAACCGAGGGTATTTAAATATGAAAACACAAAATTTTAGTATAACTTGGCAATATTTACTGCAAATTTGCAATTCAGAAAGTGATCTTAGTTGTTCTCTTTGAGACAATGAAGGATCGAAGTATCTGCTTGACCCATTTCTCATGGGACATATTTCGACTTCATTGTCTAAAGAGATTCAAATGTTGTATCCCTCAGTGTTCATGTATGAGGTTTCAACAGGAGACTTTCAGTTAAGTGGTGCCATAGTTTTAAAAGCATAGGTTTCAAAAGTGGGAGAGTAGGACAAGAGATTAAGTTCCTCAGACACAGAGTTTCTGTTACACTTAATTTTTAACTTTTTGAATTTTGGTGTAGTAATATTAAACAGCACATAAATCTTTCCAAAGGTCCTGTCTATATGTGCACCAGGATTTGTGTGTAAATATCTAAACCTATCCCAATATTACATTGTACAATGTTAACAGAAGAATATTCATCTTCCCAGTAGCTGTTTTGGGACATTTAATTATCTGCTGTAACACAGAATTCCTCTACAGCTTTGGGCAAGACACTCATCTCTATGCTTTAATGTGTTACCTGTAAAATAGAAATCATATTTCTTTCCTGCAGAATAATTATGAGGCGTCAAAACTGCAAGGATTTCACTGAGGATATTTTTACATGTCTGATCTATAGCTATCTGACACTTCCCAATGTAGAATGCACTTTACAGGGAAGAAAAAATAAAGTTATAATGCCCAGATAGCTTTATATCTCATCTTTAGAGTGGTTAAGTTCATCTTCTCAAAATTCAGTTATGACAGATTCTTAATGTGATTTCTCATATTCAATAACGCATTTCAAAAAAAACCCAACCCCTCCACCCCAAAAAAAAACCACCAAAACCCCCAGATTTTTGTCTGGGTTGTCATTAAGGTTAAGAATTTAAGTGCAATCATGCAGACTTTTATGATGAAAAACCTTAATACCTCCAAGCATTGAATGACTCTCTGAGCAATTGGACTTTGAAAGGGCGCACAAGAGGAATGCTTTTAGAAAAGGATTTCATAGCTATTTCCTCAATACAAACAAAATCATATGAAAATGTATTCCAGGTACTAGAACAGCTTACAAGGATAGATTCAAATCTCCAAACACATTTACATTCAGGACTGCAAATAGACATACTACAGCAATCTATAAAAATAGGCACTTAAGAATGAGGATAGAAAGATATGCCGTAAGAAAATTAATTCCTAAGCTGTTTCTTGTTGTCACACCAACACAGAGAGCTCCCTTAACTTCTGTATATCAAGACCATGAAGCTACTTTTTCCTTTCATATCGTAAAGTTCCCTCTTCTTACTCCTCATCTTGTCTCTGCCAGTGGCATCCCACAGTGTTTCTATAGTTCTGCCTTCCTTCTCTTTATCTTTGCTTTAGCTCTTGCGTGTATTATTTTATCCTCATCCCACCCAACCTTGGATATGAGGTTATTTTTTGATGTTTCTCCAGCACATTCTGTTGACACAGTCAAAAGCTAGACTGAACTTTATACAGAGTTCAGCAGGGAATCATCCGTGTCAATAGAGAAGTTTTGCTCAATTCTTGCATCCCTGAAATATACTGCTTCTCTGTAAATCTGGAGCTTCTGTTTAGACAGAGCATTGCTTTGGTGAATTAATTTACCAAGATCTTAGAAATGTGATTATCCATGTACTCACTTGGTACTTTATCTAAGCTACTGAAAGTGATATTTTATAATGAAAAACATCAAACAGATTTTGAAACAGACATTTGCTACACTTTCTTCTAAGAGAAAGCAGTTTGCAATATGCACTTCATAATTCTACTTTCAGAGAATTATGCCCTATTTGGCAGACAGAGGTAGAAGTGTCAGCTCACTGAGTACTGAGTACACAGACCATGAGCACATGTTGTTGAATGGAGTGCCCAAGACTGCATGTGGGCACAAAGCAGCCTGAAAACAGCTTCTCTTTTGAAAGAGAGAGAAGCAAAACCAACCAGAAGATGCTACCAACAATAAAGACAAAAACAATAGAAGGTATGCATGTGTATTTGCCTACAGTTTTTGAATTTCTGCCTATATTAACTCAATTTAGATTTTAAATGCTGATCAAAAAGCAAGAACCTAAAATTTTTGCATGGAGAAATATCAAGTTTGTGGTATTTCACCAAGGAAAAGTAATTCCAGATTCCAATATTACATTATATAGCACATTTATATTGCAAAAAGACAGCTATTCAGTTGCTCAAACTTTATGAAAATCTGTCTGTTGATTAAAAATCTGTATGTGACTCCTTGAAAATACTTGTGGAGAATCCATAAGAAAGTCATTCTTTGGAAGATTGTGACTGATAGATTTTATTCAGTTCCTCAGGAGTAATGAAGCTTTTATCTGTTTGACATAGTGTTGTCATCATTCAGTCAGGTTCTAATAAAAAATATTTTCAAGGTACTCTATTCAGTCAAGACAAACTATTCTTGCCAATGCTTTCATCACAAGCAATAGATTTCTCTTTATTCCAAACTTCCTTCTAATGACTTTCATTGTATAATGTGCAGCATACATGCATCAGACAGTCTGTTCATCAAGATTTTTCTTTCTTTTCCTTTTTCACTGCCAAACTGCCAATCCATTAGTCTTCAGGTTTGAAACTTTGCTTACTGAAGTTAATGTATCCCTTAGTCAGCAGATTTACTTCTCACTCACATATTAGCTGGGTCTCACAGTTCTATGTTCCTCTCTGTTCTTTCCTCCTAGTCCTTTTCTTCTGAGTTTAATCAGTGATTTCTGGTATCTGAAATTTTGGAAATTTTCTTTTCCTGTAATATTGTGTGGTGTTACTTGATTGAGTAAAATCTCCTCAGAGGTATGTAGATGACCAAAATAATAGTAATGAAACTATATGATGTATATCAGAAGGCAGAATCTATCTCCCAATTTCGACCTCCGTTTCACTTAATATATGGTTCTGAGGCAAATATTAAGGGAGATAATGCTAAGAACAGTGTTTGTACAGGATTCAGGAAACGTACTTTCAGGACACATATTTTACATGACAGGCAGCACATGCAGACAAATTTCTAACAGAAATTCAATTTTCTTCCAAAATTTTAACTTCAATTGCAAAATCCAAGTTTCTGTACTATTTTTTTTTCCCCAGAACAAAATAATAATACCTTGTGTGTTTAGATAAACCATATCTCTATAAGGGAGTCACTTACTTAAACATTTGCTAACATATAAATGCACATCTTAAGTTTCAATATTTAGTGCAACCACTGGCAAAAATATCTTACACAGAATTAATTTCTCTAGTACTTCAGGAATTATTTTGGTATAGTGTCTTGGGTTGTGGAACCAAATATGTATATTCTATTTTCATCTTTTAAAAGCAGTTGAGAAGATGTTTTTCTTTATCTCTTGTAACTCAAAGGGGAGAGAGGCGGGACACCTTCTGATAAAGGGCCATTAACACCTTCCCAGGATATACCTCCTCCACCCCAGAGCGGTGCATCAGCATTTCCATCATCCTATTGTGAGATGCATCACATCCCCCTGGCAGTGGGGTGGGGGAGGGCAGGCAGTTTTTCTGTCTGGATAAAACTGAGACACAGGGACATGAAAGCTGCTACCTTTCACCCAATTTCCTGGAAGGAAGACCAGACCTCATCTCACCATCACCAGATCCCTCCTCACCACCCCTGGACCCTTTTGCTACAGGATCATCGCTACTTCAACAGAACCACATCTGCCACTTCAGAAGGACTTACTTTTGGACTGCTTTCAACACCCTGACCAGAAGGGTGTCAGGTTGTAGCTCTGACTCTGTCACGGCTTTCCAAAATTATTGTTTGTTTGCTTGTTTGGTTGGGTGGTTTTGTTTTTTACTACATTTGTATTGTTAATATTCNTGTTTGTTTGCTTGTTTGGTTGGGTGGCTTTGTTTCCTATTAAATTTGTATTGTTAATATTCTTAGTAAAGAACTGTTATTCCTATTCCCAAAACCTTTGCCTGAAAGCCCTTGATTGCAAATTTATAATTTGGCAGAGGGTGAGGGGTTTACATTCTCCATTCTCGGGGAAACCCCAGTTTCCCTGGCAGACACCTGTCTTTCCAAACCAAGACATATAGGAAAGGAATCTGACACTCAAAGGCATCTGACAAATTTTTTTGCACTTAAAGAGAAGGACTTTGAACATATGGAAAATGTGTTTTTTAGAGGGCTATAAGACAGAAGCTGGTCTGCAGCAATTACTGTGTTTGAAATTTTTAGTGGCCTTGTACACAAGGGTGAAATTGTTGGTGGATAAGGGAAGAGCAATTGATATCATCTACCTGCACTTGTACATAGCATTTGACACTGTCCTGCATGGCATCCTTGTCTGTAAACTGGAGAGACACAGATTATCCACTTGGTAGATAATGAATTGGCTATGTAGTCACATTTAAAAAATTGCAGTCAAATCTCAGTGTCCAAGTAGGAAGTGGGGAGTGATAGGTGGTGTTCCTCAGAGATCTGTATTGGGACCAGTGCTGTTTAATATCTATGTTGTTGACATGGAGAGTGAGATTGAGTGCAGCCTCATCAGATTTGCTGACAGTCCCAAAATCTATTCACCGACATGCTGGAAGGAAGGGATGCCATCCAGAGAGACCTTGACAGGTTTCAGAGACCAGCTGTGTGAACTTCATGAAGTTCAACAAGGCAAGTGCAGTATCCTGCATGCAGGTCAGGGCAATCCCAATCACAAATCCCAAACTGGGCAGAAAATGGTTTGAGTGCAGATCTGCAGAGAAAGACTTGAATATGTGATTTGAAAAGAAATTCAACATGACCAGGTAATGTAGGTTTTCAGACCAGAAAGCCAATCATATGTTAGGATGCATCAAAAGAAACCCAACTAACAGGTCAAGGGAGGTGATTCTCCCTCTCTACTCTCTGTATGGAGTACTGTGTTCAGCTTTGGGCTCACCAGCATAAGAGGGATGGGGATATCTTGGAATGAGTCCAGAGGAAGGCCATGAAGATGATCAGAGAGCTATCAAGACAGACTGAGAGAGTTGGGAAAGTTCAGCTTGGAAAAGACAAGGCTCTGGGAAACCTTAGAGCAGCCTTCCAGTACCTGAAAGGAGCCCAAAAGAAAGTTGGAGAGCTTTGACAAGGGCATGTAGTGACAGAACAAAGGGGAATGGCTTCAAACTGAAAGAGAATAGGCTTACATTAGATATAGTGAAGAATTTTTTACTGTAAGGATGGTGAAGTACTGGACTAGGTTACCTGGAAAAACTGTGGATGTTCCATCCTTGGAAGTGTTTAGGTCCAGTTTGGATGGAACATTTGAACAATCTGTTCTAGTTGAAGATGTCCCTGCCCACAGAACTGGGGAAATGGCCTTTAAGGTCCCTTTTAACAGAAATCATTCTATGATTCCATGTTTCTGTGACACTGAGCCATGACATCAGACTAGGAAATTCTGCTCAGGGTGGGGTCTTTTTGTTTGGTTTGGGGTTTTTTTGTATGTTTGTTTGGTTGGTTTTTGTTTTGGTTTGTTTTGGTTTGTTTTTGTTTTTGTCTCCAAACATATATGTCTTTTCTATGGTTTTCATAAGGACCAAAGTCTGTCTTCTTTTGCCATACCACTAAAAGGAAATTAATTGTTAATCTTTATGAAACTACAGTATTAAATTTATTTCAGGGCATTCCCTGATAAGATTGAATAAATTTTTTAAACTATAAAAATTGATTGGCTTTGTAAGAAATGTAAGGATTTATAGTACAGCTGCAATGGTGTGCCAGGAAAAGCAAGTTCAATCCTAATTTGCAACAATAACAATGTCAAAATTATTATCAGGAGACCATTACTCTCCTACATTTTTCTGTCTATTGTAGTCAGAGGTTACATTTTATTTGCTGCTCAGTAACTTCCTCAATCATTATTAGCAAAGATGATGTTATAAACTATTAATTTTGACCAGCTGAAAGAGTTTCTTTTTAACAACTTCAAATCACTCTTTATTCCACTCTCTACTTGTAGAAGATAATGTATCAATTTTCTTTTATCCCCAGTGATAGCAAGATTCTGCTTTACAGTGCTTAGCAGTTAGATTGAATTATAGTATTAAAAATGGTGGAGATTCATTAAATAGCTCAATTTCTTTCTACACAAAGATATAATTTTTTGGGAATAATAAAAAGTGACAGAATGGTTTGAGTTGAAAACAGCCTTTAAAGATCATGAAATTCAGCCATTTGCTATGACCAGGAACACCATTCACTAGATCAAGTTGCTCAAAGCCCAATCCAGCCTGACTGAACTCTTTTGATAATCCAGTATTCACAGCTCCTCTACTGTCTCACCACTTGTGTCACAAAAAATTTCTTGTTTATGTGAAATCTAAACCTACTCTTAGGTAAAAGCCTGTGTCTAATTATCTCCTTATCTTTCATCATATATTTCAACATGTCTTCCAGAAAGATCTGTTCCATTATGTTATTGGGCATGGAGTTGAGGATGATTGGTCAATACTTCCCAGAGTCTTCCTCTTTTTTACCCTTTTTACCCTTTTTTACCCTTTTTAGAAACAGGTGTAGTGATGCATATTTTCAAAACATGTGAACAAAAAGTTTAACTGTTCATAATACACTCGTAATCAACCTTAAATCTTTCTCTTGTACTCAAATTCGAAATGTATTTTTGGATGTCTAATTAGGGAAAGACATATAGAGAACAAAGCAAAAAAAAATCGAATTAAGCATCTGGATATAGAAAACTTTCAATTATCAACATCCTCATTACGTCAGTTTAATTTAGTTATGCCTTGCATGCTTCTTCACTGTCACATAAGAAAGATGTGAATTATTCGATATACTCTTTATCTCCCTGAGATTTCTTTTAATAGCCATCATGTTTCTAAATGCAGTTTTGCTCCTTACTGTTAAAAGTCCCATTAACAGAATAGTATTTGTACCATAGGTCACATACTCTGCTTGAACTTTGCATGTAGAGTAGCTAGCATCCTTGATGAAAACTATTTTAAGTGCAAATGCTTGTCATAAAACATAATGCAATGTGATCAATGAAATTAAAAAAAAAAAAATAAAATGTGAGAAAAAAAAAAAAAAAAAAAAAAAAAAAAAAAAAAAAAAGCATAAAAGCATTCTCCTCTGCCCATATTTATACTAAAATAAATGGAAATCAAAATCAGGAGCAAGCTGCTCTTAGCAAATAAATTGGCTGATTATCCAGATATTTTAACACAATCTCTTTAAATAAAATAACTGTTCTTCATATTGACCAAAGCCAGTGAGTTATGCCTCAAAACACTGAGACATTCACTGTTTCCAACCATCATCCACATTCTACTTTTTCAACCCAAAGTCTCATCACTGTTTGAAAGTGTACCTGAGCATTTCAACAGTCTTGTTACTTATGACTTCAGCTAACCTTTGGAGAACATTCCCTATTCTTCCAAGTGGTTAGCTTATATTCATTATGCTCGTGACCAGCAGTCTCTAATGTGAATGGATTGTGCCCACAAACAACAGTAGACAGGGCAATGGTTGGGTCAGAATCTATTTTGCAGGACTCAGTGTCTATTCACACACATATTGGGCTATCAGTCATGCCAAAAAATCTATATATGACACTTGAATTCTTCACACACACACACGTTACATGAATATACTTAAGAATGTCTTTGATATCACAAACCCCACATGATACTTTTTCAGACACAATTGAAGACCCATCAATTTCAGAAGAGCTGAGACTCAAGTTTTCATGTTATCCAAAAAATGGATTTAAGAGGACAAACATTTTCAAATGTAAAGTCTACCTTCTAAGCAACAGTTATATCCTGAAAAAATGGTTGTCAAGATGACATGTGTGTCACTGGAATGTAAATGTATACAAATAATAAATTACTAAAATTCTAAAAAGCATAGTTGGCAAAACATGGGGTAAAACATGCTGTTTATCATCATAGTCTATTAATCAAAAATAAAGGAAACACTGACAGATGAGTAAAAGGCAACTAATTAACAGTCATCTAGAATGCTTTTGAAATTAATTAAGCTGAGTTTAGCTCTTTTTCTGACAGTAAAAAACTTGGAAATGCAGACTGACAGGTCATCTAGGGGTTGTATGCTAGGTCTTTGATTTTTTTAGAAACTAATGACCCTTTGACTGTTTTCATAGTTTGTTAAACAATGTGAAGCACTCTCAAGCACAGGTATTACGTAGTCATGTCATGTTTTCTCTGTCTGCTGAGGTTTTTTCTTTTCTTAAACCCTTTCCTCTATTAACATACCCTTATGATTTTCTAGTCAAGGAATCATAGTGATCACTGCATGAAAAAGAACTGCATTTATAGTATATAATCTAAGACTTGTTATTTTAAGTATTTTATTCCAACACAGCTGGGGAAGTGGAGATCCCAAGATTTTTAGAGGTTTTGATGAATTACTATGCAAGTTCATGAAAGTCAACTGCTTTGCACAATCTACAACAGCTTTTTTGTCAGCTGAGGTCAACATTTCTACTTCCATTGAAGTGATGAGAAGAAAACAATTATTGTAGGACTCAGTGATAAAGTGCACTGTCATATTCATTACACTATTGCAATTGAATAGATGTTCACAAATTATACTATGGTGAACAGGTAAAGAATCAATACATTTCTTCCTTTGTTATAATATCACAAATGAGAACACCAGCTGCATTACTTCCTAGCCAAGTAACAAGCTATAAGAAAATGTCTTATGACCATGGCATAAGAATGTAATCAGGAATTATTAAACAGACTTGATTTGCCCTTGTTCTGGGTTCTCTATACAGATAAGCAAAATTAATATAGAACAGGAATAGTGATCATAAAATATGTTGAGTTAGAAGGGTTCCATCAGAGTCATCATTGTGAGAGGTCTTGCAATGACATCAGCTAGGCTTTGAGGATTCTTGGATGAATTCTGTCAGGATCCATAGATTTGCAAGGATCCAGCTAGTGCAGCAGATCACATACAAATTAAGGATCAACTGAGAATCGATCATTCTCATAGCCATGGGTCCTCCAGCCCAGGGCACTGAGATGTCCTTGGTCTGTCCTTTGTGTTGAAGACAGAGGCAAAGAATTCTTTAGACAGCTCTGCCTTGTCTATTACCCTATTTATGAGGTACCGACACTCCTTTTGCAATAGGCAGATATTATTTATACACTGCCTTTTGCAGTTAATATATTTGAAAAAACCTATTTTTTTATTGACTCCACATTTCTGGCCAGCTTCATCTCCAACCAAGATTTGGTTGCACGAATTTTCAGCCTATGCATTACCTCAACAACATACGTTATGCAGAACCCTATGGGATTGTTCTCTTTCCCTGATAATCATTACAGCTGTGCATTGTTCTGCTCAGAAATACAAGATCTGCATAAATGGAGACAAGTAATTTTCAAAACTAAATGAAGGTAACTCATTTTTTGGAAAAAAAAAAAAAAAAGCAAACTTAATACTACTGGAAACCAACATCAACATAAGCAAAATACTCCATATGTTCCTGAAGTCTATTAAAACAATTACTTTCTCTCAAGATAGACCATACCTGTTTGTGAAAAAGTATTAATAGAAACATAATATAATGAAGAAGGAAAAAGCATACATTTAATTCAAGTAATTCTTCATCTAATCCAGTGAAGATTAACGTCTTCTTAGCTTTTGGGCCAAATAGCATAAAAAGTTAAGTATTTCACAACCTAACAAAAAATTTTAGAGCCATCCAGTAATATTAATATGTTAATTTCTATAACATAAATAAAAGTTGTAATTTCTTAGAATAAGAATTATATTCTATGGACAATCTTTACAGATACTATGTATGCGGATGTTCAGATGGTTTACAGAGTCTGTCGTACATCCCATGATTCTTTGACATTTTGCCAATGCAGCAATATACTTCAGCCAGGATTTGAAATCAGTAGCTGAGTAGCACAACCCACTGTGTCAAAGTAATTATTTTTAATGAGTTTATGCATTTTGCATTGTGCTAGCCATTCCTTGTCATGCCATTGGATTATTAATGCAGTAGGAAAGAGGCTATTAATCTTGGTAATAAAACATTTGAATACAGAATGAACAAACATGTATAGCAGAAACCATACAGAAGTTAATGGGCCAAATTTAGCATTGGCTTAATTCCACTCAAATTGCTGGAAATAAGCCAGGTCTCAGTCTGAGTTAATGAATTTTGTACTGTTAGTGAATTTCTGTCATACCTCTGACTTGGTATAATTTATTGTATTTTAAACAACAAATGGCATTCCTTGCTGAGTGCACTATTGGTTGTTGTCTCAGCTATTCATGTAAAAGTCATTGAGATGATACTGAAGTGCTTTCTGTCCACAGTGACAAAGCAAATATCTAGTGAGATACGAAATGGTATTTTATTGAAGTATCAATTATGATGAATAAGAACAAACATTAAGTAATAGTAAAACCACAGATTCCGTGAAAAACTAAATTGTTAATGGAGTTAAAAAAAAACCAAAACCCACACAACTAAACCCTAGAGAAGTGGAGCACAGCTTTTAACCGCTTTATAAAGAATTGTGGTCACTTTATAAAGAATTAATGATCACTTGCTCAGCTTTACCTGTGGCAAATAGTTCTACATTATGGGAGAAATTTGCATTAAATTAACAGTTTATAAATGTCTAAGGAGTAAAACTGCTTAATTACTTAATAAAAAGGCATGAAAACATTTTAAATGGACTAAACACTTAGTGAACAATCATCTCTTGTGACAAGAGCTGTCTAGATTCTACAGAGGGTAAAAGAAAGTTTTGTTTATTCTGTTAGAGGAAAAAAGTTATGTATTTTTTCCCAAATAAATTTTTAATTTCTTCTTTGGACAATCTGTTCTAGTGGCTCACCACTCTCACGATAAAAAAAAAAAACCAAAACAAACAACTTCCTTATATCCAATATAAATCTACTCTCTTTCCATTTAAAAACATTACACCTTGTCATTAGATGTCCTAGCAAAAAGTCTTCATGTGTATTTCTTGTAATCCCCCTGTAAGTATTCAAAGACCACAATAAAGTCTCCTGGAATCTTCTCTTTCTGTGAGACCATATGAGTAACCTAACAGAAGTAAATGAGGTTACTAGCTCTTCCCTTGTCCAGGGATGCAGTCACTCCATTGTTGAAGGCCTTGCTTAGTCAGGCATAATTTGCCCTGGGTGAAACCATCTTGGATCTCTCTAATCATCTCCCTGTTTTCCATATGTTTCAGCATGTCTTCCAGGACAACCTATTTCATGTCACTGGGTTGAAATGTGAGCCTTGCAGATCAGTAGTTCCCAGGGTTCTCCTTATTATCCTTTTTGAAAATGTTTACATTTTCAAATATTTTCAAATATCATTTCACACTATTCCATTTTCTTCAGTCATTGAGGGTGCCACCTGACTGCTCTGACTTTTTAAAAGTCACTCAGCATGCTTTTATGCATCCTGGAGTTTTGCAAACACATATATATTTTAAAATGATCAATTAATTTGAAGCAGAAAATGTGGGAACCATTGTTCTTTTACATTGTCTGGCAAATGTTATCTTCAGTTATTTCTGTTATTTTTATTATCTTTTAGATAATAAAACTTGTGAAAAAAGTTTTTACATATAAAAGGAATTCATGTGTCGTGTGCTCTTTATTGGCATGTTCATAGACAATGCTGCCAAAAATGCAGACACACTCATAAACAAAGTTACTTCTTTGCTTCATAGAACAAAACAATTATGTTTACAATAAATACAGCCAGTGACCCTTTACGTTGTGAACAGGCACCTCTGTTATTTTCAAGGCTGTCAATCTAAATCTTCTTATTAATTTTGCTTTTGTATATTCAATTACTAACTCAGCTTCACATCATTTCACTTGCTGTTTTAAATTCAATATAATGGAATTTTTATGAACATATTTTTTGTCTTTTAAAAAATACATGTTATTTTCTATTTATCTATTCAATAAGAAATTACATGTAATTTGAAAGTACATTTTAGGGAAGATGAAGATTCTGTCAGGTTTTAGATACAGCAACGTTAAATTACAGATAACATTGCAACACAAGGTTGCAGGTTTGCAATCCACTATTATCTTTAATGCCATTTATAAATACATTATCAAATACATGAAGTTCGTCAGTCTCTTTAATAAGGCCTATTGCTCACTCCTTCAGCTTTATTTCAGACAACTGATAAGCTACCCATTTTATTTTTATTTTATATAACCAGCTTCATTACTCAAGGGAACACCCTCTTGTGGCACTCTGAGTTTTCTTTGGACTGCAATATGTTACATAGCCATCTGCTTTTGCAGGAAAAGTGTGAGAGTTAATGCATTTTTTAAATAGAGTTCCTGCCCAATGCATATACTTGTCTATACCATCTCTCTTCCATCCATCAGTGATTCTCTGAAGTGTAGAAATTATTTGCCAGCTTCTGCCTATGTTAAACATATTAGCAGATATAGTTCTCTTGAGAGATCCCTTTCATGATATTTTATCTATGCTATTTCCTTTCCTTAAGAAAACTTGTCAGGTTAAGTTTGTGGCCATACAGCATCATGACATACAGCACTATGTCTTCAGCATCACACATCTTGGTAAAAAAAAGCAAAGGATTTATTAAAAATAAATTAATGTCAATTACAAGACTAGATATGAAGGCTTATAAATATAATAATTAGTGTAATTACATTTAAAAAAATAGTTGTTGAGGTAGTCACCTTTTTTCTGGTAAGAAATTCAAAGATGTAATTCAGTAAGGGTTCATGGNGCTATGTCTTCAGCATCACACATCATGGTAAAAATGTAATTCAGTAAGGGTTCATGGTGGGATGTGAAACCTTCCTTTGCCTATGAACTAAGATAATAAGTTTGTTTCTCTCTACCCTGGGCAGTCCTACTCATAAAAACTATTCACAGTTATATTCAGATTCTCTCTCCAGAAAATTCTTCGTGCTACTCTTTAATCCAGTTTTGGGTGCCATGATATAAAAATGAGATTAAGCTCTCAAAGAGCATCCAAAGGAGGGGCAAGAAGAAAGTGAAGGGCCTGGAGGGGAAGCTATGGGTATGAGTAGCGGCTGAGGTCACTTGGTCAGTTTGGCCTGGAGGAGACTGAGGGGAGTTGAGCTTGCAGCCTTCAACATCCTCACATGGGGAAATAGAGGAGCAAATACTCTTCACTCTTGTGACCAGTGACAGGAATTGAGGAAACAATATGAAGTTGAGTCAGGGAAAGTTGAGGTTGGATATTAGGAAAAGGTTTTTTCTCCAAGAGGGTGGTTGAGCACTGGAACAGGCTGCCCCAGAAAACACCAATTGGTCACAGCACCAATTCTGTCAGAGTACAAGAAACATTTGGACAATACACTCATGATCTTATAAAAATTAGTTTTTTCTGTCACTGTTTCTAGAATCTTAGAATTATAGAATATCTGGGGTCTGGAATGGATCTTAAAGACTATCTAGTCCCAATCCCTGTTGCCAGAGGCAGGGACAACTCCCATTAGACAAGATTGCTCCACGGTTTATCCAACCTGGCTTTTAACACTACCAGTGTTGGGGCTTCAAAAATTTAGTTAAGATTAACAGTTTCATATGTAATCATCTCCCACATTGAACCACCACTGCGATGCATTTATAATGGATATTCCATAAGTTAACCTTATACAGATATTATCTGATTTCATTGGAGAATCAAAATTTTTACACAGAAAGCACACATTACTGATCAGTTTCAAAACATGTTAATTATCATATGCTTATGAATTTGTGGGTTTTTTCTATTATTTCAATGTTACAATGCCTTTCTTAAAATGCTAGGAAAACACACTACACTTAAAAGTTATTTGAAGTTAAAATCCTATTGTGCTCTGAACTTCCTTGTTTCTGTACTTCAGCTGAATCCAGTGGTCCTGACAAATTGCACACTTGTTTCATAGGCAAGAAATTATACATCTGTTCACAAAAGAGATAAAATGAATGGTAGAACATTGGAAGTCTTGCTAATTCATCTAAGGTATTAGTGGGATCATCTTTAAAGAGCAAGTGATCATACTAGCTCAGTATTATTTAATCCCTAGAAAAGTCAGGATTTGGAAACACTCACATTAGAGTCTTCACTAAAGTCTGATCACAGACAGCATATTTTTAGTCATTAATGACCTGGCTTGGTTTTAAAACAAATTCTAGATAACAAAATCCCCTCAAAGATACATGACAAAAGTATGTATCCCAATATAAAAATAAAGCCTACATTTAGAGATCTTTGTACTGATTTAAGCTCCTATTAATTATTCAGAAACTTAACATAAACTCCCATAAACATCAAAATAATTTCATCTTTCATTTATCAGAGCCTACAGTTCTTTGATAATATCAGAAAAATGTTGATGCCATTTGAAGAAACAGGCTCATTGTTCTAGATGCAATTGAAGTAAATAAGAAAGGTTTTGGGAGGATTTTAGTTAACCTATATTACTACACGTATTTACATTTTAAATAAAATTCAGGATTTGAAGTTTCAAAACCTGAATATATCTAACTAAAAAAGTAACCATTTTAAAACACTTCTATTTGTAATCCATGTCTCCTGGGTTTGTTGTTATTTTTTTTCTGTTCTATCCAATGAATACTTTAAAATTATCTGCATGCTTGCTTCTTCACTGAATGTAATTTTTAAGTTAGATAATGCTAGCACTATCCAGTCTTACTCACCCATTAAACTATATTAAGCATATTAAAATATAAACATATAAAAATGGCTTATCTAAAAACTAATGTCAAAGTACTTTTCTGTTTAGTGCCAATGTCATCATATACACATAAAAGGAAGACTGAGCTCTCCCAGAAGACTATGAATTCACTGAACTCTATAAAGCAATACACATACACATACAAGGCACAGACAGTAAGAGCTGTCAAATTCCATTCATTACTTTAAAAGATGTTGGCTTCCAGTCATAAATTTAACAATTATGTCAATTATTTTCTCTTAAGTACTGCATCCAGCACTTCCTACTCAATTGAAAGGGCAACAAAGGCTTGATTTCCAAACTAGTGTGGCTTTTAACTAAGTGAGCAAATTTTAACATCATACAATACAGTCTTTTGTTTCAGTGAGACACTTATTTTTCTGATATGGGCACAAGACCTTCATCTTTTTTTCTTAATTTTACCATTTATGTTTTTATGTTTCATACTTCTACTAGCAAGAAAACCATCCTATACAGATTTTACTCAACTCCTATCAAAATCAGTGAAAAGTCTGCCCTTGATCTGAGGAGACTGACTCATGTTGTTGAGCTGGATATTCCTTTTAAAACAATCATAAATTATCCAGTTTCTAGCAGTTTTATATTTTCTGGAATTATTACTATTTTTTATGATTTTGTCATACCCTACTTGGTGCTGTAGAATCTAAGACATTGCCCCACAGAATTCAGCTACCTGATGTTTATGTCGTGTATTGGATAGCTCTTGTCTGTACAATTACCATCAGAAGGGATATTTTATTTCAGGCACAAACAGGAATGAATGTAACATTCTGTTATTTGTGGTCATAGTTATATGACCACGTGTGGAGAACTACATGGAGAACAATGTCACAAAACAATAATCATCCTCATCTTTGCCCTTGCCTCTTTCCAATAAACTTCTCATTAACACAAATATATTACTTGACATTTCTCACATTACAGACCATAGACTTGCATTTTTATGAAGAGACACCACAAAGATATATCAGTATGTTTTCCTAAATTATTGCAGTTAGTTAGCTGGGTATTGTTTGTATTATTTCATTGAGAGAGAATTTTGTAAGTTTCTGTCCTGGTTTGGAACAAATTTGGGAGGAAACCTCAAAAGGGATCCCTCTAGAAAGCAAATTCCCTCCCCCCACTGGTTTGGGAGACAAATCTCCTTTGAGAAAAGTGGAAAAAACCTGTTTATTTAACAAACAAAGTATTCATAATCATAAGAAACAAATTATATTAAACAATAAAAGCTCTTGCTGTTCTGAAGGGATGGCAAATTCAGAAAGTCCTTCTGTAGTTCAGAGCCAGTTCTGTGTGGGTGTTTCTCGGCTGAGAATGAGTGTGTCTCAGTCCCACCAGTGTGGAATGCAGCATCCTGGGCCCTGATGGGCCACAGGTGTGAGCTCACAGTGTTTTTTCTGGGTTTTCGGTCCAGAGCAGGTTTGGACTGTTCCAGGAAAAGAAAAGCCACATTCCAAGGAACTTCTCTGCCTCAGCTAGCCAAAAAAAAAACAAACCAAAAGCAAAGGAGAGCTCTCTCCCACTGTCTGTCCATGCTGCACACAGACAACACACACCGAGAGGGAGAAAGCTGAAGCTCCTACCTCTATGTTTTTGAATACAACTGTGAAAAAATCCATCGCTTTTCCTTCTCTCTCTCTTCGCTCTCAGATCTTTTCTTAAAAGCACAGAACTCAATATCCAGCATAGGCAGAACAGACAATTGGGGAAATAAACATCATATGATCACCCTAGGACAGATTCTTAACTAAAATTCACAAAGAAAACTTTTGGTTAGAAACACATGTGAAAGGTATAAATAGACGTTTCTCTTTTCCCTGTGGATACCAACAATACTTTTCTGACCAGAAAGCTGTATACTTCATGGAGTTAAAAAAAAAAAAAAAATAAATCCATTAAATTAAAAAATATAAAAATGTGAAAGTTTTCAAGTGTTTCTATCAGTTATCAAGCTCGTAATATATACAATTTAAAAGTCTACCATCATGCTTGTAAAGTTTGACTGTATAGAAAATATATTTATATTCTAAATTGTTCGTCCTCTAGCTGAAACAAGAATCAAACCTCTTCTGCGCTGGCAGATATTTGTGGTCTCCCTCTGGATTATGAAATACTTGAATCAAAGCTATAGGAAAAGTTAATGGGAAATTATTGTTTTTTCCCAAGGAAATTCAGGACTGGGGCAAAGGTGATGTGATTGAAACTTTCCAGGAGAAAAAAATGTTATTCATATTTAGGTGGAAAGAAGTCTCATTCTTTATACAGTCATCTACAATGGCAATTTGTACTCCTATTTCTCCCAAAGTGTTTTCTTTCTAACAGCTGATAACTGGAAATGGACATTAAGTAAAAATGAAAGAAAAAATCCTTTCACACAAGCTCCTATTACTGACAGTAGCATTCTGACACAGATATAATTATATTTAAGATGCTAGAATTGATATTCAGGAACAACTTCAGAAACTATCAAAGAAAATGGTAAATGTTAAATGACAAATGAAAGGCTAGATTCATTCATGTGCATCATAGTTTAAATTAATATCAATGAAGATTGCTATTCATTTAATTAATGTATTTCTTACTGATAAGCTATCAAGGCAAGCAAGCTACTAAGTGAATTCTTGCCCTCTTTTAATACATGTATAAAGAAATAATTGAAATAAACACAGCAGGAAGACACATGACTTTAGATACCTTTAGTAAATACACGATCAACAAAGTCTTAGGTTTTCTGTTGAGAATTATCATTTGTTCACACATTATACAACTATACATCCAAATCATAATTTTTTTCCCACATGGTGACCAATCTTTATGCCTAAATCACTTCCATCCAACCAGGCAAACTACTACTACATGAAACAGAACTTCTCAGATTGTCAACTGGAGACACACATCATTATCAGAAATCATATATCTTGCAGATCATTTATGGCATGACCTACAAGGAAAAAAAATACATATATTTTTCAGTTTAGACGAAAAAGAAGAAGAAACTCTTAAAAAGGGTTTAGTTACACGGCCCAAATAGATTGTTAGTATGGGTTACTACTGAATTAATTCAGTGTTCATGTTTAGTTTTGTTCTGTTAATTGCCTGGTTTTGTTATGCTCGTTGTTTGGTTTTGGTTTAGTTTTATTCTAAAAAAAATTACTGATGTTTTCAAAATGTACAAATTGTTAGCTGGTCAGTGGTAAGTCTACAGAGGTGTGTCAACATGCCAGAAGATTCATTTTTTTTAATATTGCATGGATTTATCTACAGTAGATGTTAAGTCATATTGAGCACTGTTGCAGAAAAAAAGTGTTAACATGTTAATAAAGAAATTAATTTTTTTTATCTACAGAAACATATGTTTTAGTGGGTTTGGTGTTCTCTTTTTCATTCAAATAAATTATTACTGCCTGTTTTTTTTAGGGTTTGAATTTTTTGGTTGGTTTGGTTTTGGGGGCTTGTTGGTGGTTTTGGTTTTTTTTGTTTTGGGGTTTGTTTTTGTTTTCGAGTTTTGTTTTTGTTTTCAGGTTTTGGTTTTAGTTTGGTTTTGTTTTTCATTTTCGTTTTGATTTTGGGATTTTTTGTGACAGTTTTAATGGAACAGTTCAACTCTCTGTGGGGTTCTTTTTAGGAGAGAACATCTGTTGAAGAGAGCTCTCCATTCAGCAGAGAAGCCGTTCAGCTGCATTGGTGGGACTCCAAAGGTTTAGTTTTCCAGTTAAATTTGATGACGCTAGAAGACACTAAAACTTGGAGTAAAAAGTCTTTAAAATTCTGATTGCTTTTTGAGTTTCAAAATTTATAGGAATGAACAGGAAATTTTCCATGTCCAGGCAAAAAAAGCCTTGAGCAACCTGATTCAAGTTCACCAGCTTTTAGCAACAGTTTGGACTCTCTGGCTTCAAGTTCCCTTTTGGTTCCTCCTTTTCAATGGTTGGCTTCCAAATGTTCAAAAATTCATCCTTTCCTAACCTTTAAGTTTTTAAACATTTTCCAGTAAATCATATTTTCTGGTAAATCCGAAATTTTAACTAATTGTTCTGAACTCATGGTTACTTTGTATAAAGAAAATAGTTTTAAAAAGTAGGAAAAAAGTATAATTGAGTCCCATTTTACTTTTACAGCATAATTTGATCTAATTTAGTTCAATTTAAAACAATAATGTGAATATTCTGGTATTATGCCATGATCATGGAATGACTTTAGCTTTCTCTCAAGGCACTTTTTCTCACCCTCCAGCACAGCCTAATGAGTAAGTTAAACACATGAACTGTTCTGGGTGCTCACACTGCAAAAGCTTTTCATTGAATAAAAAACACCTGAAGTCTAGTTGTAATGGTTTGAGAGAAACTGTAAAAGATTTATTTCTCTTTTTACACCTTTAGGCAGTAAAAGAATTGTGGTCATCATATTTGCATAAAGTTTGCTGCTTTTTGTTCTCACTTTGCTTCAAAAAAGACATTTTGAAGTAGATATGTTTGTGAACAAATGCATTCTGAGTTTAAATAGTGCAGCACATCTCACTGGCGTCTAGAATAAGAGGAAAAAATTCTGTGATGACCTTATGCACAGGAGGAAGCCACAAACTCATTAGGTTTCCTTATCAGATGACATGATCCAGAATGCAGGTTATTTCTTGATTCATGTTCCTAGTTCCAAAGGGAATGCTCTCAGTAACTCAGCAGGTGCCTGTTTCTGAGTCCTTGGAAGGGTCAGAGAACAAATTGTTAGAGTTACAGCAGCAGGGTCTTGAGATACCACCAATGTGTTCAAAGCTATCTTCCTCTGGTAAATGGGTAAGAGTGGCATGACCCTGTGGCCCTGCCTACAGCCCATAAGATTACAGACCTCATCATTTCTGCACTCCCTAAATTCTTCTGTTTTGCAACAGCTACTCTTCTTGAGGGCAAGGTAAGAGTTTGTTTCTCTGAATGACACAGCTCCTGTTGAGTTCAGATTTCATTATTGTGGTGATCTGTGACCCTTCACAGTTTGTGTCCATGACTGGCAGAGGCTCCCAGGTAAGATGGAAATCTTTTATGGAAAAATTGAGAATAGAGTTTTCTTTATAAAACATTTCTTAGTAGATCATACCTTTTTTTCTCCTAAAAGAAAAGAGTAGTTACAAAAAAAAAAAAAAAAATAAAAAAATAAAATTAAATTTTAGGTGCTTACTTCATGGATTTGTATACTAGTTTGATTTCTATGATTTCAAATGTAATGAGCATATTTCATCAACTGAGCTTATTTTTTTTTTTTTTTTTAACTCTCTCTATTGCATAAGATCAGGAAGCAATACAATTAGTCTTTTCTTACTCCAGTAAGTGGTGGCTTCTGGAGAGACTCTCCAGGTGATGTTCAAGAGCACAAAACATGTGGAATGTATCTAACTTTATATTTCTGAACCATTTTACTGAAATATGTTGTTCTAAAGTACAGTCCCATTACAGAAGTTTAAGAGGGAAGTGCTATAAAAACTGAATCATAGAATCACACATTAGTACTTTGCTCTATGTCTTGGGTAGAGAGCAAAAAAACTGTGGAGTTTCCATACCCTTAACATCTTGGCAGGGGACACGGTTTCAGCAGACAATGCCAAGTCCTCGGAATCCGGAGGTGGAGTCAGTCTTACCTCCCTTATGGGAAAGAAAAGACTCCTCCTTTTAACACACATCAAACTGCAATTGTTGCTATTCTTGCTGACGTCATAGAAGAAGACACAGCTGTTGCTACTGCTGCTACCGCTGCTGCTACTGGTGCCATTACTGTTGAGAGTGACAGTGCCTGCCACTGTCACAAGACCGCTGCCACTACAGGGGATGGGAGCCCTTCTACCACTGGCTGCTTCTTTGCTCATTGGGAACATATACAAAAATAAGCTACTAAAATTTTATTTGGGAAGCAAGATGTGTACAAAACAAAGCTTCTCAGAGCACTAGAAACTAACTGGTCTTGCTGGAGGTATCTATGACAACTAATTCTGTTGACACAGAATTATACTATCTGTGAACATAGAAACCCCGTGTCTCCCTTAAATAAATTTTCACTATTCAATGTGAAAACTCTTTGTCTGACAGGAAACATATATAAGTTTCTTCTGGGGTATAACTGAAATGACACTTAGAGTACATTGCTTTCAACAACTGATATCTTTTCCAGCACCATTAGGAGAATCTTCTTAATGTAAATAAATAAATAAATTTTCCATCCTTTGTAACTGTAGCCTATATATCTTTCTGGACATAGCAGTTCTTGCATCACACTAAGCAAGTTACCCCAGTACAAAATCTTGTATAATATAAGACAAACTAAAGATAGATTATTGTGACTTTTATCAAGTTTATTCAGGTCTGAAGAAGCTGTCCAGTATGACAATTTTAAAGAAAACGTGAAAGGACTTCAAAACAACAATCACAATAGGAGATGAGCTCTTCAGGTGCTTTTTGTGCTTGGTTCCATCTCATTTAAATTGTGGAAGATGACATGGACTTGCTCAACAGGTGTTTTCCTGCTCTGCTTTCTTTTCAGTGTAATGAAAGCAAAACCAGCCTGAGTCACTAGGAGCAAAAGCTTGGTAATTCTGATTTCTCCTTATACAGAAGTTCATATATTTGTACTTTAGGGAAATCTATGCTGACTCAGCTGTTCTCTACTAATATCTTTTTGGATGGCCACGTATTTTTTCCCCTCTCATGCTAAGGGCATATTTTTCCTACTGTTGACAGGTGTGTTTTTTTAATGTGTGTGTTTTGACACTTACTAACTTTTCAGCTTGGTGATTGTCTGTAAAATCAAATATCAAAATACAGACCTTTTATTTTACCATTAGTAGATCTCTTTTCTTCCATTTCTTAAGAACTTCTGATACGACTTAAACAATTCAAAACCCCTTGGAATTTTTTTGGCAATTTGGAAAATTTTCAATTCCTAAGCATTAAGTGTTCTTCTAAAGACTTTTTATCACTGTTCAAATCACTTTTAACAGCACTTTTACAATTATATTCTAGCTCCCCTTTATATTTTCCTTTGTATATTTTGGTTAATTTTTTTCTCATATTTATTAATTATTAACATAACTTGTAATAAATTCCTTGATTGTATTCACATCATAATTTTTACTTTTAATTAATTTATTATCAGGTCAAACAACATTGTTTGCTCATTACCACAAAAGTTCCTTGTCCTCTCTCATGTTGATAATACTGTTGCCTCAAATCAAGACCTCAATTTTGATTGCAAAAGACTCTTGATGAAATTTGATTTTTCAAATGCTGTCTTGTAATTAGTTTTAAATGATAATTTTTTTTCTTTATATGGGGAGTTCTTAGTTTAGTTTTGTTAGTTAAATTTACTTCTTCCATTTTTATATCAGCATCATCGCTACTGCCTGAGATTACTGGACATAATACCACATTTCTCAGGCAATCTTAGATGCCTCTGACAGTCAGTTTCACCTGTGGCAAATCTTTCTTTTCTCCTGAGTAGCGTCCTTAGATGAGTCATTCAAAACACAATAAATTACCCAAAAATTTTGCAGATCTTGAGCACTGCAAGAATCAATGCACATATGATCAGTTTGGTTAACAGCAAAGAAAGTGCTGCATATCATTCTGAGAACATTGCTGTGTGGAAGAATGGTGACATAGCACAGTGTCTTGGTTTGAAAAGACAGGTATCTACCTGGGAAACTGGGGTTTCCCTTAGAATGGAGAATGTAAACCCCTCACCCCCTGCCAAAATATAAATTTGCAATCAAGGGCTTTCAGGTAAAGATTTTGGGAATAGGAATAACAGTTCTTTACTAAGAATATTAACAATACAAAT
>VWYO01011485.1:111890-142626 GCA_013400275.1 Rhadina sibilatrix
GGAGGTGTTAATGGCCCATTATCAGAAGGCGTCAGGCCTCTCCCCCTTGAGTTACAAGAGATAAAGAAAAGCATCTCCCCAAACTTTGAACAGATGAAAATAGAATACACAACCCAGGACACACAGTAACATTCAGCTATTCATTGTGTTATGAATATACAATCCTTTTTTGTTTAATAGTACAGTCTCCAAGTGTATCTGCAATCACGAGGGGAAAACTGCTTAAAGCATCTGAATTTTATATCTCTAAATGTCATGCATAAAAAAAGGTTTGTTAACTCACCCTTTATCATTCTTTCAGATACCAAGTTTATGATTTGTTTATGATTTGTTTATGAAACAGCAAATGGACACACCCTACAACACATTAAAACTGGGTTATACCTCTGAGTCACTGAATTTCGCAGTATATTTTGTTTGCATGTGTGGGTTTGTGATAGAACAGACTAAGAAAATCCCCAAACATTTGGAACACATAAAATAAAATAGCCCTTCATTTAAACTAGGGCTTATAATTTTTTCATCTTCTACAAAACAGTTGGCATTCTATTTCTAGCATTAAATACATAATTTCTAAAAAAAAAAAGTTACACAAGTTTCAGTCAGAACTATTCATTCATCCACCAATCTACCAGAGAATAACAAAAGGTAAAATCACCAGATCTTTGAACTTAGTTTTCTTTCCTTCTTATTACTTGGAATTAATTCAACATCTAGATAACACTTTCACTTCCTGTTACTAAATTATTTTCAGAATAGTTAGGCAAAACAATATGTTATATGCCATATGTATGACTACAGTCAACATCTGAAAATTAACATAACTTGAAGTTCAGTGGCATTCATTTTTGAAGACATTTTTTCTTGATATAACTGTAGAAACCCCTCATTTTACCCTTCTTGCCCCTTGCCAGCTACAACCCCAGATGGGCTTTGACTTTCTAAACCTATCCCTCTCTCCTGGTTTGAAAGACAGATGTTTGCTAAGGAAGGCAGGAGCCTCCCTTGGAAAATGTAAGCACCTTCCCTCTGAATTATTATAATTTTGAAATTTAGGGACTCTCAGGCACAGATATGTGCATAGGAATAACAGTTCTTTACCAGTATGTATAATAAAGCCATCAACCAACAACAACTCTGACATTAACAACAAACAGAACCACAATCCCAGTGACAGCCTTCTCAGCTGCAGGCACGTTCCGTTTCGGTGCAGTTCCGGTCACAGCCGGCAGGGGCGCTGGTGGCTCCCGGCGGGCAGGGTGGGTGCGATGATTCCCCCAAGGCTGCAGGGGGCGCTGTGGCGCAGGCTCGGGGAGCATGAGGCAATGGCGGCTCGGCCGAGACAGGGAGGGATGGAAGAGAGTCTTTGCTTCACAAACCCCCTGGGGCAGCTGATCCCGGTTCCCCAGCAGCAAGCTGGGGATGGCAGGATGTCTCGGCAGGAAGGATGTGTGGGGCTACAGTGCAGCAAAAACTCAAAGCAGTGCTGAGGAAGCAACAGGGGCAGGACAGTGGTGGCCCAGCTCTGAGCAGGGCAGGGAGAGGCGAGCTAAGGATCCCAGACAGGCAACCAGATGATGATAGGTCCCTCTTTTAATGAAGTAGCTGCTAATAAGGTTCCAGTTCACTGGCTGCTCTCACAAGCAAAGGCTCACCCCATGCAAAAAGAAGCAGCTCTGGGCTGGGCTCTGGCTGCAGCAGTGAGCTCCCTTCCTGAAGCAGCAGCTCCAACCATCCTCATCCGAAGCCAAGAGAGAGAGCCAGCAGCTGCCCCAGCCCTGTCTTTTACCTGCTCAATGCTCATGGTATCTCTGCCCCTCAGAGAGAAACTCACAGATAAGAAAAGTGCAACCAGATAGATGGTCTCCTCCCCTGAGCCTGGCCACTTTTTTTGTTTAAGTACCCTGTTGTTAGTGTTTCCTAAAAACTTACTGGGGGTGGGGGGGGATGGGTGGAGGGAGGAATCCCTAAGTAAAAAGGAACAAAAGGAAAGAAACCAACCCCCCAACACCCTCACACCTTTAGAGTGAATAAATTCTTTCTGGGTCACCAGGTTCTTCTTCCAGCTTCTCTACACTTCCAGTTTTATATGTGAGCATTTTTAGGAGCTGTTTGTTCATTTCTGTAAGCCTTGTGTCATGTTTGCTTGATGTTATTTGCTCAGGAAGGAATGCTCTTGAGTTTAGAGGAGGTGACTCTTGAAAATCCACTGATTCTCCTCTTCACGAATTTACATCATTAAATTCTCCAAAGAAGCCTAAATCTACTTGCACAAAGCTTAAGGCTGTGATCCTGCTTTTGTTACCTTCGTTTTCCACTCCCATCTCCCCACCATATCCCAGAATTTTAAATTCTATTATATCTTAAACACCACAGCCAAGGCTGCCCCAACCTTCTGATTTCCCATCAGAACTTTCTGGTCATGTTATTTTTTTTTTTTTTTTTTAATACCAAATATAGAGGAGCATCTTTTACCATCTGATCCTTAATAATCTGTGCCAGGTTATTGTTATACCCACCACAAGGTTACCATTTTGGTCTGCCCACTAATCCTGAACTTGTAAGTGACTCATCATCCAATCTAAGGTAGAGCTCCATAAAGTCCTGCTCTCTTTTCCAAAAGGGTGACTCCCCATTCTCACTTCTTCATCGTGTTCTTTCTAAAAAATGTTATATCCACTCAGTGTAGCATTCCAGTTGTGTGACCTATCCCAACAGATCTCTTTCACCTCAAAGCAAACATAGCATGCATATCTCAAATTTCTCCTGTCTGTTCCTCATGCTGTATACCTTCTTACTGTGTGGTACTTCAGAGACAAAACCAATCGTGTGCCCATCTCCAACAGATTTCAACTCCTCTTCCAGACCAAAGACTTCTTAGAAAAACTACTGCAGTACTACCTTAATTGAAATTAATTTGTAGATGTAACGGTAACACCGGTGACATTGAAGCATCAGTAGGAAATCATATTCAACCTTTAGAAGCAACCCATTTATACTTAAACGCTATTTTAAACAGGTTTGTTGTTGTTTTCCAGTTGGTTGGTTTGGGTTTCTTTTCCTAGAATAGGGCAAGATGTCATTTGTGTGGATCTGTGAATGATCATTTGTGAGAAGGTTGGCCTAAGGGCAGGACTGCTTATATTCAGCTCTGTGAGAAAAAAAAGACTTTTTTTACCTCTTAACTACATGAGAAAAAGGAAGCAGGTTCATCAGGGGAATGACTGGATTCATGTCCTTAGAGGAAAGAGGTCAATTTTAGCAAAACTGATTGCAAAGAGAATATTTTTTTCATAAAGTTCTGAAATGTGTTTTTACCTCCAAAATATTCCACAATGTGCAAGAATTTACCAAGAACAGTTTGAAAGCTCTCAATATCTGACTTTTCTATAAACAAAAATAAAAGGAAAAAAAATTACAAATTAAAAAATAAAATATATCAAAGCCAAATGAGATGTGAAATTCTATCTATTCAAAATAAGCATTACTTCCTTAGTGTTTTTTCAAGACTTCATATTTATATATGTTTTAATGAGACTAATTTCAGTGAATCAGTCGTTTGCTTGGAACATATTTTCTTTTATGGCTTAATTTCATCTGCCTTTTTTTCCTATTCATTGATATTCTTTGCACCAAATTTCCACATCAAAGTTCTAAAATACTTGCATTTAGAGAAAATATATCATTAATTTAGTCATTATTTAAAATAATTAATCTGAGGATATTTTATGTTTTCTATCAATTATTACTTTTATTTTTCTGTCTTTATATTTCAATAATTTATACTTCCGTCTTTGTTAAAAAAATTTGGTTTACTTTGTTGGTTAAAATTATGCAAATTTAAACCAATAGTTTATTATGCATTAGCAAGAGAAATAATAGACATTGTAGGGGTTTTTTCTATCCAAACATAATTAAAATGCCTTACTGCAATACTGAAGAAATTGATTATAAAGTGCCACAGTTAAAGCTTGCTTATTTGGCAAAACACCCCACATCTGAGACCTTCTCTTAAAATCCATATATTTTGAGGGTGACAAAAAAGTTTTGACAAATTACTCTACCATTTATTCTATGACATATCTGCCACCTTCTTGTCCTTGCTTCTTCTCTTTGTAGAGTTTGATGTTCCCTGGCATGCCTAGCATAAATTTGCAGTCATTAGGGGCAAAAGCTGATTATTAATGCTTACCAGCAAAGTATCGTATCAACCTGAATACAGAGAAAGTGTATGATTTGGAAACTTTATTTGGACTAAAAAAGTTTTATTCTGTGTATTTTTTTGCAACTGACAGAGCTATTCAGGTGTACAGTACAATTCAGTCAAGTTAGGGGAGAAAGAAAAATTTAAAGTAAAATTTTCATTTCTCAAAGTACATTTTGTATAGATATATTTCTATGTAGTCTTATCAAGATTAAAAAACCCAACATATTAAATATGTAAAATTACGAATCTAAGATTCTTCTTTCTCCTTCAGAAAAACAGCAAGCTGAGTACTAGAAATACTCTTACTTTCTTTACAAGAATGTGTGAAGGATATGGCTTATCATTATTGCCAGTATGATAATGCTGTAAAACCAATATTGCATACAATAAGAAACCACTTCTCAAATATCCACATCTTCCTATCAACACCTATGTCTTTATACAGCTACAGTATGCTTATGAATCTTCTGAATTAACATTGAAGACATTGACTATTCAATTACATCCCTAATAAAAAAAATCTTTTTTACTCACCTAAAATACAATGCATGGGTTTATATTAGCCGTCATTTATTTATTGCATTACCATTTCAATTCTCAGTATTAATTTTGCCAGCATGCTATCTTAAAGGAACACAACAGAGAAAGCAGATAGCAAGCTTTTCATAATCTTAAATCTCAACTGTTGTTCATCAAACAGCTATCCAATTAATCTTGACTAATGCAACACATTGCTCATGACAACTTTACATTTCCTTGCATTTAGTAAGCTGATTTAAATAAAGGCAATTTGGCTGATGCTTTAAAACATAACCCTGTGCATCGTTTACAGTACTGTTCTGTGGGTTAATCCTGTTCACAAAAGCACAACTTATGAATGTATATTTAGCTTTATATCTAGTATTGTCTCTGGTGATATTATCTACCATTGAGTTATAGGTGTCATACTAGTATCAGTTTTCTTTTCTCTAGATAACTTGTAACAATCTAGTAGATTGCAAAGTTTCCCAGATTTTGCCATTATTTTTTTAATAAATAATTCTAAGATGGCTTTGGAAAACTTAGGCAACTAGAATATGTACATTTTATTTCTTCATTGCAGAAACAGAATTAGATATTTATTAGATATTAGATATATTAGATATTAGATATAGTTTGAACTATATCATTAATACAATGATGAATTTACTTTTTAGTGAAATTATGCTGGACATTTTCATCATACTTAGAGAATATTTGGAATTACAGAACACATTGTTCTAACTTGGCAAAAAATAAATGGTCTCCTGAGATAGTTTTTCATTAATGAAAAGGCCTAATTTTCCTTGATTCTTTTGCAGATAATATCAATGAAAATTTTGAAAAGTCTTGTATAAAAGAATGAAGTATGGATTTGCTTTAATATTTTCACTTCAGAGATCAAAGTTTATTAAATTCCTTCTTTCCAAGAAGGAAGAAAGGGGATGGAAAAATGTGCAGTCAAAACACATGTAAACAAATGTTTGCAAAGTCTATGGTATTTACAATAAACTGCATAACAAAAGATGACTGGCTGGAAGTAATGTCATCTTGTTTTATCCCTTCTTTGTTTCTGTGTTTATAGATTTTGGCAGCTTGTATTATTAAGAATACATTTTCTCTTCATTTAATTGAAGTAATTTAAATATAACATATAAACACAATCCCTCCTCCCAAAATGCATAATCAGGATAATGCTAGCATTGTTATCCATAATAATTAATGATCAAGTTGGCTTGGCAATAGTTCAAACATATCAACTCAATGAGAGAGAAAATCAGATTCAATGAGGCTGGCCAGGGTGAGATAAGGTCCTAAGAGCTGAGTTTGGTGCAAAACCCCCACAAACAAATAAGAAAAACAAACCAGGGATAAATACACAATCCCCCAAAAAGCATATGACCACAAATGAAAAAAAAAAAAAAAATGCCAATGCTTAGCGATCCTGATAATTATTAAAAGGTAATAAATAAAAATGCTGTAATAATAGGATTAAAACTTTGATAAAATTTTACCATTTGTGCTTTTTAGAGACTTCTCATTGATTTATTGAATGTCCTTACCACCCAAAAAGTATATAGCACATAAAAGTTTCAGCTTTCTCACTGCACTCCAGAAAAAAAAAAATATAGCATAGATTTTAGTCTGACAGTTTGCACATAATATATTTGTTATCACATAGATAGGTCATATTTATTTCTATGAATTTAATTTCTTTCTTACCTGCTATGCATATAGCAAAATTTCCCTTCAACAAGACCCTGAAAGAAACATTTAATCTGAATACCAGAAAAAAATGTTATTAGGTGAATCCAGGATTATATTTTATGGCCCTGATGTTTCATCACATGAGAATGAAATTGTTCTATGTTTTCCAGTGGTAGAAAGTGTCCTGAAAGACATTGCAAATAGCATTTTAAACCCTACAGTATTCAAATAAAGGAAATGGCATTCTTCTTTATGCTGATCTGCTGTTTTCAGAGGCAATTAAAATCCCCTGTGGGGTGGAAACAAAAGACAAAAATAAGTTAATTGTTTCTTCATTTTTTAAGAAAGGAAAGCATTATTTTATCCTCATCTGCTCATTCTTAACAGATTTATTTTTCTTCTGGAATCTTTAAATCATTGTCTCAAGTACCTAATATAGTACTCAAGTACACTTGACATTACTATATACATGTTCTTCTTTTTGAAAATCAGACTGGTGTATGTTGGGAGGAATTGTGAAGATCACCTAGTCCCAACCTTCCTGCCACGGACAGGGACACCTTCCACAAGACCAGGTTGCTCAGAGCTTCATTCAGCCTGGTCTTAAACATTTCCAGGAACAGGGCAACCACAGCTTCTCTGGGCAACATCTTTCAGTGCCTTGCCACCTTCACAGTAATTTATTTATTCTTAATATCCAATCTGAATCTACCCTCTTTCAGTTTGAAGCCATTCCCCCTTGTCCTGTCACTGCATGCCCTTCCTGTATGTCCTTTTGGTACTGGAAATCTGTGTAGTGGTTTCATGTTTGCCAAATTCTGTTTACCAAATTTAGTGTAGTGGTCTAAGTGTCTTTTCTACTGTGAGATAGAATAAGTAGAAAAGCAAGTAGGCCCTACTTAAAGGTTCAAAGATAGATTTATTAACACACACTAAAAGAAGGAAAACTGAGAATCAAAATGAAACTTTCAAAACACTCTTCCTCGCTCACAAACTGTTCACTTTCCCACACACAATAAAGAGACAAAACCTGTGATTTTCAGTCAGTTCCACCATTTGAAAACAATCTTTCATCAGGGAGAGGTGTCTCTCTTAGAACTTCCATTGAAACATCACCACAAGAAAACTGTCCTCTGGTGGCTCCCATGTCACGAATCTGCAGCAACCCAGAAATTCTGCAAACCATGAGGTCCTTTCCCATTAGCAGTTTCCCAAGCTGCTTATGGGTCATTGGCTCAAGCATACTGGCATGTCACTTTTTAAAGATGAACGACTCCAAAGGCAAAGGATTCTTCATCTCAGGGAACAGAGATGTCTTCTCACTTCTTCAGTGGCACAGAGGGCTTCTCCTCTCTCTGTCCAGACGTGTCATGGGATCACAAGAATCACAACTACTTCACTCAGTCCATCACAGATACCTTTGCTCAAATCCACAAATCTAAATAATCATCTCCCCAAATGCATATTTTCCCATGATTTAAAGGGATAATCTGCATATAGAGTTCATTACCATGGCTCAGAGAAGTCTAGTCTAAAATGACAACTCCTCAATCCTTTCTCCCAATAGTCTTTTCACTCTCTCTTCACTGACTGTCCATGCTGCGTTTCCCTATAGTTCAATCACTTTGTCCTTTTCCTCTCTCTCAGGGAAGGGTTAGAGCTCTGGAAGTTTCACTTAGTGCCAGGAAAGAGCTGAAGCTTGCCCAGGCCTGCAGTGGTTATGTGACCTCTGCCAGGCGGCAGCCGCTAGGATTTCAAAGCCATGAGGGCGAGGGAGGCTCAGGGGCCAGGATCTCAGTAGCTGGGTAGGCAGATGGATGCCTCCTCCTCCACCCCTCGTCTCATCCAGGGTAGCCCAGCTCAGAGCTGCTCCCTGGGGCCCAGTGAGGAGAGATCAACCCCCCAGGCTGCTGCCGGGGCAAGTCTAAAACTGGCTGGGTGTTGGTAGCCAGGGCTTTTCCTCCCCTCCCCTGCTGCCAGCTGCCACCGGCCTGTATGGTTGGTATTACCTGCTGCCAAGCTGGAAGGAAAAGAGCCAGCTCAGGCACAGTCTCAGCTTTGTATGTGCATTCACAAGGTCACGTCCAGCTTCCTCAGTGGTTAAACAATATGTCAGTATCTAAGAGTTGGTTTCTGATAGGTCCCTGTCTTTTCTAAAACAATTCCAAGGTCCTGACAGGGATCTGTTTCCACTTTAACTAAAAATCAAGCTCTGTTAACCCATGACAATCCACAATAAGGTCTCCAAATGCACAGAATGAATTCTCAAGAGAATGCTAACATTCTGACACAAACTTTTGGTATCTTTTGCAGCTTATGGTGCATTGGCATGTTGCAGGAAGCCCAAAGAAAAGACTTAACGTTTTTCTGTGTCTAAGTCTAGCAGATAATAGGTTGCATAATATGGAACAACCTGGATACTGATCAAATTGTCCGTCCTCCAATGCATTATCTTTTTTGCTCTAAAAGAGAGTAAAACTTAGTACTTCCAAAGCAGACACCCAAGGGGCCATCATTTCAATTTTCCTAATAGGAAAATTATAGCATTGCAATCTTCTGACTGGAAAATTAATAAGGTATTTTGTGTAACAATATAATTCCAACAGATTATTCCTGGCTAATTCTCCCTGAGATGCTGTAGCTATATTTCTGCTATGAGAGACAGTTGTGGAAGAAAGTGGTTAAAAACAGAGCAGTTAAGTTTTAACATGTGTAACAGGGAAATCCTTGAATGACCTGTAAAACTGTCAGCATTGGCCTACCTAATCCTCTTTTAAGAGTCAAGGACTTGACCCATAAACTGCAAGAAATTTAACAAATGACACCTTTCTTCTAAAATAATAAATGCTATTTTAAAAATATGAGTAAGGTTAAGTCTCACCTGATAGTCTTGTCTGCCTGGTTTTACTTCTTCAGTTGAACTTCATGGGAACTGAAAAACCATCTCTAGAGGTAAAATATGGCATAATCTGCACAAAGAAACTTTCTTCCTGATTACACCAGTTAATGAATGCCTTGTATTTTGTAGCCTGCTTATACCTTCACAATAATTAATTTAACTTTTCTGCCCTATCTATGGTTGGTTTTGCTATTATAATAGAACCCTACCCTTTATCCTTTTAATGTAAACTGCGCTACACAAGCACTGTTTGAATATATTTCCCTTCTGTATTTTTGTGTAAAATGAGTTGCTATAAGCACAACTACCATATTTCATGTTACTGAAAGGTAAAGGAAGTAGTCTTAGGTTACAGCTTACAAAGAGGAAAATATTCCTCCTTTCTGTTCAATTATACATTTGAAAGGGAAAGATTTTTGTAAATCAATTGATACAGTGTTTCAGGCTCCAAATATTTGCTGAAATTTAAATAATTAATTTAATTTTAATCTCTCACTATAAATTAATTTCCATCTTTTGCACAACTAGTTATCCTAGGAAACCTGTCCTCAGCAACTGAGACTGGCGTAACGCTTACAGAGACCTGATGTGAGGTTTGAGACACCTTGTCCATTAGCACCTTGCAGAAGTGCATTTAGCATAATCATAGGGGGAAGAGAAATTATATATTTTGAGATCTTGCTTGTTCCTGCTCTTTAAACCATTTCCAAAGGGAATGAAAATGTCAGTGCATACGGCATAAATGTAATTCTAAACAGAGATTGCATTTGAATTACAGCTCAGAGACAACATCACCATCTGTCCAAAAAGTCCTTTCTGATCTCCTCGCTCAAAATGCAAGAGAATCAGAGAAAGCACGTGACACCATGAGAGAACCATAGCAAAGCAGCTAGCTCTCCATTGTAATAAAAAATTAACTTAAAAAGAGGTGCTTGATAAGCCCTCCAATCCAATCTCATTATTCCTTGATGGTCTACCGCTTACTCATTGACTGAATTTCTTAGCACTCTCTAATGACTATAAAAGCTTTTTTTGGTGAGAAATTTTGGCTCATACTAACACAAAGCTGAAACTTTGTATTAGAAAGTCTTATTCCACAAAAAATGACAAAGCTGTCAATGAGCTGCTGATGCATTAAGGCATTATTTATAGAAAATGGCCAATTGAAATTTCTTGGACTAAACAGTTTTTTGATAAGCATTATTTCAGTCTAGGAGTGAACTAATTGGTACTTGAATACACTGTATGAAATATTGTTTAATTTACTGGAAATTTAGCTATACAACCAGAAGAAAAAATATTTGGGTCCTATTTCTTCCTCAAATAGACTGATTCTGTGTTTGTATTGGTATTTGCTTAGCTTACACCTGTATATGTATTTAGGGTAAAAATACAATTTTAATTGCTCCATTTTGGTTTACAATAAATATGGATAAGAGTTTGAGTAGTTTTTAGATAATTTTATTAACAAAGTATGAAAAATGTCTTCTGTATTTCCAAACTGAACTTTTAAGTAGAAAATAAATTTTTACATTTTCATATTCCTTATAATTTTTTGATGAAGTGAAAACTCCTAAGAGTACATCATGGCAAGGCCACTACAAAACAAATAAAACTGTAATTATATATTATATATAACAAGTGCAGTTGCATTATATTTTATGGAAGGAGGAATAGAAGTAGACAGAAGAACAAAATATATCGTCACTTAACCTGAAATTTATAGTTAAGTATCACTTCTCTATATAAACATCCCTATCAAATTAAATTGCCCATTCAGGAAGCAAGGGAGGATACTTGGCCTTTTTCTGTGTTTGCATTCAAGAGCTTAAAGGGTCAACTATTTATTGGGAAAAGGTCACCTTAAGACCTTAAATTGGGAGTAGGAACATAGTAAGTAAACAAACAAACAAAAAATTTCTAAATATTAAAAAGCACTGGTAAAGCATGTGGATGTGACAGTTAAAAAGAGCCATTTCATCATATGAGAGATTTTGTATTGACTGGGCTTCTGAACCTTATGTTAGCCAAGGAATATTAAAAATGCCCTTTCAGAGAAAGCCAACTTCTTAAATAAAAGTCAAATGCTGATTTGATCAGAGACTACCTGGTCACGTCTATAAATCTTCTGGAACTGATACTGTTCTGAATTCAGAATTATTAAAAGATTTGGGAAATGCTGATATATTCTGTTGTAAAGAACTCACTGAACTATGAGTATCTGTGGCCTGACTTGACAGTGCAAGGAGCAGACCTGGAGCTGTAGGATGTCTTGGTTTGGAAAGACAGGTATCTGCCAGGGAAATTTGGAGTTTCCCTTGGAATGGAGAATGTAAACCCCTCACCCTCTCTAAATTATTATAATTTTGCAATTAAGGGCTTTCAGGCAAAGATTTGGGAATAGGAATAACAGTTCTTTATTAAGAATAATAAAAAAAGATACAAATGTGACAGTACAAAAAACGAGCAAGCAAACAAACAACAATCCTAGAAGCACTGACAGAGTCAGAGCTACAACCTGACACCCTGTTGGTCAGGGTGTTGGAAACAACCCAAAGCAAGTCCTTCTGGAGTGGCAGATGTGGTGCTGTGTGAGTAGAGATGATCCTAAGAGAAAAAAGGGTCCAGTGATGGTGAGAAGGGTCCAGTCTTTCTCCAGAAATCCACTGGAACCACATACCTCGTGTTCCTACGTCTCAGTTTTTATCTAGGTAAGAATGGTTGGCTCCCCCTCACTGGGTGGAGCATCTCACGATGGGATGATGGAATGTGTCATATCATTGGTAAGCCTTAATGGCCCATCAGCAGAAAATATCCCCCTGGAGGGAGGAGGAGTGGTGAAAGAGATAAGAAACACTGCCCCACTTGGTTTTAACAGCTGGCCCATTATCAAAAGGCACTTGCCCCCCTCCCACCAGAGTTACAAGAGAGAAAGAAAAACATCTCCCCAACTGCTTTCAACAGATGAAATAGAATACACATTTTTGGTTCCATAACCGAAGACACAGGACAATAGATGTGCTGGTTCAGTGCTTGTTAGGGAAGCAATGCCCTAACAAAAAAAACACCAGAAAAAGTAAGTGAATATTACATCTCCTTGAAAATATCACTGAAAGAAGATACACATGCTGGAAAGACACAAAGTTCAAATACTGCAAAATATGAAGAACATTTCAGTTCTAAATATCAGTCTTCCTTTCTATTGGGATGTAACCAGCTAGTGGTACACATACCTGTTTTCAGCAGTATTACTCTTGACATACTCTGAGAAGGTGCTATATCTAAGAGAAATACAGTGTATTTTCTTGTAAATTAATCCAGGATCAAGGTAAAATTATCTTTCTTCTGCCAGTGAGCAAGTTTTTGAGTATAGACACATTATGTTCATCCCTACATTGTACCTATTCCACTCTTTCTTACTGTCTTAAGAACAAAGAATGACAACTGTGATTATAAGTCTTGGAAAATGTTTTTATTTATAGACCTCAGTGTTCTTTAAAAAAGGAGATAAAATTCAGTATTTTTGATACAAGATGAAATGGATTCATGAAAAGTTGCACTTAACACTAAACAATTCTGATTTCAATTCAAATGTGTTATCCACCAAGCATGCAATATATCTGAACACTGGATAGCATACACAATTCTTATTCTTGATGAGACTTCTGAAGGGAAATGAATATACTCAAGAATAGGAAACCAGAATATATAAATTAAACAGTTAAAAACTCAAACTGGCAGTAGTTTCTCGCCATATGCTGTGCTCAAAACGTGATGGTTAAACATGTTAAGACATCAGGTCATTGCCTGAAAATAAGAATCTGAGCCTCATTTAGTTGACCAACTGTGATGCCAGCACAAATAAATGATTTACACTACTGGATATGCAGAGTGCTCTGTGGAGTAACAGCATGTGGCATTCTTTGACAACACTAATATTGAATTAGCTGCCTGGAACTTGAGTGATGATTGAAATATGCTTATACATTTAGCATTAATCCAATATAAAAGTCATGTAGAATTTTAGTCAAGAAGGTGGTATTTTATTTCATTTAATTCCTGTGTGTGAATTTGATTACAGATGAGATGCAAAACTGCAGAATTAATTTTTCTGTATTCTAAAATAAAATTTGGTGGGTTTTTTTGTTTTTTTGTTTTTTTTTTTTTTTTAATTGCAAAATAAATCTTAAAATACAGAATCTCAATTGTTGTTATTACATGCTTTTATATACCTCTTAACTTCTCCTACATGGTGTTTATGCTTTTTTTGGGGGGAGGAGGGAGTATTTTCCCACCAAGTATTATAAGTCACCTTGATCATTCCCTTAGTTGCAAAAATATACTGACATATATTTTTCAGTTCCAATATGTATACAATTAGACTGTTCTACAAGACTTGTACATTGAACTCCATAAAAAATGAGTTTAGGAATATTTTAAATTTTAAACTCTATACATAATTATGTATCTTCACTGAACTTTAAAAAAAAATCTAAAACAAACAAACAAACATTTAAAAATAAACAAAAACCAAAATCAACTAACCAAACAAAAAATGAACAGAAATATCAAAAGAAAAAAATACTCTGTTAGAATTTTACTAATTTTTTGCAGGAGCAGCTAATTTAAATTTTTTACTTAACTAAGAATAGATTTACATCATTACCTTATATGAAATGTTTGAGATTCAGCAGTCACTAAAATGTGACCCTCTCAGAAAAAGTTCATAGGGTATCAAATCTTCAGATATATCCTTATCCTTTGAAAGCATTTCAAACCCTCAATTATGATCCTGGCTGGAGGATTAAATTTTAGTCAGGGTGATAGCTATCATGAGAACATACTGTGTACCTGGTTCAGAGCCACAAAAGAAAACTTGCATTGCAGAATGAGGCCTTGCTCCTCAGTTTGGACTACAGCTTCTGTTACTGCAAAAATTTGAGAAAAAAGTGAATTACAAAATAAATAAATCAACAAAAATTCAACCCATATGAAAGTCTTAATTGGGAACAGCTGGCATTTTTTATCATCCTTTCCATCCTGCTGCCAGTTATTTATGAAATATAATGATGAATTATTATGCTTCTCTCTATATTTTCACACATGAATCTGTTTTGAGGTGTCTTCTAAAATAAATGCACTTCCCACAAAAATTATATTTCCCACAAAAAATATGTTATATTCCCACAAAAATCTCTATTTTTAAATTATGTCAATAATAGTGATGTCAAAGATGTCTTATAGGAAAATAAATATCAAAGTTAAAACTGAATTGTCAATTTATGACGTAGCGATATTTTCTCCATAATTCAGGAAAAAGAAATATTGAATTGCAATGAAATTAGTTAATTCTGTTATCCAAAAACTCTTATTCAGCATGCTGAATAAAACTCTAGAAAACTGCCAAAGGAAGTAAGAAAAGAAGTAAATAATTGCATACATTCTCAGAGCTTCAGAAGAGACCATCAGGGAACTTAAAGCTTGAGATATTAAGACCAGTTAATGCATAGATGAATCCTAAGGATTTTTTTTTTTTTTTCCTATGGAAGTGAAGTTGTTTTTACTATTTAAGAAAAAAGTACTATTCTGTCAATTTTTGGCAGAAAATTATCTTCCTGCCTGGAAGGTGGGAAAGGGAAATGTCAGAAGTGTCATCATCCCTACAACCAATTTTGTCTCCCACTCCAACTGCAGGTTTCAAAGACTGAGAGGATCATTGCACAGGTACGCTGTAGCTGAGAAATGGGAGGAACAAAGTCTCAAGGAAAGGGTTGAACTTAAGGAAAAGTAAGACAAACAACATGACAGTTGATGAATCAGTGGGAACACAAAGAAATTGGAAAGCAAAACGTCATAGCTTTGCTCTCCACAGCTGAGCTAAATGGGCCCAGAATGCTGTTACATGCAACAGACAATGTTTTATGATATGCTTCCAGTGACATCTGGGCTGGGTCTGCCAAAAGGGTTCTTACAGCCCATAACTTGTTTAATAATAATCCAATATTCATCTGAGTAAATAAAGCGCCCTTTGCTTTGGCACCACAAAATGCTATTTTTCAAAAGTAGACATAAACCCCACAATAATACCCCACTAATAAAATATTAATATATCCATATTTTGCTTGCCTTTCCCCTCACTCCTGCCCTCACCTCCAGAAGGCATGCCCTTGCTTTGCTGGAGGCACAATCCTGTCAAGACACAAAAAAGCACCAAACCAAGAACTGCATAAATTGATTAATCTTCAGCAGCATATCTCCATGGGCCTCTTGTGCACAGGAAAGAATATTTTGGTGTTGTCCATAAAAAGTAGATGAATCTACATGTGAATTCTGATTGCTTTTTGATATATATGTTGAAATAAAATATAATAAATGTTATTTCTAGTTAACACATTCAATGACCACAGTTAAATTAAGAGTATTTCCAGCATCAAGTGATGTATACCAGAAAAGACAACATTAAGTCTTAGTGGTTTAGTAGTTAAATGTCTTTCTCAAGATCACTGCAGCCAGTGCCAAACTTGAAGCAGTAATCTTCATTGCTTCAATGAAGATATGATCATATGGATCATTGAGACCATAGCTTTTCTCAATTGCCTCTACCCATGTTTGGAAGAATACTGACGTAATTTCCTTAATGACTTCCCATTACCACTGTATTATTGAAGATATCAAGAGTTCTGCGTACAGTTTTATTAAGATTAAAAGCACTGCACTTTTGGTCAAAAGTAATTACATTTCTTTTCATTTTTTGTTCACTTTTTTTATTTTCAAACTGGTATTGTCTCCGGCTGCTGGTAACTGATCGAGTGGTCACTCCAGTGCCGTGACCTTCCCCAGCGAGACTGTCCCAGAGAGGGGTGGCTCGGGCTTCTGGGGTCACAGGCACTCGGCTGTGATTTCTCTCTTTTGTGAAGCTGCTTGCAGCAGCTCTGGCCCTAACAGCTCTTTTGTGAAGCTGCTCTCAGCAGCTCTCTCCGGCAGCTCCAGTCCAGGCGACGCAGGAATGAGCAGGAGGCAGGCGCCCAGTTGAGAAGGCTCTTTATTTCTCTAGAACCGACGACTGAAGGCAAGCAGTGTGGTGAAACATGGGGTTATACAGGGTTTAGGGAAGGCGGGGCTGACAACTTGGACCAATCACACGGGGAATTGAGAAACTGGCCAATCAGGGAGAGGATCCAAAATGAACCAATCAGAGAAGGGGAAAAACTGGGAAGTGAAGAAACAGCCAATCTGGGGTAACAAATTAACATGGAGCCTCAAGGGCTCATGGGTTGAAACATTTTAGTCTCTCTAACCGAACACTCAGTTTCTCAGGGAGACTTCCCTGTGGAGAGTTCTGCCATACAGCCTATACGCTGTATTCCCTCCATGGCAAGGCAAGCTCCCCTGTGGTAACCTCAGGGGTTACCACATGGTATGACAACATAAAATATTAGGTTGCTCTCCATGATCAAAAATGAAAGGTTAGATCTTGATTCAGATGTTGCAGTACTAAGTAAAGTAATATTTACACACCCTCAAAATGATGATCATTAAACCTTAAAAGCCTGCTTTATACATAATAATGAAATGACATTTATTGAACTCTATAATTGGAATGATGAAAAAAATCCATTCTCTGTCATCACTGTCACTATTTGAATTAGTTAGTACCAATACTACAACTTTGATCTAAATTACTTTATGGTATTGTAAGTCGTAGGAAGATTTATCTTCTGATGAACTTTTTACGTATAAATCACTTAGAAGTAATTTTGTATTTATTATAATCAAAATTAAATCAGGTGCAATATGCAACAAGCAGGAGTTTCTATTATACTCAGTGGGTTGCTTTGAGTTTTTTGTACCTAATGTGGTCTGCATCTATTCAGAAATTTTTCATTGATTTTTGCATCATTATTCTGAGTTCACAAACAGCAGTAGATCTAACATAATGATTGTGTCAGAATATCTTATTGCAGCTAGAATGAAGTATTAATTCACATGAAATTATTTTCATCTGGTTCCCAATAAAATTTTTAATTTAATTTATTTTTAATTTATATCTAGTACAGATGAATATAGTAGAGAAATAATTAGCAGTGTTCTATGTTGGATTGTTCACTCAAGACAAAAAAAATTTAATGAGCTGAAACATCTGTCACTTTTTGGTGAAAGCATTAAAATATTTCAATTACTTCAGCTTTGGTTAGTTCAACTGTAGATATAAGAGTAGTCACTTCTTTCTCTACCTCTAGGCTCTGTGAAACTTCTTCTTCCAGACCACACTTCTGTCCACATCTCTTTCCAGGCAAATATGGAAATTTCTATTTTTGAGTGTGATTTTGATCTCCACTTATTCATGTCATAGAATGCATTTTTTGCCCAGAATTTTCTGAAGCTTGGAATTTCTGTTTTTGTCAAAGAACAGGTATTCTGTAAAAAAAAAAAAAAAAAAAAAAAAAAAAAAAAAAAAAAAATAAAATTCTGCAACTACTTAAATTGTTTCGTTGTTGTTTTGGGTCCTCTAATTCCCATTTTCATACTTACCAGCAACTACATATATTGTAACTAAAGAGCACTGCCTTTATAAGGGATGCTCTAAGAGGAAAAAAGAGATTCTGACGATTTCTATTTACTTTGCTGTACTCTTGTTCACAAGATAATTTTGCTTTCCTTGGAGAAAACATTGTAACCTATGCATTTCCTTACTTAGTCATATTAGTATTAATTTTTCTAATATTTCTGTAACTATTCATATTTATTCCTTGAACTAAATCATTGCAGCACACTATTTACAGCCTCTAACTTTTGTCATCATAATAAGAGAACTATATTTTTTATTATTATTTTTAGTATTGTTAAATAGACTTCTAATGTCCACAGGCAAAAAGCTTTATTTATAGAATACTGCACAGGGAAACTGCATTAATTAAAATTATTTCTATGATGTTTTAAAAATTTTTGGAAATGTAGAAGTTCTATAGAGATGTGAAGAAAACTGATTACTGTTAAAAAAAAAAAAAAAAAAAAAAGAGCCAGAGATTGTTGACTCTTATCCAGATTTTAATGAAGCTATTCCAAGAAAGAAGCTACTCAGCCAAGGAAATTCATAAACCAAAATTTTCCAATGAAAATAGAAATTTGTATAATATTTTGGTGATACAAAAATGTTTATAAAATATATAATTATGGAGGACATTTAGTTGGGTCCTAATGTCTCTCAGAGCGAAATATTTTTATAAAATATTGATTGATTCATAATTTAATGCCATCCTTAGAAAAACTGCTTTTTATTTGGTGCCCATCAGAAAACGATGGGATAATGATAATGATAATGATAATGATAATGATAATGATAATGATAAGATGAACCTTAAAATTTGTGTAGAAGACAAAAATCAAAATTATACAAATTATAATCCTAAAATGATAAATATTTATTCACTTGTGGTTTAAGATATTATTAATGCAGAGTTTGATACATAGGTGGTGCTATTCATGCCTGTGTTCTAATTCAACACTTTTATTTCCTTGATTTTTCTTATTTGAAATTCAGGTTCACTTTCATGGGGGGATTTTTTAGTGACACAGCAGTTTGAGGGAGAGATCTGTGATCTCTCCTGCCTCATCAAACCTGCCCTTCTTGAATTAGTTTGCCTGGAGCACACAGTTCATCTCCTACAGTAGCACAACAAGGTTTTTATATTTGATTCTCTCATTACCCACTCAACTTCACAGAGAAGTAAGCTGGTTATATTTTTTGTCTTTTAGGATCAGCAAGTTCTCTTTAGATTTCTCTGGACACTTTGCATTCTCTCAACAGAATTCATCTTACCTTCATTTCTTTTAATCCTATTAATTACATACCAAGTAATAAGTAAATTCCTGCAATTTCAGCATTATGCCACCATCACACTTTTACTCCCACATTTACTACCCTTATTAAAACCAAAAGGAAACAAGCAAACAAAAAATATCAATCTATGTTGCAGGCAAAGGGAAATCAGATTTTCTCCTGCAATCACAAATTATTCTATGCTATTGGTGATGCCATATACATATATACTCCTTATTGCCTAAAGTACTAGTCTCACAGTCTTTTAAAAACTTGTTCTATATATCAGGGGTAGAGCTGGCTGTAATTTCCTACTTATTAAATATCCATATTTTTTTACTTCCACCCTAAGATGGAAAGGAAAGAAAATATGATTCTTTTCTTTAACCTAAGCATGGCAGTGTGCTCTTGTTAACAATTTGCATAAGAAGCTCTTAAATGAATTCAGCTGTTCACCATGATCTTCCTAACTGGTTCACCAAGTTTTCACTTACAGCATGAAAGATAAGGAACATAAACAAATTAAATAATCAGTACAGAATTAAATAATCAAAGCTTCATTAAAAATGATAAAAATTAAGATTAAATGAAATGAAATTAAATTAAACAAAACAAAATGAAATAATAAAATAAATGGAACAAAATATACAGATTAACATAATTGCACAAATCTCTGTTAAGTTTGTAGTGGTTTAACTCCAGTAAGTAACTAAGCCCTAAGCAGCCACTTGTTCACTGACCCCTTCAGTGAGATGGGGAGAGAATCAGAAAAGTGGGAAACTCATGGGTTGAGATAAAGACAGTTTAATAGGGAAAGAAAAAAACCATGCACAAGCAAAGCGAAACAAGGAATCCATTCACCAATTCCCACAAGCAGGCAGGTGTTCTGCCATTCCCAGGAAAGCAGGACTCTATCACACAAAATTATGATTTGAGAAGGCAAACATCATCACTCCAAACTTCCTTCCTTTCTCCTTTTTCTCTTACCTTTGTATGCCGAGCACGGTGCCTTTATGGTCTGGAACATGCGTTTGGTCATCTGGGGTCGGCTGTCCTGGCTGGGTCCCCTCCCAGCTCCTCTGCACCCCCAACCTCCTGGCTGGTGGAGTTCTGTGAGGAGCCAAAAAGGCCCTGACACTGTGCAAACACTGCTCAGCAGGAACTGAAACATTGCTGTTACCAAAGCTGTTTTCAGCACAAACACAGAACACAACCCCATAAGAGCTACTGCGAAGAAAATTGACTCCACCCAAGCCAAAACCAGCACAACAAAAATATATTGCTAGATGTAAGTAACCTAGAATCAGAAGATGAGCTGTAAGGCTTCTACAGCCATGTTTTTAGTAAATTTAGAAATAAAAGGGAAAAATGAGTAAGTGACTCCAGAGTAGATACAGAATTCGTTCTTACTTTTTGAGGGGGGAAAAAAAAAGTAAACTTCCCTCTTTTGACTCCCAACATTTTTTTTTTTTTTTTTTAGCTGGGGTCCTAGCAAAAATAGAACTTTTAAATGAAATTTGTTTTCGTAGTAAAATGAGTAGGTGGTCACCTGAAGAGAAGGACTAACTGATTGACTAACACTATAGTAATTATATATTACTATAAATTAAAAATCTCACATGTAAGTTGATGATGGGCTGTGTCATACAGAACATCCGACTGTTATTTTAATTTTGCTACTAGATTACTAGGATGTGAAAGGAAGACTTTAGTTTTCTATCTCTACTCAGTATCACCAGATTAAACTTGTATATTTTGACATAGATCTTTTTAATCTCCGTTGTTTTCAGAGAGTGATCCATTTCTCTGTATTACTGCATGATATGATGAGCTGCTTATAGTGGTTAATTGTGTTATTACTTATACTTCAACAGTTTTTGGAAAAACATTTTATTAGGTCCTCTAGAGTCTTTAGATAATGTCAGTCCTTGTTGTTTTTATATGTTTATTTTTGTTATTTATTATTTTTATTTAATTATTATTTCTTTACTTCTTATCTAAGTGTTTTTATCAGACTTTTTTTTCTGGGCATAATTCATCCAGTTCACAAACAATCCCTTTTTAACAACCTCCTTTTTATTGTTCAAAGTGCATGGAGTAACCATCTAGATAACAGAGAATTCTCCGTGGCTGGATGGTTGACTTTTCCAGAATGGTGAAAAAATACTATTGTGGTTTTAGGCAATTAGGAGACATCTTTTGTTCAACATCATTTTACAAACAAATTAGCTAATGAACAAACCTAGCCCCAGAATCCTAAAATTCTAAGCATTATTGTATAGTGTACTGAATAGTCTAGGCGATTTTTTTTCTCCTTAAAAGTGTATATTTTCTTTAAAAAATTGTTTGTTTGTTTTTTTAATCTTTACAGAATCTTACTAGATACGACTAATAAAGGGAATACTAAATTTAAGTGCATACAGTTTATGATGGAAGTAACAATCTTTCTTCAGTTTGCTTTTGAAGTATTTATCTCAGAGAGAAGTATCAGTAATTGCTTCATATGAGATATACACAGAGTGAAACTTAATTAGTAATTCAAATGTACTCCAAATTGGAACATTTTGAATCCCAATTAAAATTAATGGCTGCAATTAATTCAGGATTATTAGTCACCATCTTGTTCTCTGTTCCAGCTGCTGACATTTTCAAGTAAATGAGACAGTGTTTGGCGAATCTATGTCACAAACAACACCATCAAGGGATGCTGTCAGCTGTTTGTTTGTCAGAAGGATGTTAAAACCTTTCTATCTGCCTTACAGTTGCCTTTGCGAGGGATCTACCAATCACAAAAGCTGCCAGATCACCAGCTGCATAATGTGAAAAGGCTTCCATGAGTCCTGAGATAAGCACAGAGCTGTTCAACTCCTCATGTGTATTAAATTAATCTTTCTCATTAACATGTAAGGAAATAGAAATTCAGATTTGTTTGTACATATGTGTCAAGAGGACTAATATTTCCTTTGTATAAAAGTTACAACCATATTCTTGAGAGTAAAGGATCTTACAAAAAAAAATTTAAGAGTTATCTTTATTTTGTCCTTATTTCAAGAAGCAATTTGTTCAGAGCTTTTGCACATATTTGTTAAGCTATGCATTCTAATCCAAAACTAATTCAAATCCAGACAAATGTGAAATTCTTATTTGTCTGGGGAAACATTTCATTAAATATGCATTAAGTCTCACCCTTACTTTTACATGTGATTATTACACTACATTCATTTTGAAACTGATGAAATGCAAAGCACAGACAAAATTTCACCTGAAGTCAATGGGAGAGACTTACACCAGACCTTTAGTACTCATACCCCATACTCAGCTTTCTAGTGAATAAATGACATCTTCTTTCCAAATTGAAAAAAAAACAAACAAACTATGTTTAATTTCTCACATTTGCTTGGTAGTAAGATGCCTTTGGATTGTGCTATGCAACATGGCAAAATCTTGTAAACATCTCAAAAAAGCTGTATTTTGTCACCTTAAGCTATTGTTTCACGTAAGCGAAAATCTAACAAAAACTTTGACATTTCAAAAATAGTCCTTTTATTGAGGCCACTGGCAAGAACATCTGTCTTTAATTTCCAAAATTACCTATGCAAATAAAATTTCTCCATGTGAAATAGAGTGAAATAGTAATTTGGAAAACTTAAGTAAACATGTCATGTAACAAATTTAGGATGCATGAGGTTAGGTGCTACTAGTTTTTTAAGTATGTAAGTAGAAAATAGCACTTTGTTTTTTGGTGTTTTTGGACAGGTCTGAAACTGTGCTAGGCATTTCTTTTCAATTGGCAACATTACAAGCAGAAAAGTCTGTAAAATCTCTGGTGTTTAGGATAATTTTATCTAAGTTGTATTGCCCACAACTGTTAATAGATAAAAAGTATCTTTTTGCACGGGAGATACCTAGGTTCATACAATTTATTTATTAAATTCAGTTTCCCAGAAAATCACCTCTTTTCTATTATAATTTCATTCTATGTCACAACTACAGTTACAAATTACTTCTCTGAGTTTAGACTTTGCTCAGTAATCAGCACAGTTGAACCATACATCACAAGAAATTGAACCAGGGCAGACCATTTTTTACTCCTGCAATCTATTAAAACTTCTGTTTTCTGTGAAAGGCTCCTAAATGTTTTGTGGGTGTTTGCTGTTAAGTTTATGTTTCTGTTGCTTTACAGGAACTCAGACCTGCAAAATACCTGTAACTCCCTTAACAAATGTGCAATCCTGCTCCCATCACTGCTTTTGGCCTGCATGCTTTTGAAACTTATGGACCCTTTCCAACTTGTGAGAAGTCCAGTAGTTGATATGATAAAAGATGTTATCTTTATTTATCCATTTTATCTTGCCAAAAAATCTGTGAGAGAGAAATTCTTGTAGTAGATCATGCTGTTCCTGTAATGGATGTGTTTTCCCTATTTCACAATCAGAAGAAATCAGAAAGCAATTTTACCTACCTTGTAGAGTAGCAAGAGAAATTTCCAGGTTTAGTGAATCAGTTCAGTGGTGCTTAACATCTCTTTCTTTGGCACATAGGTAGAGTTTTTCCCATATTTTTGTTCAAGGCTATTCACAATGTGAATACTATGTGAATGAGTCCATATGATGGCTACAGTATGACAACATATGATGTAGAGTATTGCGATTTCTGACAATTGTTATTTTTTGATTTATTTTATATTTGAAATCTGGAGAGGCGACCTTGGAAACAAAGAGCTGAAAGGGTAAGAGGAGACAACCATGTGAAGAACAAATTATGAGTGTGACAGGGAGATGTCTGTGATGGACAGCCTCAATAATGGAAAGAATTTGTTCATCTGATAATGAATTGTAAGTTTTCAATATGAGATGATGGAAAAGGAAAGCCAAATTTTTCCAATTTAGGGCTGAATATGCAGAGACATCTCTACAGGCAGCACTCTTCTCTGGGAATTTCTGGTGAAGTAATACTTGGAATGTGGGATTCAGTTCAAGAAACTGTCTTCCAGATAAACATTTGTAAACTGTAGGGACTTGAGAAACAACCATGACAATTCTAAAAAATTACACATCTCTGGCTTGTCTAATGCCTGCAGTGAAACAAGAAATCAATAAGCATTTGAAGGATGAAAACTCAAAAGACAAAATTGTTATTTTAAAGAATGCAAGAGAGTGTAAAAAGAAATAGTGTTGTTATGATGTTGAATAACAATAAAGAAAGTTGAACTTGCTATTTCAAACATATCCCAAGTTCTATTAAAGCAGCAATATTACTTTCCTGAGGGAAATGACAAGAACATCTTGTTTAATAATAATAATAATATTAATAATAATCATAAACCCCCAAAAATTTACAGCTACTTTTTTTTATACCTTACATGGTAAAATAAATAAGAAAGACAGCTCTTGGAGACCTGGGCTGACAGATATGTTTTTTCTTTTCAAAACTCTGTTTTCCTCTATATTACTCTCTCTATCCTTTTATTGTTACTGGAATGTATTTTATATTTCAGTATTTGTATGTACTCAACCTTTAAAATAATTTTAAAGATTATTTTGGTTACCTCTCCTTAATACATATATATCCATATATGCATATATGACCAAGAAAATCATTCAGTTCTGAAAATTTAGGTAAAAATCCTATTTTAGTACTTTCAGAATACAATTTGGGATTTGTTGGAAACATTCCACTCCTTTTCAGAAATGGTTTCTCTAGAACTGATATGCTGATCTCATTTTACATGGACATCAGAGATCCTATCTTAATAGTGACTACATCTTCATGAATGCTTGAAAAATTATTGTGTTAACATGTCGTATGTTAAACAGAGAAATTAACCTCCTTGCAACCCTGAACAATCACTGCATATATGTCTGAGTCTGATACACAAGCAAACTTCAATTTACAGTTAGATACTTTGGATCTCTTTAATAACTGCCTTCCAAAAAGGAATGAAAATAAAAGAAATACAGTAATAATATTTGCCAAATTGAATTGCAATTAATTACTATTATTGTTTCAACTGTATTATTTATATTGTTTTCTATCTTCTATTATATGAAGAGGATAATTGGAAATTTTATGAAGTTTGTAATTATTCTGTATAGGTTTAAATTTCTGACACACTAAAATAATTCCAAAATACAGTGCTCAAATGTTGCAAAAACACCCTAAACTCAATGAAAATATTTGAGTTCATCAAACTACTGAAAAAAATTATTTTTTCCTTCTCAGTGATGATTGAGATCAACTTCCCAGTGTTTGTTAGTCTTTTCCGGCGGAATTCCACTGTTTGACTAATTCTAGAAAGAGTAGAAAAATCACCCCTGTTTAATTGGTCTGAAGTTCAATGATAAAATATGCAGCAATTGGAAGAGAGTATGAATATTAGAAAACCTTTACTGGTGCCAGCTGAAGGTTTATTTCAATAGCTTTATCGCAATGAAAGAAAGAATTTTCCTGTGCAAGCATCTCTTTCTACCCACATAGGAATGTTTTAAAACATAAAGCAGATACCATTAAAGTTAAACCTTTGCCTGAGAAATATCAGAAAAGAAAACATTATTTCTGTCTGCAAAAATATGGCTTTCGCTTTCATATTGAGTTCTCATTACAATAAGAGGACAGATTTCTTTCTTAAAAGCAAACACAACTGTATTTTGTATAGTTTCTGTGTTTCTGAAAATACTAGTGATGTGATGTGGTATAAATTATATCTCAAAAAGAGAACAGCAATATACCCAGAGAAGAAATAAAAACCAAATATGAGCTTTGCGGAATTCTCCAAACTAGGTACTGTAAAGTAATTCTAAATAACAAAATTATAAAAGAAGTAACAGAGTGCCTGTGCTTGTAGACACTGAGCTTAAGACAGAGTAAAAGTATTACCATTGAAAGAGCAAGATGCTCTTTTTTTTTTTTCTTTTTTTCTTTTTTTTTTTTTTTTTTTTTTTCCCCAAAATCATCAGACAAGGTCCAGGTTACTACTCATGTATGTGATTGTACCCTTGCAATCCACAACACATATTTTTTAAGAAAAAAACCTAATAAGTATTTAATCTGTAAATTTTATTAGCATTTCAGAGTAGGGCTATTACTAATTGCATGTTCAATGTAGAGCAAATTCAAGTGTTAACATGTTAGTCTTGACCCAGGATTCATACTGAACGAGTAAAACCTGGTTTTCTAGGTAAAACACACTTCCTACGTTTAATTTCAATGTTTATTAAGGTAGAGTCTTTCATGCAAATCAGCAGCTGCACGCCCAGGTAACTAGATGGATATATATTACTTCACAAGCAATATAATTTCTGAAATCATAGTGATAACAAGCAGAAATACATACAGAACATTCCTAACTTTCCTGTTAGGTTAATAGGTAATCCTTCACATAATTATTATAAACATATTTCTAGCCAATGGTTATATTGCTCTGGAAGACTGTAATTATTCAGACGGATGTGGGGAATAGTTCTTAGGCAGGTTATTTTTAGTTTGTTTCCCTCTTCTTGTACTTGATTCATTTGGTCTCCCAAATCCTGTGCTGCTTGAACCGTTCACTGTCAAGTGGTAGTGTTTTCTTGTGAGCAGTAAATTAACATTGAGAGTGACCACAAAGAGATATCTTTCATACAACAACTCAATAACCTCTTTGCTTGCAACATCAGGGAAAAAGGAAATGACAATAAATGGTCAGATCAGGGGAATGGAAGGGTTTGAATGAGAAATTCAGAGAGGAAAACCAGAAATATATCCTGACAGGCACATCTGCTGAAATGAATGTAACTTTAAAAATAGAATGAGTATAATTATTTGGCATGCCATTATTTCCTTGCAAAACCACAAACATTTGTCATGCATAGCACATGAAATAAAGCTACAAGGACCAATGTAATTTTTTCACTTGCTTCTTCTTCTTTCTATCCTGATACAGTATTTCAAAGAATTTAAGAGTACTTAAGATACATACAATTAAAAATTTCTGCTGTTGGAAGCAGCTATCTTAATGGATTATACAATTTTATATGTTTAAGTGTTATGCCTTCGGACTGTAACAAGGACAACTCAATACTAAAGCCACCAAGACACTCTAGAGGAATTGTCACAATTAGTAAAGCTGCACATATTTTAATAAAGAAACACTAAAACTGGAGCAAGCTAAGTCAGTATTTAAATATTTAATCATATTTTCTAAAAATTACAGGAAACAGTTAAAAGTATCTAAGAAAGCAATTAGCAAAATGTTATTAATTTGTGATAATTAAGTTTTTTTCTAGTTTAAAATAGCATGAGAACTCTTCTCAATTTTGATTGCTTCTTATTTGCTTCAAGATTCAGTTTGGAGTGGGAGGTTGTGATTTCCCCAATTTTAGTAAACAAAAAACATTGATGTAATTTGATAAAATGCAGTAGAAGAAGAAGAGCATGAGAATGACCAGAAATTACTAATTATATTTCTCTAATTTATTATTTTTTTTATATATTTTTTCCCCATTTAAAAGCTTTTTCAGCTTTGGAGTAGAAAGTTTGATTAGAATCATTCTGCAAAATCCCAGTGAAATTATCAGCAACAACACATATGGTTGTCATAGGAATATCCACCCTCCAAATAATGCTCTTCATTAGCCAAAAGTAAAGTAACAATTTACAAAGTGCATGGGATTTTTTGGTGAGTACACCTGTAGCTTTGCATATGAAAATGACAGAGATTCACTGTAGGTAGAGGCATGCTCTGGACCATTCCTGCTCTTGGAATTTTAACTGGAAGATATTCCAGAGAATTACCTGGTGGAATAAATCAACAGAGTATAAAGGATATATAACAAGCTCGAGAGATAAATTGTGTAGGCTAGGATCATTCTCCAGATCCATCTAAATAACAATTTTCTGTAGTAATATAACATTTAGGTAGAAATATTTTGATAATAATTATGTGTGGAACTGCCTCTAAACCTATCAGGAAAATTAGAAAAGCTATACATTCTCAAAAGCTCCAATCTCATACGTTAAAATACAACAAAAAAAATTGTTCATTTTATTGTAAAGGACAGCACTTATATAACAGATCACTCTCTATTTCCATGCCCTTTCTAAAGGCCCATATGTTCCTTTGAAATCCACAAAATCTTACAAAAGGATATTGCAGTAAATAGCAGTAAAAAGCAGAGTCAGAGTGATGTAAACTCGTTTTGTGCTTGACATGATCTCAGATAAATAACATCCATGGATGTATCTCAACCATCCTCATATTACATCATAATTTTGCATGTGGATCATCAGAGTTCTGCTCCTAGGCAGTAGTTCTGGAGCTGAATTAGTTCCTTTTCTTGTGACTACAAAATATACAGCAAATATTTACAGTATTTTTTTTTATATTGTCAGGCTAATTAACATTAGTCAGAGTTCAATTTTGCTGTAAGCCACTTGAGAGTAATTTTAAGAATAATATATATATATATGTATGAAAATGTCCAATTAAGAGTACATCTGAACACTGAAAACCAGCAGACAAGGACTGTTTCTGATTTTAAATTTCCATTAGTGTATTTTGTAGAGGTGAGAGCAGATATTCTGGAGGGGAAAGCAGTATCACTGGCTGTTTTTAGTAAAGGAAAGTATTCACATTGCTTCTCTCACTCTGGACACACTTTCTGGATCTGTGTGAAATGCCTATGCAGATATTTCCAACTGAAGGCAAATGTTCAAGACGCATTAAGCCACTCAGTGCTACCAAATAGGAAAAGATTTGAAAGCAAATTGTCTGGACTAGTAGTAACTCACTGACAAAATTTCAAGTGCCTACAGGTAGGTATTGGATGCCTAAAGATCTACATTGTGGTTTTGAGGACTGTGTCTGATATTTAAACCGTGTGCTTGCATCTGTCCTGAATCCTTTGTGGATTTGAGCGTATACATCTAAGTATTACTGGAAATGCCTTTCTCCTTCTGCTGTCTCTAAATGCAATCAGATAAAGATCCCTCTAGTCCCTTGACAGCCTGCTATGTCCTGCTTACAGAAAAAGGGTGTACATGGGGTTTTTTTGGAAATTCATAACAGAATATTAAAAAAAGCAAATGTTATTTTTATTAGATACTGAGATGTCCAGAATCTTTCTCTTGAGATACAACCCCTTAAAAACTTTTTAATTGTGCATTTTACACCTAAGTATTTAGGAAGCTTTGTATTTTTTCTGACTTTGATTAAATGATCTGTAACAGACAGAATTTCCTCCTTATTTCCTCCTTTCCTTTGTTTTTTCAGGGCCATTTTCATTCCCCTTGACTCTTTTTTTCTTGCCACAGCCTTCCTACACAGTTTAAAATTAGGTCTGTGTATTACAACTAATGTTATCCTTCCAGTTTCCCAAAAATCACCAACTAAAATCTGAAGTCAGTTTAGCTTCAGATGAATAGGACATAAAAAAGAAATCCAAAAAGCGAGTGCCCAAAGAAATCCAAAAAGGGAGAACAAGCAAGCCTTGCTCAAAGGAGTTATTAAAATGGAGATTGTGTTATTTACAAAGACTTCTGTCATAATCCCCCCATAGCCTCTACAGACACCACATTTTCATACTGGGAGATGAGAGGCAAGGTTAAAAAAAAAAGTCTTATCTCTCTGTAGACTGCTTTTATATTGAGAGAAAGCTGGTATCAGTTAAAATGAGCAGAGATGCTGCATTTCTTCAGGTGTGCACAGTTTTGGTTCAGTAAATGCCTCAGCACTAAAAATTTAAATTCTCAGATGTAATTACAGAATAAAAGGACAAGTGTTCTTCTGTGATGACAAACTCAGGAAATTCTGCACAAATGTAGAAAACCACTGACTTTGTCTCATTTTGGTTTGGGAGAGCACACAACAAGCATTTCTAGACTCCTTAAATCCAAAATATAAGAGTGCTAATACCAGATAACATTTTTATTAGGGCAGAAATCAGTCATGAATAAATTCTTCTCATGTATAAGGAACTTCAGTGCACCTTTACTGCTGTGATAAATATTAAATTGGAGCCATCAGAACCTGATATAATCCTTTGAAATTCAGAAAATTAACTTATAATGAAGTGGAAAAAAAAAATCATGCAATAACATCTGCCATGATCTTTCCTTAATATGGCAGATTACATTTTATGGCCAGAAAAATCTCTCCAAAATTTAAAATGTGACCTTCCAATAATGCAGGTTTATGTCAAAAAGTGAATAGCAATAAGATTCTGCAGTGAAAGAAGCTTTAAAATCAGATGAAGGAAAAAATAGAATACAATTGTAATTGTCTACTTATAATTTTTATTATAAAAAGTGGTTAAAAATAATGAAATCTTAGGATAATTACTATCTGTGATGCAATTTAGATGCTGTCACTGTTAACATCAAAGCTCAAGAAAACAGTTATGATAGTTCTTCTTGGCTATTAGGGAAAAAATACACAAAAATTGAATACTTCATCACTTATATCTATGCAGGCATCCAGAGAAACAAAAATTTTCTAAATACCTTTGACCTCTGAATGTGAGGAAAACATTTTGGGAAGACAAAGCAGGTACACCATGTCTTCTTTAAGTTTCTTTGATCAAAAAATTGTGTATAAAGCCTCCCCCCC
>VWYO01011485.1:142651-186302 GCA_013400275.1 Rhadina sibilatrix
CACCAGCATGCTCAGTAAAAAAAAAAAAAAAAAATTGTAACTGTGCACCACAAGATGTGTCAGTGCTTGATACCTGCAATTATCCAGTCAGTGCCTTCAGTGCCTACACTTTGGATTTCAGCACAGAGCTGGTGAAAGTCAGTAGTGCAACTTTTTCATTAAGGACTCTCTAATCAAAAGTGAGAAAAAATTAAGATTTTCAGACTTTAAAAGTTCTCACATTTCCCTCCTCAATTGTAGGTTCCTTTCAAATTGGTAAATATTATTTCCAAAATGTGTTGTGCTATCTGCAGAAACAAATTCCCTGGAAGACAGTAGATGCTGTGGACTTTAAAAAGATCACTGAAAATAAGAGAAAGATTTAGCCAGAAAAGAAAAAAGACCTTGACATATGGTTATGTGGAAGCTGTCATACTAATTTCACCTGTGCTCTGAGCCAGTGGGGCACAAACCATTTCTGATCTGAATTGTAGAGCTGCCTTTTTAAATGCAGATCCAATGCCAGTAAGTCCACCTGAAAAAAACAAACTTTTAATAATGGCCATTCCTACATTTTTTTATGTTCCTATCACTTAGGAACTTGGAAATGGAACTGCTTGAAAATCAAAGAGGTGATTTTCAAGCTATGGGAAGAGAAATGGCTCTCAGCAGAGCAGAACAATCTGACCAGCAGTTACAGCTGAAAAAAAAAAGGTATCATTACATATATATAAAGCTGGCAACTATCTGGCTTCTCTCTGTCTTGGCTAATGCAGTTCAGCTCTGGAGTCAGGAAAAACAGGTATTTGGAAATGAGAAAAAACTGCTTCAATTGCAAAAAAAATCTTAATGATTTTCAAGATGTCACTAGGATTCTGTCATTCTCTGTACAGATACACACTGTTTTTTTATAAACTAGTAGCTAAAAAAATGTAAAGACACATTTAAGACACAGTTATTATACATGATGCATTTACAAATGCTCATTTCTATGTGTATGTGACTACTGAATGCACAGAATACTAATATTGAAATAGTTCCAAGTACAAATTTGATATCTAACTAGAGGTCAGTGACAACACACTAGCTACTTAAGTTTATTTCAGAAGAAATACAATTTTAAAACACTAAGTAAACTTTATTTACTTATCATAGACCTTTCCAAAAGGCTGTGTAAAATTTCCTTTTTATACACAGTGCAATTTTAAATGTATTACATTTGACACAATTGCGCAAAAATCACAGTTGGATATACCTTAATTAATTCTAATTATTTTTCCATGTTTCCACATAATTACCATTATATATGAACAATATAGATCAATCCTTTTTTTCCCAAAACATATAATCCCCTGTATTTAATTACAACAAAATTTTTTCTGACACAACACTTCAAGGAAGGAGAAAATACAAGTAACATCACACAGCACACATACATTTAAAAATCCTTGATGTTTTAATAAGATTCATGAGCATGATAATTTTGAATATACAATACTACACTCGAGAGTTCAGATTTTGACCTTACTTAAAATGTACTCCCTAAAAAAATTAAAACTGCAACTATGACAACTTGAATTATGCTCAACTTCCTTTATTGAAAAAAGAAAAAAAGCCCCCAATAAACACAAATTAAAAACAAAAAACACCCAAAACAACCCAAAAACAAACATCAAAAAAACCCAAAAAAATCACAAAACAAAACAAAAAACCCCAAATATAAATCCAAATAAATTAACTGAGTCTTCGAACAATTTTTTTCAGGCAAGTTTGAATCAGGCTTTAAGTAATCAAATAAGCTAATGTTATTTAAGGTTTGAACAATGATATGCTTTCTTTGAAACTACTGTTAGAAAGTAACTTTTAATTTCTGTAATTTCAAATAATTATTTTAGCATAAATGTAGCTGTAACAATCTTGCAGTGGAATTAGTTTTGAAACCTTAATTTTAATTAAGGGTGATTTAAGTTTGGAATATTTACTAGTTATGTATAGACAAAATAGCCAGATAGACATGGAGGAGATATGTGTGTGTGTACTTTTTTTGGTTGTGTCAGACAATGAGAATAAAATAGAAAGAATTTAAGAAGAAGAATATTAATTCACAGAAACTAGTGCACAAACTAGTATACCGTTTGAATGATAATATAGGAGGAGGAGCCTTTTAGATGTGGTATAATATTAAATATAGTGCACCTATATATATTCTAAGTTGAATTGCTTTAAACTCAAATTTCTAGCCCACATCAGTGGACTTGCACACTGGTGATCAGATTTCATGTCTTTATATATTTTAGTAGAAATTCTTTACTCAGAGAGTGGTAAAACACCAGAACATTTTGTCCAGAGAATTTGTAGATGCCCCATCCTTGGAAATGCTCAAGACAGTGTTGGATAGAGAGCCCTGAGTAGATCTGATCTAGTGAGTGGCATCCCTGCCATGGGGAGATGAGGGGTTGGAATGAAATGATCTTTAAGGACCCTTCAAACCCTAAAAATTCTACCATTCTATGACATTAAATTTATTTTCTAATTATATTTGAACATTTTATCTTAAAGACCTTGTTGATTCCTTGCTCTAGATTTGTGTGACATTTTTTCAACAAAGAAAAAAAGTACCACTAAAATGTCACTATATTAATTATGTAACATGGCTAAAATGTACTCTGACTTCAAAATATACTGACTTCATGCATTGCCTAATTTAACAGCAAAGACAGCAGAGCCTGAGTTTTGAAGTCACTAACTGAACTCTAACTGACAGGTCTTCAAAAATGGGTAGATGTTAGGATTACAGTTTCCAATAGGAGGTAATGGAGTAGATTACCAAATTCCTCTTCAATCAAATTTCCCTCTTCTAAATATTTATGCAAGTACTTTTCCATATTTGAAAATCAGCTTTACCTCATTAACCAAAAGGTGGTTTAGATTGTGGCAACCTGCCAAGACAAATAAAAAAAACTGAACAGGCAAATAAACAGGATACAAATTTCTTGGCAATTGTAAAAAACATTTGAAGATTCTTTTTGAAGATGAATCCTTCAGTAAACCAGTAGGCAGATATGTTGTTTTTTGAAGCTTTTTCTTCTAAGATGCAGTTGCACAAAGCAGATTGATGGATCAGAACTAGGCCACATATTACATTCTTTCAAAGGAGGAGAGAGTGTACATGTGTGTTTATGCAAGACAGAAAGTTTCTGAGAACAGTTAAATACTAATCTAGTATAATGAAAAAGAAAAAAAAATAATATTATTACCTTATTAAAATACAATAGTATCTCCTTTCATTCTCAAATTGGTTCCTCTGAAAAAAAAAAAAAAAACAAAAAAAACCCCAAGTAGGCTATATGTCTCATATAGTCACCACAGAGAATTTTACTCTTCTTCTAGCACTACTCAGAATTCACTCTTCTTTGTAATTTTCTTGAGGTAATTTTTACGTATGTTTTCATTTCCTTATGCTGGGAACATTGAGAAACTGCTTTAATTTCAAGAAGGTGTTAATTAAAACAGCTATTTATTGAAGTAGGTAAATTTTGCACTCAGAAACTAAAATCTCATTACACCAGTTTTTGAACATCTTTATCAGCTGTCTATATGAACAAAAAGCCTAACAACAACAGCCATTAGAAGGAAGAAATAGATTAATATTTGAAAAAGTATCATGTTGATGTAGTGTTTACTATTTTCTAGCACTTTGCTTATACTAGCTCATGTCGAAGGTATCTCTTTGGACATGTGGATAAATAAATCTTGCTTCATATTGCTGTACTAATGGCAAGTTATCACCAGTGAGGTGGTGTGGTTTTGTTAAGTTATTGTTAAATTATTACCCTAATGATTTGTTCCTGTTACCTCCCTCATGGTTTGGTTCTACCCCAGGTCTTCCCCTCCCTTGTCCAGCTACCATTCCTGTTTAATCTTAATTTTGAAATTATTTCCCAGGTACTTTTAATAAAGTGGTCTTTAATGTACTAAATTTTTGGATGTTACTGCTACCAAAGACTAGGGAGCCCGTATATTATGCTCAAACAGTTATTTTAAGAATGATGTTCAGACAGGGCACATAAATCTCTAACATTCCCAGGAGTCCATGTTTGGGAACTTGCCCCTAGCAGGCTATCAGTTTTATTTCCCTAAATCATAGAGAAAAATATGTATGTTCAGATAAAGGTCAGTATGTAGAGTCTGCACCTGGATCTTGGATGTGCTTGCGGTTTATGCAGCTAAATAGATCCCAACAGTATCACCTCACCACACCGTTAGACATTTTAAACCTTGTACTTTTGCAGTGTTCTTCATATCTCCTGTTCAGGAGAGAAATACTAGATGCATAAAGGCAATTTTTCTAAAATAATTCTTCTTAAAATATTAAGAATTTTCCAGTTCACTAAATACATTGTCAGTTGATTTCCCGTGAACGTCAAGGCAATATATTTTAAATCTGAGCATAATCTACTTATATTTAAATTGATAGCCCTTGTTATGAATTGATTTGCTAATATGCAAGTGTGTAAATCTGAATTAGTGATTGGCTTTTTCATTCACACTTACTACTGAATGCCCTCATTTCAGAAATGTTGGCATCCATTCCCAAGTGATGTGGTTAGACACTACTAACAAGTTAAGGGCTATGCTTCACTTCTTGAAGTTGTTTTCATCTAGTTTCATCTAGATTCCTTCAATGGCAGATTTTATTTCAGCTATTTTTTTCTCCTCAGATTTCACCAGTTGTTCATCCAAGTAGGCTAATTAAATTCAAGAACTTTCCTGCTCAAATTTACTTTATATGCTATGGTTTCTATTGCTCAAACATTGTTCTATTTATTTCTAAAAGTTGTTTTTTATCCTGACATCTCTAAAGTCTATATATTCTTCAGGCAATATACAATCACATTTCTCTAACTTGTCTCCTTCTGTGCTAATTTGCTTCTTCTCTCTGAAGTTTTATCTCATAATATTCATTCATCAATTCCTTGGTGTCTGCTGTCCAATAAGTATCAACATAAAGCTTCTTTTTACTCAAGGCCCTCTCCCCATGAGTTTTCTGGTATATTTTTTTCCTTGGGCAATGAGACTACCAATAACCCATGAGAATCAGTCAAAACAATAAAAAAAAATTAGATTTACCTAAGAACATTTCCTTTGATCAAATCTCTAAGTCTAGGAGGTTTACATTAGTGCATCTATGGCAAGAACACCCATAAAATAATCCATATCAGACTTTGAAATAAAGATTTTACCTTTTGCAGGTTATGAACACTTGTTTCTTGGATACCAGTGCCAATGAGCATTTTTATGGTTCTGCAGCATAAAGCCTTAGTAGAGTGGAGATTTCCAAGCAGGAGATTCTTCCAAAGAGCTTCCAACATGTCCATACTTTCTTTACCTCAACTGCAAAGTCTTAAGAGTAGCTGTTCACACTGGAAGGAAAGAAGTAAGTCTTTCTGTCTTTGCATACTGCCTAGGCCTGTCTGTCAGGGTAGAGGAGGGGAAGAAAAGGAACCTCTGGGGTGACCTTATTGTATCATTTCAATGTTTAAAGGGGCCCTATAAGAAAGATGAAATCTATTAGCAGGACCTGTTGTGATCAGCTTTAAGTTAGAAGATGGTAGATTCAGATTTGATATAAAGGAAGCTATTTTTATGATGAGGATGGTGAATTATTGGAACAGGTAGCCCAGAGAGGCTATAGATGTGCCATCCTTGAAAACAATGAGAAGAGAGAAGCAAGCAAATCATCTTCTGTAAATGGTGGAATTCTTTTTTAATGCGAGGAGGAAGGAATGGACAAGGCACAGCAATTGTCTTTTCAAACAGACTAAAATCTACTGCGGGACAGAAAAGATACATTGTAAAGTGTATTGCTCAAAGGAATTTATCAATATGTCTCCACTAAGGCTGCAAATTATGCTACTGAGTACAACAAGCCAGCAACAGTTCTCTGCCTAAAAAGCCAAATAGTGAAACTGAGCTTGTCTTCATATAATTATATACCTTCCTCTCCTCAACAGACAGACATAACTAATCCATGTTGCCAGCTGGGGTGCATGCAGAGAAACAATAGAGGAGCATGCAAGTAGTACCCCCCAGAGTGTTAGCCTTGTTTTCCTATGGTTTAAGCATACCTGAAATGTCTGAATCCGGGGTCATTAGTCTGGTAAGGAATGAGTTGCTGACAAAATGTAATAACCTGGTGCAAGTAGCTCATGCTGGATGCTTAAAGCACTGTTTTCCAGAATATCTATTAGGGCTGTATCTCAAAGTAATGGAGCAGAAGGAATGAGATAGTAAATATAAATGCCAGAAAGTATTCATGGTTATAGGTTTCTCTGAAATATTTAAGAGTCTGTTAGATTTCAGTGTAACATATGTTCTTATGTTTTATATTGTGATTCATCTATAATCTGAGCATTCTTGAGTCTAACATGATGAATCTTCAAATGAGAGACCAATGCCTATTTTTGCTCTGGATATGATGATTGTGATCTGCACTATAGAGGCTCTAGCTCATTTTTCAAAATGTTAGGTATGGTTCCAGTGACATATTCAATCCAAATTGTATAATTTTCTAACATTAGTCTACATGTTAAACAGACAAAACAACCACAAAGGACTGTCACCGTGTTGCCTACCACCTTCAAAATGAATTGCTTTTTATACTTATTATCTTCATTCCAGTAATTTTTTTTGGTTGTTATTAATGAAATTTAAATTAATTGAAACCTGAGCCTTGCCTTCATTTTTCTTGTAGCTGTGGAATCCACAATGCTCTGTGAACTGATGGAATAGCACTTTAAAGACCATAGATAGCTTTAGAAAAGGTAGACACTAAACACATGGACATGAATGGGATATCAGTGAGGAACCAGCTTTGAGGTATGGGTATAAAATATTTACAAGAACTCATATTGCTAATTAACTGGAGTCCTGAAATAGGTTTGAAAATAAAGGATCAGCCATTTCATATTTCACTAAAGTGGAATGAACTCATTCTGTGAATAAACAGACTTGAAATTATACTTATATAACATCTGTGAGAGTGCTACATTTAGAACAGTAGTATAACTGGAGTCTATTTGCAGGAAATAAGCAATAATAATTGGAAAGTAAGCAACAGGTATGTCACATAAAACTAATAATACAATTATGGATGTTCTTATGAGTTGCTAAATGTTGATTCTTTAATTTTTGTTCACTGTGAGAGAAAATGAATCTAGGATTGTGACACTGAAGAAATAAGTTAATAAAATAACTGCTGCTCCATAGACTCACTGCCAAACTCCAAGTGAAGCTTAATAATGACAATGGAAAATGCTGCAGGCATAAAGATAAATGTCCTCCAGTCAGCGTATAGTTTGTTCAGAAGGCTGAAAGCTATGAGGTGGAGCATTTGCATTTTATTCAACAGAAATATTCGAATGTTCAAAATGAACATTCACATTTTATTCAACAAAAATATTCTAATGTTTGGTAAAGTGTCACATTTAACAACATGACAGAACATACTCAAGTATGGGGATAAAAATGCTAATTAAAACTTCTCTTCCTTTGGTCTCACTGGTGTTTCATTAGTTTCCTCTCAATCCCTTAAAACACCAAATGCCTTTCAACAGAGTTAAACAATTAAAACAGTCACAATAGGAACTTTTGGACAAAAGTTATTTCAACTCACAGTAGCATACTAAATTAGTAACCAAGAGACCTTTTCCTCACAGAGCACTTTGAAGGTTGTCTCCACGTTGTAACTTGAGACACTAAAACAGGGAAACATTGAAATTTGTACCAAAAGTACAAATTGCAATTCATATGCTTGTGGAGATCTGTAACCATGAATATTGTCAATTATATGCAACTCAATTATAGATAGTGAGGGAATCTCATGGGTCTTTCAAGGATGTGAAAAATACTCATCTGCAGACTAGGCAACTGATCCCATCTTCACCTTTTATTTCAAGATGACCTAGATGCTCTTTAAAATGTAAGAATGAGAAAACTTACAAATCTGCTTAATTGGAAAAATGGCTTTGTCCATGTAATCTTCTGTATGGCTTTAGAAATAATTAAGAGAATCAAAATATTTTTACTAATGTAGCCCAGTTCTCTCACAACAGACAGGTACTGATCATAAATAATAGAAGAACTTCATTACAGTAAGTGTTTGATTTGAGTTTGGTTTTGGTTTTTTTTCTTTTTTTTTTTTTTCTTTTTTTTGGTTTTGAAGTGTTGGATTTGATTTTGGTTTTGTACCACATTTAAATGTTGTTTCAATAATACTAAAATAAATGTGCACAGGCTTATGGCAAAGAATTTATCTCATCTTTCCGGCTAGTATAACTAACATAAAAGATATATGTACTGTAAATGCTTCATTGCATTGTATCCGTGTATTTTAATTACTCTTCCTTTTTGTGTCACTGGCTTCACTATTTTTAGTATTTCTCATGATAGCATAGGCCACTTCCCAACAAAGAAAAGGAGAGATGAGGGAAACTAACTTTTGATCCCTTTTGACTCTCAAAAGGGAGCATTTGTTTTCATAATATTGCAATAGATTCTACTCATGGTTAAGTAACGTTGGGGTTGGAGGCATAATTCACCTTTTACTGCACAAACAGGATTAACAGGATGTATAGAAAGAAGAAACCCCCCGGGGGATTTTGTAAGGTGTTCAATTTTGCACAATTGGATTAATAATGATTCCGTTATTTAAAAAATATAGTGGAAGAAAAGTGCTTGCAACAGAAATCGCATGTTAGATATTTGTTCACTGCCTCCAAATTTGTTCAACCAGCAGAAGTAATGTAGGTAGTAATTCACTTTATAAAGTACATGAACATTTTCAGAAATAAAGCCATCAATAACTTTGACAAGATCCAGAAAAAAAAAATTAGTTACAGCTGTAGGAGGAGAATTATTTTTATAATAAAACTTTCATTTGCATCTAAAGTCCAGGACAAAGAACATGAGAGTGATACAGTTCAACCTCACACATTCTACCAATTTGAAAATCTAAAAAGGTGGATATTCTACTCTAACCTAAAGTGGTTTTTGTTATATGACATATAAAAAAAAACTTGAGAAAGTAGATTTTTAGTATCAATAAAGTAATTGATAATGAGAAAGATAGGGAAAACTTAGAACTTCAAATTCAAGGGAGTTTGAAGATGGAGTAAAATGGCAAATTTTTGAAATTCTAGCCATTGTTGCAAAATTCTAATTGAATGCTATGTGACATATCTTTTTTATAAACTATTTTCTAGAACTTTTTTTAATGTTGTAAATGTTTTTTAAACAGCTTTCCACTGGAATACTTTAAAGGCTCAACACCAAAAATCAAAGCATGAAAGATGTGCTATAACCAACATGTTCTGCTCAAAGTTTGGAAGACTGTAAAACCTGACCTATCTGAGTGTGTCCCAAAAAATGTCTACTTAGAACTCCTAATAAAAAACAAACAACCCCCCCCCACCCCTATTGCAACACTATCTTTGTCTCAACTTTCAGGAATATAATTTTACAGTAGGCTCATTTCTTTTTTATATGAAAACTCTAAATTTTACGAAACTTATTGATTCCTGCACTAGGATACAAATGACAAGTCTTAAATACAAAGAGAAATATATTCTTCAACACAGGAACAAAACTCCCTGATACTACATAGTTTTTTAAATTGCATATTTTGGATACTAATATATGTCTATTTTTACCTATAATAAACAAGGCAGAAGAGATGAAGACCTTTGATACTTTGTTATCAATCAAAAAATAAAATATTTGCTTCCAATGAACTTAAACATTGCTTCTCTTCATGACACTACATTGTTTTATTTTCATTATTTTTCACTACCAAATATATTAAATCAGAAAAAAAATTGTTTTTCTTATGAGAAAAGGTACTTTCTCCAGAAAATTTTGGTTTGGCCTTTGATATTTTGGTTAGAAAGAGAGTTGTTCTTCAAAAGCTAAAGCATTAGAAATAAGAAGTTTTCACCAAACTGCTGCAACTTTTTTCTTCCTCATGACCCTTCACTTAAAAATTTCTTCCTAAGTTTTGCATGAACCCACAGATGCCACCTGAATATCTCAAATCCCCATACTCCTTTCTTTTCTCCCTTCTTATCAGTTAAAAGGATCAGGTGACCCTCTCCAAAGCTTTGTGTTGAGTTTCTTAATGGCCTATCAGTTAGTAACTGGAGATTAAATGTTTGACTCTATATCCTTTATCCCTGATTTTCCAAACTTATGTCTCTATATGATTTTGATTATCACTTCCCTATTTACTTGTTGCCTTTGGCACTACAAAAGGTCCTTGATTGGATAGATGTAATGGAGAAGCAGTTTACCCTCACATCCTGTTCTTCACCCTATGAATAAAATACAAACAGGTGTATAGCTTTAATTTTTTCTTCATTTTTTTTTTTTCAGAACTTTGCATTCTGTTCATACATCATTTGGAACAGTTAAAATAGAAAGGTAGCTTTATGAACAACCCTTAAAAATTATGTTTAATCAATATTCATGCTTGAGTATCGATTGGAGAAGGTTTTGGATCCCACTATCAAATGGTCTCCCAGCTCATAACTGTGTGCAGGTTAAGTAAATTTATTCATATATTTATAAACACATGCATACATATCTGTGTAAATATTCACACAAAAATGTTTTGAGTCAGTTCTGTAGTAGAGGCAATGTTAACTACAGAGGCGTGCTATTGGCACAAATTGGCAACACGTCAATACATTGACAACAAAAGGTAGAAAGTCATTTGAGAGAGGTTACCTGCCCTCCAGGTTGAATGGGTCTAAACTTCCTAATCCTGACAGGAACTTTTTTTTGTTTTAATTTTTCTTCTTTGTCTTTTCTTTCTTGAAATATACAAAGGAAATTGTTTAGATAAACAAGAATCAGTCCCAAAGATGGCCATCTGAATACCTAAAAGTCTAAGAACTTGAAATAACTCAAACCAGATACATGAGTAGACATGACCTAGGTCAATTTCTAATAAATGAAAATATGAACTCTGAGGAGTTGTCCTAACAAATTCTATTTGTTAATAGAAGTTATTAATATTAATGTCTATTTAAAATACTCAGATTATTATCTTAAATATTTAAGATACTAAACAGAATTTTTGACAACATAATTTCTTTAGAAATGTTTTGGAAATCATCTAAAATAAAAACAAAAGACATTAATTCTGTCATCTTTAGGATCTTTGTAAATGCAAGAACTGTACCAAAATTTGAGTCTCTGTCTGTATGTCTTCATGACTTAGAATGAGATTTTGGTGTATAAATGCAAGTGAATATTTTCATTAAATTTCACAGGAGACCTCACTGTAGACATGCAATATGTGCTTTTACTTCAAAGAAGAAGTCATATCTATCCATATTTCACATCATAGATACTTTTGTAAGTTTAAGATATTGCCATCTACCAACAAGAACACCATAAATGATTTGAAATATTTGACTTCTTGGACCATCACAACTTTAGGATCAATCTCATTTGACACATATTTATATAAGTTTCTATTAAAAAAATAAAAAAATGTTACACTAGAGAAATTACCTTACTCACTAGGTTGCAGTTTGACTTATAGTCAGATATTTCAGTTTCTCTGAAGTTATGAAGTTCTCTTTTAAGTAAGATGGATAACCCCTCACAAGAATTTAGCTATTAAAAATTAGGAGCTTTCCAAGGGACATCTCATAACTGACCCAGGAATCAAGCTGGTAAATAAATGGACAAATGTCAGAGTCCAAATGAAGAGAAAATGAAGCATTTTTCTTAAATTATAGATTGTGATGTAAATGGCCTAGAATAATTTTAGAGAAAGACAGGTTACATATAAAATGTATATAGAAACTTTTAAGATTAGAATAGGAATTGGAAGGGATTACAATTTCAAGACTTTAAGTAAGCTTACAAAAAGAGGCAACTAGCACAAAGGAGCTAGGCATTCTCTTTCTTTTTGTTTTCTTATTGCACTGAAGAAATACTATTAGATTTCAGGTTCACAAACCAGGTCTGAAATCACCAATTTTTTCTTTTCCTCTGACTGTAGCAAAATTGCCTCCAGAGCTCTGTAATGTTAGGTGTTAATTATGTGCTGCAATGCAGTACATACTCTGAAAAGCAATATTGCTTTTGTCATCTGTGACTGATTACCCAATTCTGCCTGTGTTTGAAAGAAGTTATTTCCTGAAATTTGCTTTGTAATTCAGTTTGTGTGTCTGCTCATTAGTTTCTTTCAAGCTGCATCATTTTGCATACTTTATCACACAAAAAACAGAAATGTAAGGCTAGGAAATATGTTCACGGAAATACACTTGGTCAGCTCTGCTGTGTTCCCATCCAGCACAATATACTGTCTCTGTCTCTTAACAACAAGCTTTTCCCTGGCAACAGCTGATGTGAGGTGTTGAGCACTGTATCGTCAATCCTGTTCAATGAGCAAAGCATACCTTGATTTAGCCTCAGAAATAATAATTCTTTGGTCATTCCTTCAAGAGACATTAATCTATCAGCACTGCACCCCAATGTATGTGTCTGCCTTCAGTGCCCGCAGTGAGTTTGGTGTGGTGATTTTTGCAGCCTAGCTGTCAAAAGTAACTGATGCTCTGTCTGTAAGTAAATGTGCATGTGTTTTACCTCTGTACTGAGTCTTCAGTTCTTGTTCATTAATCACTTCAAGTCTAGCCATTGTTTTATACCTGTTTACTCTTTCAGGCGTATCTTATGAAGAAAACCCTAGCGGCATTTTTTTGATTTTAAAGGTTACATTTCCCACTATGAAACTCAAAGATGAGCTCTTTCATTACTTTACTGTTTACTGATTACATTACCACTATTGTTTGTACTCCTTTAGCATAGCAAGCTGGGACTAAACAGTCACTAGGCAGTAACAAAAAATGAAATTAGCAAACCAGTCTGGGAATACCTGCATTACTGGAAAATTAGTTAAATATGCTAAAAAAATTACTTCAGGATTTTGGGTAAGAAAATAGCAGGGACATGAAATTCAGCTCTGGGAAATAACTCCATGATATCATAGAGGCCTCATTACAAGACAGGAAATACAAGACTTTCTCTTGGAATATAATTTTCATTCCATTACAGGAGAGCCAAAGGTGTCATCTATGCCACCATCTAGACTGCAGACACTTAATTTTGGAAAAAAATAATCTATTTGTGAAATCAAGAGCTAAAATTAGTGTCATAACTGAAGTTTTTCCCTTCAAGACTAGATAATAAACTTCTTGAGTAATGATCAAAATCTTCAATTACCTCTATTTTAGAGTTTTTATTTAATAAACCAACCAGTGTTGCACAGATATTTGTTTTTCTTCTATCTACTCCTCTTTGAATAACTAATATGTTTGAAGGAAAGGAAACTAAAGTTGTATTTCTTACACCAAATCAGATGTACCTTTAGCAAATAAAGCTTAACATTTAGCAATGTCTCACAGTACCTTTCTCCTCAGTAATACACTCTAACACAATGGCAGTTTTGTATCTAACACAATATTGTTTTGTATTCTAAGGGGTTTTTTTTGTTTATTCTGAGGTTTAACTTGTATCTGTCTCCAGTATTATTTTCCACTTAACTGTGCTACCAACCCCACCTGTTATAATGAGGTACTCCATAGTTCCTGGGAGGGAAGCACATACAAATGTCCTATGCAAATGAGTTATGTACCTACAGCACAGAAAGAACTTCAATGTGTGGATGGTTCGTGAATAATTAGAGCATAGGCTACTCAACAGCAAGATTTCTTCAAATTTTGAAGAAATTTGTGATCAAATCTCAGCACCAAACAAGAAGCTCAGGGTGCTTACTTGCCCTGTTTCTACTGACACGTTTACTGTGTGGTCCACAGCCACAAACAGCCATAATCAAACTTCACAGTTATTATGATCAGACATATTTCTAATTAAGTCTGGGGACCTGTGAACTTAACATTGGTCTGCAGCCTAAAATTGTGAAAGGAAGAACTGTCTGCCTGCATTTATGATGGACCAAATATAGGCTGAATAAGAATACATAAATAAACGACATTATACGAAGAATATTGCATACTTATTTTACAACACTGATTTGTCCATCAATACAAACCCTATTTACAAGCAAAGTATTTCAAGAGCTCCACCTCAACCTAATGCACATGCCTTTTATTTCTGCCAGAAATGAACTGTTAAATACAATAATTCAATACAGCAATTATTTTCTTGATCATCAATAACTTTCAACTCAAAAGATCATAAATGTCATCACTTAGGGTTACTGAAGGCTGACAGCTTCTAAATTTTTTTTTCAATGCTGCAGTATATGCAAATGTGTTTGTGAAGCTATGTTCAACATACATGTATTTTATGAATTTAGGTAGGTTCCTATGCAGGTGTCTAACACCAGATCCTTTCCCATACAGCTGATTTGCTTATTGTGTGAACCAACACATGGAGCTAACTAGGGCGACCACCAAGCCACAAATGGAAAGCAGAGAGCAGATTTGTTCCATTACCTTGCTAACAATGCTGGACAGCAGAGACACTCGGGGGGCATAAGGCTCCCTTAGACTTATTTCATCATAGCCCTGAGCAGGGGGGGTGGGGGGGGCTTACTGCCTGCTCCAATATATCAGAAGGTTTCTGGGCTTTTTACAATCACTGGGCTTTTGAGCTTTCTCTCCCAGCAGGAGGCTCAAGCTTGTCTGTGAAAATGCCTCTCAAGTATCTGATAACATTTATGTTATCTCTGCAGAAATTCTACTTCTCAAAACAGACAGAGGATAATCAGCAATAGGCATAATGCATGTTTTCCCACACTGATATTCTTAGCACTCACAGCTGCAAGGCCCCTTTGAATGAAACTATTTCACCCTCACCAAATCTTTCAGTTCTAACTCTTTCCTCTCAACAGCTGTATGAGCAGTAATCTGGTTACTATTGCATAGCTGATTCCACTACAACAGTACACAGGCAGATGAATACCTAGTCTTTAATAGTTCTCTAGGTACAGATCATAATAGTAGTAGTTTATATTAAATTCTAGTTTAATTCTGTAAATTTAGAAAACTGCAACAAGCTGAAATCTGCATATAAAACCCACCTGTTTGTGCTTCTGAACAGTCCATGAAAAAAGAATGCTTTTAGTTAAAAACAGCATCGAAAAATAGTGCAAAAGTTTGAATGTATGCACAGAAATAGGATAAAATTCCAGATTACCAAAAACTACATGATGTTACTACATGCCAACCCCTTTTGAGAACTAGTAGATATAATGACTTTATCATCAAGCTATGAATATTCATTGAACTTTACTCTCAGGTATTTTGCATGGATTTTAATTACTTCATTCTGTAGTGACTGAAGAGAATATAAAAGTCTTATTGATGTCTTAAACCACCAAAATGGTATTTTGCAGACCATTACTAGAATTCCATGGAGCTAATATATCTATACCAACAGATATCATTCTATATGCAAGTGTTAAGGATATAACTTTTATTTTGGCTAAAAATATAAGGTTTAACAACGTTTTCTGTAAATGCTGTTCTACTTCTGTTCTTTCAGACTGTAGACACAGAAATCACAGGAAACTTCAGGTTGGAAATTACTTCAGGAGGTGTCTTTCCAACCTCGTTCTCATAGCATCATCAGATCTGACGTCAGAACATGTTGCTCAGGGCTTATCCAACTTCATATTAACATCTCCAAGGACAGACTGTCAAGAACAAAATCTCTGGAGAACTTCTTTTGTTGTTTGATATCCTTGAGGAGAAAAGGTTTTCTTTTCTATCCAGTCTAAAATTTGCCTGTTTCTTCTAGTGCCCACTGCTTATCATTCTCCCATCACTTACCTCAGCAAAGAGCCTGACTTTATCTCTGATGAACTCTTTACTGCTGCTGCTGCTGAAGACCTGGGGTTTTGTTAGGTAGTTTATTGTTTTGTTTTGTTGGGTTTTGTTTTGTTTTGTTGGTTTGTTCTTTTTTTTTACATTGCTTGTAACAGGACACAGGCAATGTGATAGGCTAACAGAAAGTACTTGGGACTTGTCAAGTTTTGTCCAGAATTTTCTGTTTGTCAGAAGATATATTTTAGGCTGCACTAGCAGTTATCTAATGAGCAGCCCACTATTACTTTTCTTTAGCTTTGTGATGCCAGTTGTACAGTTGTGTGATATCAGGCCTATTTGTTGTCAGCAGCTATTCTGAGAAGAACAGCTATTTATGATGCGGATAAAATACAATATGGAAGAAAACCAGCATGAGATTACAGCAGGAGACCTGAATTTACAGGCATGAAGTGTCTGCAGGGTTTTAAACAATTCACCAGGAGCTAATCAATGGTAAAAGGAAGGCACCCTTGGGAGACTTGCAGCACCAGTTTCACATAAAAAACATGTCACAGATGGTAGATTTAAATATGATGTGGACTTGCACACCAATGAAGAAAAACCAAGATATTTTGTGGTAGCAAAAATAAAAAAGTCCTCCAATATGTCCTCCAGTGAGAAGGATAAACCATAAACAACAACATCATATTCCTCTCATGAAATATGTAGGATGCTGAGAAAGCTCCCCGAAATTTATGGCTCCCACCTATGTGAAATGATCTTGACAAGAGAGAAAGGAAAATTTGCTAGCAACTTCATGTACATCTGTTTTTAACTTTGCATAATTTGACCATGAAATGCTGTTATCACTGTAGCCAAACTAATAATAATTCTTTTTTATACAGATGAGATTTTAATTCTAATGATAAATGTTTGCATTGGTGCAAACAGTTTTTTAAAGAGATTTTGAGTATAAAAAAACTGATGATAATTCAAACAACCTATGTCACTGTAGGACACAAAAGAAAGATGAAAGACTTCAAATATTTCAGAAGGCAAAGATCATAGAAAAAAGGCTTTATTGTCTAATTCTTACTACCTTTTAGAAGGTGATCCAATACAGACTTAACATGGTTGGTGAATAGGAACGACACCTCTCTAATCCCATTGGTTAAACTAGAGAAACAGCAAAACACCACCTGGGGAAGGATTGTTTTGAGAAAGGATAGTTGTTTACCAAGATTGTTTTGAGAAGAAGCTTTCTTGAAAAACTTTTCTTTGGGAAAAGTTAGCAGCTGCTAGCAGGCTAAAATCTCTCAGACCCAGAAATATCAGGCCCACAAACCTACTCTAGAAGTTGAATAGGCTGAATTGACAATACTTGTTTTTGCTGGTTTCCCCCTCCAACAACGATCTTTTACAGAAGCATGTTCTCCTTTTTAACTGACAAAACTAAGCACACATCTGTGTCTGTAATTGCAGAGGTTTTCCATTCAAATGCAAAACGAAAGGGGGCAAACAAATTTGTTTTTCTTAATGACTAGGATACAGAATGCTACAGTTGTGTACAATTGTAAGATCAATGTAGAATGTTGACCAGTTGGAGAAAAAAACCCCTAATGTGTTCATTTTTTAGTCCTTTAGATGGCTATAATTTTCTACTTTTCTCCTCATTTTAATCTAGACTACATCTGCTGCTCAAGAATTAAATTCAAAGTAAATTTCCAACATATGCAAAAGCTAAGCAGAAATGGTAAACTTAAATTAGCCAAAGCTTTGTGGAAGATATACCAAGCTTTGAGAAAGTAGACTGTTGACTCCTTTGTGCAACTCATTAAATAATACAACCCATTCCAATTTAGAGTCTGTAGGCAGGATGATAAGAAACAGCAGCTCTTGTAGTTTTCATTTGTGCTTGATATCAGAGGAATGTGCAGGCTAATGTTAATGGAGGATAACTGTCCTGCACAACCAATTAGAGCTATAGATTCTAATCACCAAAGTAAGTAGCTGAATGTGAAGCTATCTGTATAAATGCTGAAGTGTCTTTCATTAGACAGGCACAACCTCATTAAAGCAGAACATTTTTTGCTGGTGTTCAAATCTTTCCTGCAGCACTGGCTACAGTTTCACCAGTCAAAAGAGAATAGCTACTGAGCTGTTGCCAAATTCATAGTCCATTGATACAGAAAAATATATCCATGCACCAAATATGTAACTATATTATTTGTTTTTAATTGCTTTAGAAGTATGATTATGATTATATTGCTTGAGGAATACTTACAGATATATTTCAAAATATGCCTGCTTTTCTTATGTTTTAATTTGTTCTATATTTCCTTGTCAAAAAGAAATTAATTTTTCCAGGGTATGTGCATATGCCCACTTCAGTTAGTGATAAATCAAAGAGGTATCTTTAAGAACACATAAAACTTACCCAGGATACCAACCATAGGCGGTAAGCTTCAGGAACTGGAAAAGGTGATCTGTTTCAAGACGTCTCAGGGTCTTGGAAAGTCTGGCAGAGGGTGAAACAGATCTTGCTCTGGTGAAGTAGTACCCTGCCCCCCATGGCCCCCAACTCCACAGAGTCTATCAATCATGGCACACTTGAGGCAGCCCTAGTTTTGCATAACCCAGTCCCTGAGTGGCCAAGAGACTGTAAATCCTTCCTGGGAGGAAGGCCCAGGATGGGCCAAAAAAGTTTAAGAAGTATCACCACGAAGTGAGCATGTTGTCCTTTAACCCTACCTTCATCGAGGAGTTGCTGGAAACCAGGAGATTATAGCTACCTGACTGTTTTTCTATAGCCTTCTCGTCTTTCTGGTTTTATCCCTTTCTTTTTCTTCTCTCTTCTCACAGAACATTAGCATCAAATGGGTTATAAGATTTGCTATGCTGAATGGGCTCAGTCTATGCAGTAATAAGTGATGTTATGCAGTATTTATTCTTTTGGAAAAGTTCTTTAATTTTTTACAATTTTCCAGTAAACTTTTGTGTATTTTTACTTCATGAGAATATTTGGTTGGATCTTTCTCCTTTGCATCTATCCAGAACAGAAGAACCTTGGTTTATCCCTAGATTTGAGTGATGGGGATATAACACTAAGTTCTGTGAGGAGCAGCTGAGGGAGTTGGGTTTGTTTAGCTTGGAGAAGACTGGAGGCTCAGGGAGTACTTTATCTTTCTCTACAGCTACCTGCAAGGAGGTTGTAGCCAGCTGAGTTTCAGTGTCTTCTCCCAGGCAACAAGCAACAGGACAAGAGAACACAACCTCAAGTTGCACCAAGGGAGGCATCAATTGGACATCAATTTCACTGGAATGGTGGTTCAGCACTGGAATGGATTGCCCAGGGAGGTGGTGGAGTCATCATCCCTGGAGGTGTTCAAGAAAAGACTGTACATGGCATTTAATGTATGATATAAACCTAATGATTCTACAACTCTATGATTTTACTCTTTCATGAAATCAGTGATGTGGACTTGACAAGACATATGCAGACAATGCATAAACACACAAGCCACGTATCAGAGAATACCCCCCTCTCCTCAGGAAACTTGCCATTGGCTGCAAATTACAATAAAATGTGGAGAGAGAAATCTTACAGCATTCTCTGAAAGATTTTTAGTCTGTTGGAATTTTAAACACAGATCAATAAATGCATTTCTATGAAGGCTGTGATTGAAATTTGGGCCAGTACCTAAGAAAAAATAAAGAAAAACAACAAAATTAAGGCAATGGGCAGGGCGAAAGGGTAGATGAGAAAGAGTCTAAAAGGAGCACTAACAAGAGAGAACATGAGGTTGGAAGAAGCTGTGAAATCACATGAGAAACACAGAAACAAGGACCAAATGTACAAAGGGACAGCTGAAAGATTAAATAAACCACAGAAATGTGGAAGATTCTGTAATTTAAGACAGTGTCATGAGAATATCTGAAGATAAAATATTAAGGAATAATAAGCAAATAAGGATTCTCATTAAGAAGGAGTTGAGAAAAGATAAGGGGACAAATGTAATCTTTTTTTTTAGTGAAATAAATGAGTACATAAATATAAACAGTTGAAATGGTCAGATACGAGAATGGTAAAGTGACAAATGCTTATTTAAGAAAGTGAGTGACAAATAAAAAGAAATAGCAAATAAAATTGCATACTATTAAAGGCCCTTAATCTTAATTTTTTCCCACATCCTAATAACATGTTTAGCTGTTGTAGAAATTTATGCAGAAAATGTCTTTTTTTTTCTGTTGAATATTTATTTATAACGTCACCCATCAAAGTAAGCAACATTTTATTTCAATTATTTATTTACTATGTGAGAAAGATTTGATTTCTTTCATTAATATTAAAAGCAAACAAACCCAACCAACCAACCAAATCCCAAGAACCTTGCTGTGTCAGTTTTCTTGGAGTCTAGGTTACATTACAGAATTGAAGATTATATTGATTTAGTGCTACAGCCAATTATTTAAATTGCTAGGCTGCTATGAAGATCATAGAATGATCATGGAGTTATTAGCTCAGTATATCCCTCCCTAGCACAGATGCAAATCTGAAAGACTAGCAGCTGACTTCAGTCACTTTTTTTCCTCTTTTGCACCATGCCTTTCCTCAGTTACTCAGGCTTAATTGCCAAATTTAATAGAATCTACTTCATTCATGGTAATTTCCTCAGGTTATATGTTTTTTTTTTTTAATGCAGAGCTACCTATGCAAGGTTTAAAAGGAAAGGATTCCTGGTCACATCTGCTGCTTAGGAAGTGATAAAAATAACTGTAAATTCCAGGAAAGTCATACTTACTCTATACCTGAAATCTTCTTCCTGAGAACATGTCAGTAAGATGCTATTGATGATATATCCATGGAAGAGGAAAGAATCATAGATGCTGAATTCCCAGACTGTATCACTAAAAGGGAAAATGGACTCAGACACAATCACAGAAGCAAAGACATCCAGTTTCCACCTTCTCTGGGAGAGAAAGGATAAGAATGAAATCAGCACAAAAAATATTAGATCTGCAAGAACACTTTTTTTATCTGGCCCATCTAAAAGCTCCTCCAAAATATAGGATCAAAAATGCACGTATCAGAACAATACTTTTCTTTCTTTCCATACTATCAGCTATGCTATCACACATGCACCATGTTATTTCCAGCTTCCTTACAGTCCCTTTCTTGTTTGTTTCATCTTGAGTTAAGGCTCTAACCCTTCTCCCTTCCCCTCTTAGACATCTCTGTTTATCTCCACCCACAAGTCGCCTCTACTATACTTATTCATTAAAATCATACCTATAGTGTGAGTTCCTATTTTCTAAATATTGTTTTGCATTTTTTTGCAAGCTATAGTAGCAGATTCTCAGTGGTTTAATTGTGCAGAAACTATCTGTGGTACTTTTTCCTTTCTGCTAGAATGTACATGAATGCTGTGAGAACTGAAGATATTTGAACGAAAAGTTAATTGCCACTTAAGCTATTTTGCATTATTTACATGCATTTATATTAACAGAAATGTGATCTTTATCAAGTTTTTTTTTAATATATAAAATTCTTGACCAATGCACCAGTAGTAACTGGCCTAACACAGAACCAATACGAAGGAGGAATAGAGAAAAATCTCAGTGATACACCATAATTTTCAGCAATTTATTTAAAGCTTTGGGCCATGCAGGGTATGAAATCTGTAGTTAAGGTTGATTAGTCTTCAGATTATAAGGCCCTCTTATAAAGTCAGTAAATAAGAAACAAATTTCACTCAAGAGAGTGACAAACAGCCTTTTGCTGTCAAATGGAAATGCAAAGATGTCTGAAAGCAGAGCCACAACACTGAGATTCTAGTTAGTTACAAGGAGGGCAAAATTAATGTAAATCATGTTTGTCTTTTCAAGCTTAACATTTAAAATTGGCAATGGCATTAGTATTCTCATTAAATTTTGAATAAGCAAAAATCACCTAAACTCCTGTAGAAACCTGATCAAAAAACAAATCAGAGCTATCAATACTGCTAAAGAAAATAGCATTTTAAGGAAAATTCTTCAGAATAGTAATATTTTGCAGATGGTCTTAAGGAATTAAAAAAAAAAAAAGAACTGAGAAAGAACTATAGTAGATGAAATTTCTCATATTATAAACATTCATAAATATGGCTAAGCCTTTGACAAAATCCCAAAATAGTTTTTCATTATTAGTTGATTTTTTTTTGTCCTGTAAATACCCCCTTTTTGTATCCTGCATACTTCTGTATCTTTAACTTATGCCCTATGCAAAAAAGATAACATTTGCCAGCCTGTTGCTAGGCTAATTTTTTACTCAAAACAGAAAACTTTCCACCTTTAAAAGGTTAGAGCTGAGCTGGGAAGTTAATGTCATGCCATCAGGACATACATTAAATGAAGGTATTATATCTACATTAATAAGCTTAGTATGTTGGAAAGTGACAACTGTTTCAGTGATAGAGGAATGTTAATTTATTTATGCAAGTTTCAGGCCAGATCTCTCCTGGGATGGGTTATTTGAGTGTGTAGGTGGAAGCTCAGATTTGCATACTTGCCTTTATAGTCACATAATGAAAAAGTCCTAAATTTTTCCATGTTTCACTTTTTTTTACATTTTTATGAAGTTTTAAGTCCGTGTGATAAAATATAACCTCACTAGCAGTCTATAAATGGATTAAACCTGTGTATAAATATGGTGGAAGGCTGCTCAGAAACCATGTCTTTGTACTAACACCTAACATTGAAATATGTTGAGAACCTGAGCGATTTTGAGCAGTTCAGTTGATAGCAAATCAACTACTAAAGCAGGTTAAATCAAGAAGAGCATTTATTATCTTCCTTTATGCATTTAAAACCCGATCAACCAACCAGCCAACCAAGCAGAAAAAATAGAAGGTGTTTCTAAGACACCAAAGTTTCTGTTCAAAGCCAGAGATGTATTATCTCTTTGCTTGGTAAAGTATAGCTTTCCTACAGAAAAAGGAGAAGCAGCTCAGATTTTGAATAATCCATACAAGGATTTCCTTCCAGACCTCCAAATATTTCACTTACATGCATGAAACAATAGCATTTATACAGAAATAGCTATTTTAAGCACTCCAAAGCCTCCTGTTGTCTTTGCACAGAAGTTCACTGCAGGTATAGAATAAAGTGAGATGAAATATTCCCTCCAAAACTTAAACAGTAAAGTATTAACAGGAATTTCTGTATTATGGAAAGATAAGTTTTCATTATAATTGTCTTAGAATGGTCTGAATTTTTTGACTTCTGCAGACTAAGACAGAAATCATAGCGATATCCTTTGCTGCAGCAATGCATGCCATTGCATGGTATGATATATTTCATGTTGTTATAAAATTTTGATGCACTTCATTAATTTAATCCACTTTCTTTAAAGTGATATTTTTTATCTGTAAAGGGGCTGGAGGTTAATCTTGTGTTTCTCTGTATGTGCTATTTATCAGCATGCCTGCCTATCCATTCATTTCCCATAGTATTGATGTCTGATGATTATAATAATACTGGAAGAACACACAGGAAACTCAAAAATAACATCCCACATTTTTTTTATGAAAACAGACTTCTGGACACAAAAATGTCCATTATGTGTTCTGTGGTGTGAAGTATCCCTTTGGTAAGTTTGGGTCACCTGTGCCACATCAGGTGGGGTGCCTTCCAGTTTCTTTTGTGCACTTCCTCAATGACAGAGCATGGGACAAGGGGGAAACACAGTCTTTCATGGTGGACTACCACAACTTTTCAAATACCAAGGTGACTGGTTTAGTCACTTCCTCAGCTTGTTCCCTCAGGACCATGAGGTACCTATGGGTACCATTGCACCTATGGGTGCATCTCAGCAGGTGCAATGGACTTGTGCAGCTTTGAGTTCTTTTAGATAGTAAAGAACCTGATCTTCTGCAATGTGTGTTTTTTCATTCTTCCAGTCCCTGCCTTTACTTTCCATGATTCAGGTAGTGTGCTTGTAGAACATACTGGTGAAGATTGAGGCAAAAAAAGTTATTGAGTACCTCAGCCTTGCCTATGTCCCAGGTGATCTTATGTTTTCTTCCAAAGAAAGCCTATATTTTTCCCCACTTTTCCTTTTATCACCAGCTTAGCTATAGAAGCTTTTCTTTTGTCCTTGACCTGGATGGCCAGGTTTAGTTCAGTCGGGACTTTTGCTTTCCTAACCTGATCCTTGATGGCTCACACAATCTCTCTGTATTCCTCCCAGGTTACCTGTCCTTGCTTCCGCTGTAGACTTCTTTTTAGTGTTTATATTTGTCCAGGAGCTCCTTGTTAATTCATGCAGGCCTCCTGGTGTTTTTCTCTTTCTTCCTCTTTGCTGGAATTCATCACTCCTGAGCTTGGAAAACGTGATCCTTGAACAGGAACCAGATTCCTTGGACCCCTCTTCCTTGCAGGGCTTTAGTCCATTGTACTCTACCAAACAGATCCCAAAGAGGCAAAGGTCTTCTCTCTTGAAGTCCAGGAAGTGAGCTTCTGTGCACCTTCCTCCTTGTCCTGAGAATCTCGAATGCCATCATTCATAATCCATGATGTCTCTATGATGCCAGTAAGATCATAGCCCTACAGGCATATACACAGCTCTAACTTTTTTTGGTGGTGTTTTTTGTTTTTTTTTTTTTTTTTGGTTTTTTTTTTTTTTTTTTTTTTTTTTTTTTTTTTTTTTTTTTTTTTTTTTTTTTTTCCCATGATACATGTTTACATAGACAAATTAAAGTTGAGCCCCCAGTGAAATGACTTTTTGGATGAGTTGGCTGGAATTCTTTTGCTACTGCCCTCCAGGTGTTTTCCTCCTGACCTGTGATCCCTTTCCAGGCTCAGGGCATCACTTTCTGGCAATAGCATCAAACTGGTAGGAGTGGGATGGATAGAGCCCACTTCACCAACTTGCCAAGCCCATGGCTGAAGATGCTTTTCTTCTTCTCTTGCAGATGAACCCCACCAGCCTGCTGTAGACCAGGTTTCTCAAAGCAAGTCCTATGGTTAATTAGCCAAACTCCTGGCTGTGGTTTTTTTTAACAATTTGTTAATGGTTGACAAACAAATGGTTAATGGTTAATTTGACTGGCCTTTTCAAACTCTTCCTCTGACCAGGAGGATGGATGCAGACATTTAGCTTATTATATATGATGATAAAAAAGTTTCAGAACACAAAAATGTTGCAGAGGAATAGGGACATAAAGCAAACTCTCAAAAGAAATGTCATTTAGAAGGTGACAGTTATGGCTCCACTGAAACTGCATGCAGCTACAGCTACAGCTCAAAAGGTAGTGTGCCATTTTTCCTCTCAAGTGAATGATTGTGAAAAATTCCTATTCAAAGTCAATGAATGCATAACTTTGGAGTGTTGTTAGTGTACAAAGCATGAATTGATAGTAACATCTCAATTTCATGGGCTGCGAACAGATTCATGAAGACTAAAATACTTATAGTATATGGATTGTTAAATAAAAATACCAAGGAGAATGATTCTTCTGTTGCTTTGTGTGGTGCAATACATGCCTGTGAAGAATATTTACTTTATACTTACGGAGTTGTGTCTGGCATTTGGACTTGCTTTTTTCTGGGAAACTAACACCAAAAATGAAGCATATTATCACATCTGTGTCTTTTTCACAGACAGATAGCATCTTGGGTTGGGTGAAAACAAAGGACATAGACAATATTAAAGATTCTATGACTCAGATTGGTACTCAAACTTATCTGCATTAATATTAAATTGGAATTGTAAGTATTGTGCAGAAGGAGTGCCTTATAACTGTGTGTTTCTGATCTTCTGATCTAACTTTCCAATAGAAGACAATGTAATCTCAAATTACAAGAGAAATTTCAAAAGAAATAGTGCTCCATGTCATTAGTTTCCTGTGAAATAAGAACCTTGTGGGTTACATCAGAGGAAATAGAAGTTACTCTCTTTAGAGCTATCAGACACAACTTCAGCGTTTTATACCTTTCAGGAAACTATCTTCATTTCAGGTGATCTATAACTACATGTGTTAATTTTCTACATTTTTTTTACTTCTTCTCTCATAATATTTTTAATAAAAGTAAATGATCTCTCAAATCATGACTCATATAGTGAAATAAAGTTAATTCGGGCAAATATATTTAAAATAATTTATCTGTCTATTCATAAATCCCAATTTCTCAATAAAATATAATCTTGATGCATAAGCATTTGAATTATTTGAACAAAATGGGCATTAGTGTAAAAAAGGTTTCTGTTACTCTTAGAAATTAATTTAAAAGAAGACAAAGTCAAAGAATGGAATCCAAACACAAGAAAATGACAGTAATATATTTTCAAAAATTTCATCCATAACCAAATCATTCCATACACTGACACTTTGCAAATGGAAAAGTGCTTCAATGGTTTCAGAATTTTGTAAATAAAGCTAACAATGATATAAATATCTAAATGAAGATGGAAAAAACCAGAAAGAAAAAAATGTAGAACATCCTTACTCCTGAGGCAAGTATTTTAATGTTTTGTTTTTATTTACAATTATGTATCTTTCTGTTGAATTCATCTAAAAAACCAAAAAGAGACCTTAGAAAAAATTCATGTTTATAATGCAAGACTCTGTTGAAGAAAAATCCTTTTGTGTTCCACCAATATTTTCACCTGATATTAAAAAAAAAAAAAAGTGAAGAATATGTCCCATATATCTACAATGTACAAAAAAGAGTAAAAAAAAAAAAAAGTGTCAGCAAGTTCCAGTAAATTACATGAAAAATTGCAAGTGGGTTGCATTACTCCTTCCTGCCATTCCAATGAGACAACATTACTCCCTCCCCCATACCAGATGAGGTAGCATCAGTACTCGCAGATGCTTTTCTAGCTTGTTTTTAAAATGACTAGTAATAGAGATGGCACTGACCCTTCACTAGGCGTTTTCTGCATTTCACTAATATTTTTTTTTCCCAAATATTCTACTTGACTTTGTTTTGTTGCAACAGAAGTCCATTATTTTATGCTTCTAGCTATGGCAGATGTGGAGGATGGACCTTTTCCTTCCCTTTTGCATCAGCTTCTAATATGCTTGAAGACTGTTTCATCCCCTCTGAAGTCCTTTTAATCTTGTAACAAATTTAATTCTTCATGTGCTCTCAAGCACATAAAACGTCCTTTTTAGTGAGGTCAATGGATATTTTCCAAGGAATGTCCAAATCTCTTCTTTCTCAATGGATAGTGCTCAATATTTTCAGTAGTGTTCTCAGGAAAGCCTTACCAATCTAGAGCAGACCAAAAGAAAATGTACTCAACAGTAAACATTGCTCTGCTATGTGTGACCCCCATGCACAGTCAGGTCAAGATGAGACATCTGCAAAGGGGAGACTTTCTAGGCTTTTTGGGAGGGACACAGTCTCTATAGAAGGGCTCTACATACATCTCTTTTCCATAGGACCTTTCAAATTTCTTGTAGAGTATCTTATTTTTTATTTTCTTCATAGTACAGTACTTTTGTGCCTCTTTCAATATAGCTGGCATTCATTCACCTCCTAGTGACATCTTATATTTCTGATGCTTTTGTAAATAACTATTGCTCAAGCTGTTTCTCTCATTTCTGTATATGTGCTATTAATTATCCCTGTGAGAGTACTTTGTACATTCATCCAGTTTTCCAGGCCATTTCCCAAACTATCCAGACTGCTTTGAATTCTAATCTTGCTCTCGTTCACACCTGCAACTTTCTCCAGGTTTGTTTCAACTTCAGATTTAGTAAGCATATTTTGTATTTTATTTATGTTTCAACTTGGCCATTAATAGTAATGAAGAATAATACATGTGCAGAGAATGAATTCAACAAAGCCTTCTCTTTTGACAGTGATGCCTATTAACTCTCTGGAAATTACTTTTTCCAACAAGTGCTGCCTCCATGTTATAAAGCCAACCAATAGAAAATGTCTTTTCCTCATGAACATCATCTAAGATGCCTTCAGAAGCACCTATTTAAGGTCAAGATTTGATTGTTTTGTGATGGTGTAAAAAACAGAAAAGGAGATCCTACAAAAAAAAAAAACCAAAAACAAAACAATGAACATCTCTCTGAACTCCATTTAACCATTGCTTCGGAGACTTACCTTGGCATAAGGGAAACAGATGCTTATAATAATGGTTTATATATAACTTGCCAGCTCTGTCACCTAACTGAATTATGAGGCCTTTCAAATATATTCAAATAAGGGGAAAATACGTTTCCTTGAAATTGTGGTTGAACAAAAGCCTGAAAAGAGGTGTAATCCTGGATTCTTCTACTACTCCTGTGACACTGCTTCAGTAGCACAGATTTTATTCCAATTTTGTCATGTGAAATGTTAAAATAACTTCTAGTGCAGTTGAAAAAAAAAAAAAAAAAAAAAAAAAAGACAGACCCCTTTATGCCCCAGGTCTAAATATTGACATTACATTTAATTAATAAACTATTCCTTCTCACCCTAAACTAAGAAATAACCTTATCTGCTGAAAGAAAAGAATTATAAAAAAAATCTTTTCTTTTATTCATGTGAAATACAGCCTATTTTAAAAGATGATAGAATAAACAATTTGAATGACTTGCACCACTCTTACTACTAATAGATTATTTTTTAATTATCAAATAAATTTACTGTCTTTTCAGTGATTAAAAAGTCTTCAAGGAAAAAGAAGTGCCAGGGTCTAAAAAATTTCTGTGCTTTTATTCTGTATGCTTTGAATTGGTTTCAGAACAACTACACTTTATGCCACAAGCTCTTTAGGTTGCAGAGGAAGGAACAGATAATTTCATAATTAATGATAAGCTCCCATCTAAAGACTCAAGACCTATTGAATTTGTCATTGCAGAAACACTTAAGAAAGTTAATCTGAAGTAACTCTTAAAGTGGATTAATTAAATGAATTAAAGACACATATTGATCCTTTTATTCAGATTTTCCATGGCTTTAATTCAATGTAGTCTACTTCAGACTTCAAAATGAATTAAACGGAATTAAGTTAGGGACATTTTAATTCTGAACATGTGTCTACATTGGGACTAATGCACTTTAACACATTTAACATTTAACATGCATGGGACTGCAGAAACTGTAAAAAAATCCCTGCAGTGAATTACTTAATTCATAACAGCTGCCTGTTTTCACATACTTTCTCCAGACATGGTTTAATGTAAGATATTCTTGTTCTGCAAGGAGATGGGACATGCTGGTTGTTTATTCATATCTCACTTTTTTGGGTATGTCCCTCTTATTTCCACACTCAATTGATTTGGACAAGCTTTCTCAAGCATGCAAATACTTTTTTTATGCAATTAAGTCTGAAAGAATTCAATGAGAAACTGACTTCCAAACACACACAAAAAATATTATTTTGGATTATTTTTTCTTTGTGTGTGTGTAAGTGCTGTTATTCTGTCTCACATGAACAGTTCACTTTTTAAAAGACCTTAGAAAGACAGTTGATGGAAAATTGTTCACCACACCTGACCATGGTAATGACAATGCTTGCTCTCTTTTGTGAGAATGAAAAGCATCTCAGAAATACATTACTGAACTGACCTTACTTGACTTGTTTTGGAGAGAAATTGCTCTGTTAGGCAAGAAAGATGAAATCTGAGTGTTCTTAAGTGTTTCCACTTACATCCTGATTTAGTCCCAATTTAGCATTCCCTCTGAAACACTCAAAACCATGCACCATTTGCTCACTACCCAGTTTCCCCTCCCCCTGTGGTGGGCTGGAAGGGAAGATTGGAATCACAAAAGGGAAAGATCATGGGTTGACATAACAATTTACTGGAAACAGAAATGAGTTAAGAAAATAACAGCAACCCTACTAATGGCACAGTGTACAAGAAAAGAGGTGAATGATTCACATGTGATGGCTCACGCTCCCTGGAAATACCCTGACTGCTCCCTTCTCCACGTTGCCCGAGCCAGGAGGAAATTCAATGTTTCCCTGTCCCCAGAAAATGATGCAAGGTGGCATAAAATAATCTCTGGGTCTTGGTCATTCCCCTTACTGGATACTGCAAAAATTAACCCTGTCCCAGCTGGAACCAGGACAACTCGACAGAGAAAATAACTTAGAGTTGCAAATATTTTTATACATAGTTTAACAGGGGATTCAGCAAATGATGTAAGAGAATTTAGGAAGGAGAAGGAGAAGAAGAAGAAGAAGAAGGAGAAGAAGAAGAAGAAGGAGAAGAAGAAGAAGAAGGAGAAGAAGAAGAAGAAGAAGAAGAAGAAGAAGAAGAAGAAGAAGAAGAAGAAGAAGAAGAAGAAGAAGAAGAAGAAGAAAGATATGCTTGTTTTTTATCATTCCATCTGTACCCTAAATTTATCATTTCATCTGTACTCATTTCATTTTTATCATTTAATCTGTACCCTAAATGTTGCTTCCTACATCTGATATGTAACCAGTGTATTTCTAAACTTGATAAAATAAGTTACCTTGCAGCTAAGGTATTACTCTCAGTAAAATGGAAGGCAAGTCTATCAGATTTTGATTTGCATACAGAGCATTAATTTACAGAAACAGCTCAGAAATATAAACATATTCTCAGAAGCAGGCAAGGGAAATTGGAGAGGAAAAAAATGTCAAGAACTGTTATAAATAAGTACCTATTGTCATTTAGGTTTTCATATATGTAATTCCCATTAGCAGCTGTCTGCAGCAAGTACTTTATGAAATTTACAAAGCAGAAATTGTTTAATTGCCAGTGCTATTGAACAAAAACTGACAGGAGAGGTGTCCTATTGTAATACATACATTCTCTCAGCTATAAGATGTCCTTTATATATCTGTTTATAAGATGCACATGTCTAAGAGTAGGCTTAGAGCATATATCTATTTGTGACCTTAATCCACTGGTTAATGCAGCTTCTCTACTGCTTGTTCCTTTTGTGCAAATCCCTCAAGAATGTCAAAAAAACTTTTTCAAAAAAATATGTTCAACTAAAAATTGTCCTTTTCTTTCACAAGCTATTATTATATTTTCATTTCTTCTATATAGTTATGCTTTTCTGCTGTCCATCACCTCCACCTATGGATTGTTTGGCCTCATAGTGACTGATTATTTCAATAGAGATGTCATGTGCAGTAATGAAATGATTTTCCTGTAAATAGAATTTGTTCAGACAGCTGAATTTGGTCAGTCAGCTTTAGATCTCTGAGTAAAAGCTGTCATTTGCTGTGTCAGAATGATAGTCATAAAATGTGTTTTAATGTGACAAAAGCAGACCTTTGCATTTCAGGCAAAATTTTTGTGTAGAGGCAAGAAGCTTACTACTGTAAATATTTTCTCTGTGCAGTTATTTGACTTTTAAAAAACCTAAAGATTGAAGTTGTGATTTTTAATAGAAAAAAACCGTTGTAGTGTAAACTAAGAATAAAAATAGGACAGGAGTAATATTTCTCCTTCCATACTTTGAAAGCATAATGAATTACTGAAATATCACATTCAAAATACAAGCAAGTTCATGTTTTAATAGCTATTCTTTCCTTGGTGTTAGAGGAATTTTTTTGGAAACCAAAAATAATACTTAATACAAAGGAGTTAATGTAACAGCTATTGTCTTGGCTAACATACTACATGAAGAATTTCCGGAATTCAAAGCAAAAGTAGATGTATGTCAGACTCAAACCCCAACAGTTCCTTATAATGAGAGTTTTTGACTGAGACTTTAGGCAAGTACAGTCATAATGGAACCTAGAACACAAAGCAGCAGTGGGCTGGTATGGTTTTGTCAAAATTTTTGTGCTGCTGAGAGTCAAGGTCATGTCTGAATGGATTCTTAGTCAAAAGGATTTGAAAATCACATGTATAGTGAATTTCTATTGCTGTTTTTATGAAGACATTATTGCCACTTCTTTTTTTTGTTGGTTATTTTTTGGCCCTACATAGAAGATGGCATTTATAGTTGCATGAAAGAAAGAAAACAAAAACACACTGAGTCAATACCCTGGGTCATAGAAAGGTGCAGGAATTTGTTTTCATTCATAAAAAAACAACAATGAAAGGCAATAGAGAGTTTTCATTCATAAAAATTCAACAGAGGCAAAAGGAAGAGAAAAATCTGTAAGGGTAATTTTTATCTTACATTGACTATTCAAGGGGCAAAATTAAAGATACTTCAGTGCTGTTTATTGCAATTCTATTACAGACAGAGGATGAAAACAAACTTTTCTCAAAGTGAAATAAAAACTAGTCAAGACAAGAAAGAAACAAGGAATTGTTTTCCTCTGGCATTAATATTAAAACCTTTACTAATCAAATAAAAATATTGACATGCAAAAGCTGTAAATATTCTAAAGATTCAAGTGGCAAAGTGGATTTCTAATGTAATCTCAGGAAAGAAAAAAAAATAAAAAAACCTTTAATTTTAGAACTTAATTTGAATAACAGTATTAAAATGTCATCTGAAAGCCCTTAAGGTGACAGGATTTCAACTTATGAGTGCTTATGCCTGTACTTCAGGAATGTTACAGGCAGTAAAATATGCACCAGAACAGATTTTATTTTTTTTTAATTTAAGATATGTTCACCATTAGAATGACTGAACTTTTCTGTTTAATACTACAATGAAGAGATTTGTGAAACTATTTTCTGACAAACTTTTAAGGATGCTAACTTGATAAGCTTTAACAGGATTTTAGCATTTGTACATTTTCTTCTGGTCTGAGGAAATCAGCAAAACAAACCTCAGCTTCCACTGAAAGAAATAGTCTTACTTGAATACCATTCAGAACTGTATTACATAATTGGTTCAAAAATTGATTTTCAGAATAGTATTTGTCAATGTCATTTCAGGTCTGTAAACACAGCAATGCATGTTAATAGGAAGCTAAATCAAACTAGAACCTGCATTATTACCTTATCCTTATTTGAGTCAAAGTCCTCCAGCAGTCTTCAACCATTTTCATCTTGTAAACACTTAAAGCAGTTCAGACTGTGGTACAGAAGACATAAAGTTGTTGAGATCCACTAGGGAAACTGCATGTGGACCCCAAAGAGTGGACAGGCTGCAGTTTGACCAAAACAAATCAATGAGTGAGCTTAGAGTGCTGGAGGAACCGGTTGTCCTAAGGGGGCTTTCATTTAAGTCATGTCCTGCCTAAAAAGTATTTGAAATAACTGAAGGAAATCCTCTGTCAGAGATAAGAGTAAACTGGAATTTTATAGAAGAAAACTCTTATCCTAACCAGTTTAGAGAAGGAGGATGAGCAAAGCCAGCCTGGTTGTGAGGAGGATCATGGAGACTATGCACGCTGAGCAGTACTCAAGGGATGCTAAAGAAGGGAAAGTAAAGAGTTTATTACTTTTTATTCTTATTATTTTTATTTGTTTTTTGAAGTCTTTGTTAAAAATACTAAGCATCATAAATATGCAAATTTTGTGTTCTGTATTTTCACTGATGTGCATGTCTTCATGGGGGAAAATAAGTAATCCCTCTGGCTGAAATACAGTGCTTACTCTTTTGTGGGAATGCCTGCAGGTAACTCTTTATGCCTAGAATTGCTAAATTTATGCTTCAGAAATCACATCCTACAATCCACCTTCTCTTGTTCTTTTTTTCTACCCGCTTGTTATTTATGTTTGGGGATCATAAATGTCTTCTTCTGTCTTATTAATACATTAAAACCCAAATGGTTATCTAAACTAAAAACACATTCAAATTTTCTCTCTCATAATTACTGGCTTATGGGACTCAGTAAGTTCAAAATTCTTCAGATACATTACAGTAGTAAAAGTTGTTTATGCAGTTCAAGAACTTCGATTTTTAAAATTTTTTTTAATAATTATTTTGCTTTTTCTCATCACTGGACGACAAATAGTCATCATTTGACAGAAATTGGCAGATCAGTGCAATGTGTTCTCTTTTCTGATAACGGCACAAGATCCATCACATTTTTGTAAAGTTTGTGCTAATGTTTTCAGAACAATATCTGTGTTTTATTTTCACAAAGAAGATAATCTCTCTCTTTATGAAAGAAAAAAAGTGTTTTATTTTAAATTAATTTAATTCTATTATTTGTCATGAAAGATTAGTGTGGTCCATTTTGCTTTATCATTTCCTTTAAGTAATGGAATGGTATTCCAGATAAACTGATGACTTCAAAGTGTTTTAAAGGCTTTTAAAAATTTCTTTTCTGTAATTTATTTATCTTTTGTAAATGTCAAAACTGATACAATTTTCTCACGGTTGACTTGTAATAACATCTTCTTGTGCTTCTCCTATATGAACATTGTTTCTGTTTAAACAGAAGAAAATTCTAACTGCATTTTTGTTGCATGATAGTTTTGAATTTTGGATTTATTACTGTTTTTAATTATTACATTTAATCAGCTCAGATTAATGAATTGGACACACCTTCAATATGCTTCACTTGCAAATTTTTTTTTCCCAAGTGTTTTTTTCCAAATTTAAGCTTGTTCTTTTATGTTCTCATATTGCACTCTTTGAAATATGAGAAGAAATAGGAGACTTAGGGTTGTCCTTTCTGCCATGCTGTGGTGTGCTGATGTCAGCTGGATTGCTGGTGCCCATGAAGTTGTTCTATCAATCCTCTTCCCAGAAGAAAGAGAGACAAATAGATGGAAAAACAAACAGTCGGTTGAGATTAGCCAGTTTATTTAAGAAAAAGTGAACATTTGCACACGCAAAATAAAAGACAAAAAAAAATAAAAAATGGGTTTATTCTCCGAGTCATGTTCAGCCACTTCTCAGGAAACAGGGCTTCACGTAGAGGTTGCTCTGGAAAGCAAACACTGTAAATAAAGAATACCCACTTTTCCTCCTCCTTTTGTTAGCTTTTATATCTGAGCTGATATATGATAAGGAATATCACTTGGGTTAATTTGGGTCAGCTGGCCTGGTTGTGCCCTCTCCCAGAATCTTGCCCACTCCCAGCCCCTTGATGTGGGGAATGCTGAGAGACAGCACTGATGCTGTCCCAGTGCTGCTCAGCAGTGCCCAAAACTCTGGTGTGTTTACAACACCTTTCCAGCCATCAATGCAGAGCACAGCACTGTGAGGGCTGCTGTGGGGAAAGGAACTCCAGCTCAGCCAGACCCAATGCACTGATGTATCATCGTTCTCCATCTAAGAGCAGCAGGAGTTTCCCCCTTTCCAACTCTGGTGCTACAATTACTGGCGTCTGTCCTGAATCACTAGAGTGCACCAATGAAAGCAACCACACGAGAATAGGTTGAACCTAATGTCCAGCACCAATATATCTTCTACTGTCTGTTGTCATTCATGTCAGTGAAACTATTCATATTCATACTAATGGAAACACTATATTTTCTGACATAGTAATTCTACTACAGGGATCACATTAACACATTTTTGCTTTCTCTAAACTGTAATTATCTTGCTTTTAAACTATCCCTTAAGTAATTCTACTTTATCCTGTTCCTGTGAAAAAATCTTTACGTGAAAGTAGAAAAAGAAAACAAAGGCTATTTTTCCTAGTTAAAAAAAAAAAAAAGAAAAAAATTGTTATCAGAAGACTGTGGGGATATTAATCTTCAATTATTTAATGTTGTATTTACCTTAACAAGTCCTGTGGACAACTTCAAGTTTGTCATCTATACTTAATTTGAAAATCACTTGAGACATAATCAAAGCTTTAGCTTTTTTTGTTACCAAACTACTTTCATAAATGCTTCTACACAAAAAATGTATATGTAAATTACATATCCCACTGCACCATATTCTCCTCTCATTTCTTCATAATTCTATTTTCTAAACAAAGTCAACCTAGAAATTCTTGGAAGGTTTTATTTTCTCTGTAACTGCTCAAAATTACTTTGAATGAGGCTTACAAAGTCTCCAGATGTATTCTGCATGTACTAAACAATAATTCTAAGAACTGTTTACTGATTACATTCCATTCCCTTAAAAATCTCCAAACCTGAATAAATGAACACCCCACCATTTTTATTTACACTTGCAAACACAAAGCAGGTGAAATGACCCAAAGTTACATTATAAAGTCTGTTAATCCTTGCCAGGTTTCCTTTATATTTTTCCTTAATCCTGTAAATTCTACCTTCGGTAATTTCCCTCTTTTTGGGAAGCTTTTGGAAATGCAGACCTCCTAATCTGTTCTGAATGCCAGATGTAAGAATGACAATGCTTTCCATGGTGAGGTATTAAACTTGAAAACACTCCCTCAGCAACTTCCACTACAGGACACGACACCTCGTGGGAATACAAGCTTAAAAAATAACACCTTTGAACAGAATTGTTATAGCACCTGGGGAAAGACCATGACCACAAAGAGCTTAAAAAGGGATTTTCACTAACTTTCATCAGTTACCCAGTAGTGCTGATTTTTAAATTCACGGTCCAGTTCACAGGCTCTAATAGAAATAAGGAACTGCTGGACATCTGACATATAAGCAATTTTTCTAGCACTAACATCTTCAGATATCTAGATAGTGAATGAATAGGTAGCACACAACTTGCAGGATCGATTTAATGTTTTATTTGTGGAAAATGTAATTGCACAGGAAGAATCTTTCACTTTGAAAATCAACATATGGATCACAGAGGTTGCATTACAGTTTCACAATGTTGCAAGAGAGAACATAACCATGAAATATGCCAGGGATCAGAAAAGAGGACTATAGCATTTTAGCTCAGTGCAAGCAGCCATACATATCTGTTTATTTGAAGCTGAGGTAAACAGCTGAATTTATTTTTTTTTCCCAAATGTGAAAGTGTCATAAACTGTACACAGACCTCTTCTATGAGAATAAGTGGATTAGCTTTTACTATATCTTCTAATCACCCTCTCAGTCTAAAATCAATATATTACCTTTATTTAAGTCAATTTCTTAATATCTGAGGAGTTCCAGTTCCTTAATCTTTGCAAAATAAGCAGATGCATCTTTTACATGTATTAACCACCACAGTTCTCACAAAAATTCCAAATCTCCATGCAATGCACTGTTGTCAAACTCCCACAGTCCATGAACCACTACTTCACATGAGGTAGTCAAGTCTTTCCAAAGATTTCCATGAACAGCAGATGAAGGCGAAAATATTAATAATTCTGGTCCTGGGAATTGTGTCTAACTGCTCCTGAACAACAGGTCTCACAGGAGAAACAAGTGCCCCTCCCAGAAATGCAAAACAAAATGCTTAAGCAGAGATCCTACTGCACCAAAGAAGAATATACAGATGCTTGCAAGAGCACAGGAAGAATTTTTAGACCGGGGAAAAAAACAGAGGAACATAAGAATCATAGTTTAAATTTTGCAGAGCAAGGAAGCTCTTTAATCACCTTATTTCAAACCATCTTTCTGAAATTAAACAATTTCAGAAATTGTTTGGTGCTTTGTTAGAATCCTGTGGTAATGTTGCATGCTAGCATAGAGCACCTTAAAATTGTGCCTTGGATAGTGGAAAGATACCAGAAGAATTGTTAATATTTTTCAAATCAAATCTTGTATTATTACTTTCATTTTTATGCTTTCAATAGCATTTATTGGCAGATACATGTGTCTGAATCTGGAGCACAGTCTATATCATTCTGATGAGCTCAGCATAGTGTTGATACTGCGTCATTTTCCACTTTGTTTGGTTTGGCAACAAACTAAATTATCTCCTTGAAAAGAGAAAAAGCAGCAAGGTTTTCTCTCAAAAGCAGCAACAATAAAATATCTCCACATAAATACCAGGAGCTGCACTGGTTCTAGAGAAATTAAAGCAAAAATAGAGATATTGCAGAGTTATTAATAATACACACACAGAGACACACACACATCCCTCCCAAACCTCAGGTAGGAAGGGTTCTGTTAAGTACTGTTTAATCTTTCTCACAGAATAACTTTCAATGTCTCTGATTTAGCACAGCATTCAAGACACTACAGGCAATCACAAATGATCAGTGGTAACAACTAAAGGATTTAAATTTTTTCTGTCAAACAATTTTCATTTTATAATTGTTTTGGGTTTATTAGTGGTTTTTCAATAGTTTTCCAACAGTTCTCAAAATCTTAGTAACCTCTAGCCTCAAGGAACCCACCTTCCCTACCAAAAGAAGACACATACTCCAGAATGTTTTACAGCCCCATCACTCATATTCAATATGAGAGCTCCAAGTCTCAAATATTCAAACATCCAAGTCTGAATATCCAATAATCAAGAACAAGTAAATATTAAATGGATCAATATGACAAAAAAGCTCCTGAATGACTGAAATTAATTTAAATAGAAGCTTTTAATTCAAACTGTAATGGAAGTAAAAAAGCTTTTGCCTCCAAATTTAAAGAAAGAAAATCACAGGAAGTTTATTGATGCAAGATCTTATTGAAATTCTTTTAAAAAGATTTAATTGACATTCAATTAATTTATTGAAATTAATGAAAGTAAAAAGATTCTAATTGGCTGTTGAAAAGGAGAAAATTGCTATTTTGGTTTCCTACTTTGGTCAATGATTTTTCATTTTGAGATATGTTGGTTCTACACCAAAATATTTTTTTATTATATAACTTCAGAAATAAATATCTAAATATAAAACCACAAAATGAGGAATAAAAGGTAAGATTACTATATATTTGCATAATGCATTGTAAAATAAATAATAATCACACAACAAAGCTGTAATTTCAAAATATCCTAATCTGCCAATCTTTCATATGCTAGTCCTGTCTCTCTGCAATCCTTAAAAGGAGTACTAGAAACCTGCAGCCACTTTTGTTAAAACTATACTATTTTAAATACAAAAGTTAAGTCTTAAGAAAAAATTTCAGCTTATTTTACATGAGCTTGGTTCAATTTTTTCTCCATTTTGAGTTCTGAAGCATTTCTTAACCCCCAGTCCCTAAGGCAAAAATGAAATTGGTCAGCTTGAGAAATTGTTTAAATTTTAATTCAAATTTAAATGATAAGTTGATCCCAATACTAATGACAGTTTAAATTAAAAGAAATGTGTAGGTTCTGTTCAATAAAAAGTTAGAAGAAGGAAGATCAGCTTTCATAGCCCATGAGTCCCTGTGGTCTAAAAAGAGACTAAAGCACAATTTCCCAAATTTAAGGAAATGTGAATATACCAATATACAAAGTGCTGAAAAAAACTAAGCTGTACTAGAACATGATAGATTGCACACTAAAATAGGAGGTATGCATTGGAGGAGACATTTTCTATATCACTGAGTATCAGTCCCCCTTGATCTCATTCCTGTGCACTCCAGCACTGCCTGAGCCACCTCAGTAATCAGAAAGGAAGGTTCTGGTTGTCCATGCATTTGTTCAGTGTTCCTTACCACAATATCTTCTTAAAGGCTGTCAAGGTGATCGATGTTTGGGAGCACGGGCAGGCTGTAACAAGGTATCATAATCAGCAAACTGTTTATGTGGACTTTGATTAATAAACATTGGTTTACATAGCAGAAAAAAAAAAAAAAAAAGCTCTGGGGACTGCAGAATCTAAGGTACTGTAATTTAACATATATTTTCCACACATCAGATTTCTTTATCTCTTTTCCCTTTTCCAGGCATATGTACAACTACAGTTGCCTTCAATCAAGTTAAGTTTGCCTCAGGACACTAGAACTGATTACTTAACTAAAGATAGATGTTATAATATATATTTTTTCTGATTTGGACCCTACGCAGTTTTCCCATTTCTCACTGCCCTGGCATTAAAAATGAGGGAGTTTACATACATTTTGCACTTGTGTTAGGATGCAAGGTTTGACTGAAGTATTACACCTTTTTTATCAGTGTCTCAGGAGTGGAACCAAATACACATATCTTGCATTTTGTTGTCCTCCAGAAACATGTGCTGAAGAACAGTACACCCCAAGTTCTGATAAAATCAATCAGCAGACCAGTCTTAAAATGTTTAAACTACTGTAATCATTTCGCGTCAAGGTTTTTATGCACTGGCACCTAGACACTAAACTGTAAAATCAATTTAGATTTCAGAGCCTAGTTTTCTTTCTGTATTCATATTTTGTGGGTTTTTTCAGTGGCCAGACATACTCCAGAGGGATTTGTACTGCAGTTTAAGGTATCCCAGGATAAAGCTGATCAGGTTAAAAATTCTCTGATGAAGAATACAAAAATCAATCCTCATTAAAGTGTCCATAATGAGGGTTGTAGAATTCAACAATAGCTGAAGACATTCAGAGCTAAAAAAATATATGTCATATGAGGGTGTCTAGAAAACAGATCCACATCTGCAGTCTGTACCACCCAATACCAATTAATGCAAGACAAGCTTTTTCATGTCAGAGAACAATATCACTGCCATAGTCATCTGGACCACATCTCCAGGTAAATTTCAGGCAGCTACAACCTCTATGGGTGTGATTTTTTTTTTTTTTTCTACATTTCATCTCTTTCCAAGATTTTATCTGTGCTATGGTGCATAGCTAACACATCTTTCCAAAATACACTGCCAAATATCAAGGTTGAATATAACTCAAAAAGTCTCCAAGTGGAGAAGGGTTTTCCTTAGTTACAACTATCCATATACACGAGGAGGTGTTGTCTTTCCAAAGTTACATTACAACGTCTTACATGGGTGTTTCTATAATTTCTGCCCATTAGAATGTCATAAAAAATCTGAATTTCTTGTAGTCAGTAATTCAAAGCTAGAACAAAGGCTATGCAAGAAATAACATCATACTTTTTGTAGCTTTTAAAAATATCTTTTAATGATGTCTGTGTAGCAGTAGCACGTCTGTATTAGTCCTCAAAGTTTAAGAAAAGTGGGTGGTATGCAATCAAGGCTAATTTCCTGTGGGAAAGATGGTACTTCTTCTGATTTGAGTTTTCATTAAATTTTTATTGAAATAACTAAATATATTTATTGAAATAACTTTCTCATGAGCAGAAAAAAATTGTTCTCAAAAGTATTTTCTGCAACCAGTATTTTGAGAGTTGGTCATAACAACTATGTCTGGGCGGAAGAAAAGATGTTATTTATGGGAAGCAAAGACAAGGATTAAGGAGTTCTTCATACAGCTAACTTTGTTTTTCTTAACGAAATGGTAGGAATGGGGATCATATTAGTGAGTAGCAAGTCAGCACAGGTCGACTTTTACTTCTACACTGTCCAGCCAGGCTCTAGGGCCAGACTTCCTCGGAACACTAACATCAAGAAATATAGACAGCTCAAGCTACCAGACATCAGTGGATATACACATTGGGCTGAATACTATGGCTATAAATGATTTCAACAGTTAACAGACAGAAAGTCTTCAAAAGAGAGGTACTTCAGTGGCACTTAATCCACTACCACAATATAGACCTTTCTGGTGACAGCTGCTGCTTAGCAACAACTCTTCTGTCTCCCCTGCTCCCAAAAGAAGAGTAGAGGTGTGCTAGGAATACAACCCAGAAAACAGTACTGCTTGTCTGGTTTAGAATGAGTACATTTTCAGAAGACCTCACTAGTTTACTTGGGTTTGTGTTTGAGCAAAACAGAATGCATGCATGTTAATTCTCACACATATACCCACCTCTTAAGTAGCAGGAGTACCACTATTTGGAAAACTATTTAATCCTGCATCAGATAATAAATGAACTGAAAGAAACCAGGGTAAAAACTTCCTGTCTTGTAGTCTCTTTGACCACCCTCTTGGCCTGTCTTGAAGAGGATGAGTTGTTTGCTTTTGATCAGCCATCACAAACCTCCTTTCATTACAAGTAACTTTTTAAGCAGCAGGAGTCTCACATCAACCTTGGTGAGCTCTGCCAGCATTTCACTTGGTCCCACAGGTGTATGTTCAACTTGCTTGGGTACTATATCCCTTTCTCCTGCTGTTCTGGGGAGTGTTGCATCCCCATAGCTTCTGTCAAAAGGCTCTGGCCAGCCACAATTTTCCTATCAAAATGAAGGCAAAGAAATCAACCACCATCTAAGCTCTTTCCATTTCCTCTGTCCCTAGGGCCCTGACCTCATGACTAGAGGGTACAAATTTTAGCTATTTTTTGCAAAATGCACTGGGTAATACAATACCTAATGTACTGAAGTCTGGCACTGAGTTAGGAATCTTTTTAACCCTTACTTCGGCTGTTAAGCATCAAATGGTCCACGATAACTGATGAACTTCTAACAAAATACTCTCTTTGATAGTGTAATAGATTAATTTTTTTTTTTCTTTTTTTTTTCTTTTTTTACCAAAGTAATGACAGAGACAGAGCTGTGCTATTTCTTTTGTTCACCCATCCATTCTAACCCAGGAAAAGAAAACTGAACATCCTGGTATATAGAAGGAAATGGTATTTTCATGTTACACTTCAAGACTTCAGCTGCTTCTACAAGGACAAGGAAGGGTATTCTCACCTTCTACATTTGAAGTTGTCATGTTGACTTATTCAAATGAGTAGGGGAAGATTAGGGAAATCAGCCCTCATCTTCTTGTGAAGGAAAAGGTGTTTAGCACAGTTGGATGAAGGACCAGGAAATTACATGCAGGTGGTCTGATATATGAATTGGTCTGAGGCATAGGACTTGTAGTAATACTTCTCACAGTGTCCTTCTCGATGAGAGCCTGATCAATAGCTTTGAGGACAGGAAAGAATTTTTCCCTGGATTAAACCTTAATCAGTGAGAGCCATGAAGTCTTTTCAGCTTTCAAAGAATCATAGAACGGTCTGAGTTCAAATGGACTTCAAAGATCATTTAATTCCAACCCCCTCTGCTGTGGGCAGGGATACTTTCTGCTAAATACAGTTGCTCAAAGCCCCATCCAGCCTGACCTTGAACACTTCCAGAGATGGGGATTCCACAACTTCTCCCAAAAGCCTGTTCCAGTGTCCCACCAACCTCACAGAAAAAAACCTTCCTCCTAATATCTAATCTCCATTGACCATCCTTCAGCTAAAGCCATTTCTTCTTGTCCTATACGTAGACGCCCTTGTGGAAAGTCCGTATTCAGCCTACTTTTAAACTTCTTTCACTGAAAGATCATGCTGGAGCTGCTCAGTATTTCTTCTTGCATCTATCTCATTAACGTATTTGTTACTCTTGCTGACACTGGCAATTTCTGTCCCTCCTCTGCTTTATCTATCATCAAAGGCATAAGACTTCTGAAATGCTCTGGAACATGGAGTTCCATGCTAGCCTGGTTGCTAGCATTGCTTAGGTCAATGAAGCACATCCCTAACTGGGTGATTTTCTGTCATCAGCGGGGAGACACATTCACAGCTGTGAAAAGCCATTGAATTCTCCCTGGGCATGAAAGTTTCTGCACAAGATGGAATAAACTGAAAATTGTAAAAAAGTAACTGGAAAACATGTGCTGAGTGAGTAGAAAATAGAAGATGTCAAATTTTCTAGGAGGCTGGGTACATGTCATTGAGACCACTATAATTTTGAAGTAGTACCAGAGAAACATTAAATTTGGTTTATGACTCAGACGTGTATCCAAAAATATAACAGTAAGCCAGCAGGAAGTAAGTATTACTTCATTTTGCTGGCAGGAAAACAAATTCTGGAAAGTACTCAATTCTTTGTCAAAGAGCAACTCAACACAGAGTTGAAAAAGAGAAAGCTGCTTCTTACTAAAAAAAAAAAATCAAAAGAATATAGCCCTTAAAAGGAGTTCAGGAGGAAAGAGACACTTTTTCAAGGCAGTGTTTAGGTCTGAATATTTTTTAAATCACACATGGTCACCTCTTCAACCTGAATAGAAAGTGCCTATACACAGTCCACATTTTCCTGCTGTCTCTCGCCCTCCCTCAGAGCTGGTACAGTTAGCTTCGACTGAGACCTTCCCAGAGTGCAGATGAGGTTCTGAAGTAAACTCATATTGAGATGTCTGTGGTATCTCATTAGCTAACTAAATGGAAAACCAGCATAAATAAAT
>VWYO01011485.1:186478-213579 GCA_013400275.1 Rhadina sibilatrix
AAAAAAAAAAAAGAGAGAGAGAGAGAAAGAGAAAGGAAACAGTAGGTAACTTAAAAATAAGCCTGAAATGAAACCCTAAAATAAAACCCACAATTTCATAATTCATATCCCAATCTGTAGGAAAATGTCCATTTCTCTCCCTTGTACTGCAGTGAAATAAAATGACATCTACTAAGGAGCATATTATATACATATCTCATATAATACACCCTGCCTTATTACTTCTTTATAAAGTGCCCATTTACTGTGAAAGGCATCACAAGAAAGAAAAACTCAAGGTTTCAAATATGAATTTGATACTGTAGTGAGGGAAATGTTCCTGTTTGCTTATAAGTTATTATCCACAGAAGAGTAGAGAAAAACTTAATCCAATGGTTCCTTTTCAACAGTTTTGTACCCTAAAATACTTATTCTTGAAAAACATTTTAGTAAAGTCCAGGTAAATTACATCCACAACCTTTCTCTTGTCCACTGTGTGGGAGATGTAGGTCATCCAAGGGTGACTGTGATAGTGCCAGGTTAATGGTCAGATTAGATGAACTTGAAGGTCACTTCCAGCCTTGATGATTCTGTGATTCTGTGATAGAAAAAGGTCAGGATAGTCGACTAGCAGCTGTTTCTCATAAACTCATGCTGAATGGACCTGATCACCTGGTTATCCAGTATGTGCCATGTGATGGCAAGAAGATCATCTGCCATATGACCTCTCCCAACACCAAGGTCACACGGACAAACCTGTAGGTCCCCATTTGTTCCAAACCCCTTGCCATGGGCACGGATATCTTTCACTATATCAGATTGCTTACAGCTCCATCCAGCCTGACCTAGCACACCTCCAAAGTAAGAAAATCCCCAATATCTCTGGGCAATCTCTTCCAGTGTCTCATCACTCTCACAGTAAAAACATTCTTCATTATATTTAATTTAAAACTACTCTCTTTCCGTTTAAAACAGTTGTGCCTTGTCCTGTTACTCTAAACCCTGGTAAAAAGGTCCCTCTTCATCTTTCATAAAAGGCTGCTTCAAGTACTGAAAGGCTGCAATAAGGTCTCCCTGGCGCCTTCACTTGATCAGGCTGAACAACTGCAACTCTTTTAGCTTTTCTTTATAAGGAGGTGACTCATCCTTCTGACTATTTTTGTGGCCTTCCTCTGGACCCATTCCATCAGGTCCATGTCTTTCCTGCACTGAGGACTCCAGAACTAGATGCAGCACTCCAAGTGGGGTCTCACATGAGAGCAATGCGGGAAAATCACCTCCCTTGACTTACTGGCCACTTTTTTGATGCAGCCCAGAATACATTTGGCTTTCTAGGCTGCAAGTGCACATTGCAAGCTGATGTCTAATTTTTCATCTACAAATATCCTCAAGTGTTTCTTCTGCACTCATTCTTTCCATTGAATCTAAATATAAGGGGAATTTTTACAGCTAGTAGAAAAAGAAGTTCCATGAAACATAATACCTTCTAATCGTTCATCACTTGAGAATTCAGAATCACTTGAACTAATTGTCTGGCCATCCTGGAGGAAGAATTTTAAGAAAGGATTACCTTTGAGGAAAAGCTGAATAACATATGCCTGCAAGCCAGGATTACTGACATTTTCTCGAATGTATAGCCTTTTGAGAAGAAAATAAGTTTCATGCACTAGCTTTATTGGAATTAAAAAAACATGAATAAATCAGTTTATTGTTTATACATCACCTATCATTGAGATCCCACATAGTATATAGATTTGGTTATATAATAGGATTACTGTGTGAATCTGAATAAGTACTATTCTATATATAAAAAAGTCAGTGATAATATTGCCCTTCCCTCTCTTCAAGTAACATGACTGTCATACAACAACTTCTTCTAAAAGTCACAAGACTCAACAAAAAATCATAAGACTCTCAGATCCTGTGATATGATCCACAAATGCAAAAATGCAGTACTTATATATATATATATATATATAATTTTTACACTATTTAATAAAATTAATATTAGATTAATAAAATGACCAGTATTAAATGTCAGATTTAATAAAATGACCAGTATATCTAGAATGAGACAACCCAAAAAGAATGAACACTAATTATATAGAATATATATTAAAAAAAACATATGGTGGTTTTGTTTTTACCTTTCTTAATCTGTTTTATCTCTCTTGTTTATTTCATAACTTAAAAACATCAATAATGAATATAAGAATACATTATAAGGAATTTTTGGCTCCATGAGACAGTATTAATAAAAACAATTCTTCTTCATGGCTGTTTGAATTGCTTTATTATCTAAAAAAAGATACAGCAAAGCTATGAAAATAATTTGCTTAAGCCCTTGTTGCTCTATTTTTTCTCTTTGATTTTACAAAAGATAAGATGGAATATCAAATTATAAATCAGAGACTAAAAATAAAAGTTTACTATTCATTTAGGAATGGTGTCATATATTTTGGCATATGTTTTACATTTTATGATCAACCTTTATCGTTGAGAAATTCTATTAAAAATATACACAGATGGCTGCAGCTTTAACATCAAAGCATGCTTAATTCAGTAAAAATTTGTATAAAATATTTGAACACACAGAAAAATATTTGAATGGTGAAACCATTTAGAAGCTCTTTTGGTGAAAACTTGTAATGAATCCAAATAGAGAAATAAATAATTATTGCACTGACAGATGAGATGACACTGGAAGGAAAAGCAATTTAAGCCCCTTAAGAGTGATAAACACAGTGGTAGGAGAAACAATGTGAAGAACAAACTAGATATGTGGCACTGTATTAATAATACTGTGTGTTAACAGAAACCTAAAGTAATGAGTCAAGAATAAGTTTGTGATTACCATTTTTTTCCCGATATAATGAAACATAAGCACGCATGTCAATGAGATCTCTTTGTATCGCTTTGTTGACATAGTGTGTAGGAACCACTAAGGGCGAGCATCTTAAAGACCATTTCTTAGATTAATTATTATATAAAGTTTTCCATTTTATATGAAATAATAATGGAACAATGAAACAGAAGAATATATTTTTCTAGAGAAAAAAATAAAGCTGAAAAAAACATAAACCTTAATAACTCAAGCTGAGAGGAATTACATGGATAGGTTGGATGAAAAGAAGGCATCTTCAGTTATATTTTTGAAAACAAACAAATACCCTCATCTTTTCATTATTTGCAAGCCAATCTCCTGTCTTTTTCTGCCTGGCTAGTTAGGAGCAACTGTGTTAATATTGGTACTTCTAGAACCAAGAAGTTACTCAATATTTGACACCCTTCTGGAATAGCTTATAACATAAATGAGAAGACATTAATAGGTGGGTATTACTGCTCTTTGGACCCTTTGCAAGTAGCAGTTTCAGGTATTAAGGGGGAGTCGAGTAAAGGAAGCACAGAGAAATGATTCCCTGAATGCTAACAAGCATTAAACAGAAGCAGCTCCAGCTTTCCCTGCTCAGAAATCCTCAGGTTTCATGCTGCATAATCCTCCATACTCAGAAAATTTTCTCATGGTGATACTTATAGCTGCATATCCTGGCTTTCTGATGGATTTTATTGCTGCTAACATCAACTCTTAGGCTTTCTGTTAAAATCAACGAGTATCTGTTTTAACTTCTTAGTATGAAGACTGCAAATTTCTGTTAGAGAAAGTGAAGGCTTTGTGACAACTCAAAGTAAATTTCCAGATTTCATTCAGATGGAATGAAATGCATGAGAAAAATCCCATTGCCTTTTCACTCTGCACCTACCAGGAAGAGGGCTGTGCAAGCAGCTAGAACCTGATAATGTAATAAACCTGCAAAGTATTTATATCATCATACCCATAAACTACCACAGATAAAGCTTTTATTGATGCTGAACCTTGCAGTGACAGAAAAATGTCTAATTACTCTTCTTCCTTATAAACTGGAAATATGTGACTGGTAACATTTCCTGTCTTTAGCAAGGTATTAATGTACCTTCACATTCAAGACAGGAATTCCCATATAAGCATTAAAACAAGCAAGCAGTAAGTATTCATTCTGTGGCAACTAGCTATGCATTGCCATGGTATTCTGTGCATTACTGAAGGAAGGTTTGCAGCAGAGGTTCCGGTGAAGCGCAGTGTTACAGCTCAGGGACTCTGAAGAAATTTGCAGAGGAAAATATTGGCTCTACTTTAAAGATCACAAATGCCCAGAGCTATTCTGTACCCTTGCCTTCCCTGTCCATCTGCCACTTCATCTACTCTTCTGATTGCAAAGGGTAGATTAATATGTGGATAAAGTAAACAAACCATTATTACAAGACAATTTTACCTTTTCTCAGCTGGCAGATGATATGGAAAACAGTCAGTAAGGATCTTGCTGTTGAAAGTGGGCATGCTAAAAAAGATTCATGGTCAAGAGTGTTCTTACAGCTGCACCCAGAGCTTCAGCTGCACACAAAGTGAAGAAAATTAGATGGAGCTGCTTTACAAAACTAATGCTATGAGAGACTCAGCTGTACTTGAGCAAGGCATGCCTCATTCAGTGTAGGTCAGTTCACTACAGATATGTTGTGTGAGCTAGAGGGACTGTCAGGAACCTAATGAGAAACATGACAATAGTGTTTCAAGGAAAGTCAAAGACTGTACATCACAAAGAATTCCCCATTTGAGAACAGAGTCTCTTCAGCTCTGCAGATATGTAGTGAGAAATAAGTGCACAGAAGGAGTGTAGGATGGGTACACTTGGGTATATTCTACAGTAGTTACTTGTCTATGGAACTTCTGAAATGAGCTAGGTAGGTAGTGAAGCTAAGATACTGTTACTGATAAGGTAGGGAACAGTTTAATATGTAATCAAAACAAGTTCACCAAATAAAAATGCATTTAGGATTAAAAATATTGCAAGTACATTTCCCACATCTATCTGAGTTGCTAATATCAGCCAGGGCTGAAAGAAAACAACTGAAGTCTTAGGAGACTTCTGAAGTAACATTTTAGAGCTATTTGGAACAAGAAAGAACTAGTTTCTATTATGTCAGAGATTATCTCTTCTTGCAGAATATCTAAAATTACATCTAGACCACTGCCAAATAAAATCAAAGCAATGTTGAATTCTTAACCGGTGAAATGGACAATTAAGGTTAAATTAGCTGTTGAGTTTTTGTACTTCTAAGGAATGTCCAAATGCCTGCTACCATTATCTGTGGGTAAAACAACACAGAACAGGAACAGTAACAATTTCAATGATGTATAGGCTCTTAAAGCATAATGCATTCATCTTCCACCTTGTTCCATGATATCCCATATTAATACATTTCTGTAGCTTATCCTTTCAGGCTAAGGGACAAATATCAAATCCAAGCAGTCAGCATGTGGCACACTTAAAACCAAATATGTGAGAGAGAAGCAAAGATAGCTTGCTGCGGTCTGTTCCGAAAAGAAGTTCAGAATTCAGATTTCAAATTTCTTGCTGTGAAAGTGATGGAAAATGTAGCCGTGTACTGCTGTAACGTTTCATCCATCAATCTATCAACAGCATTAATCTGTTATAAAAGGTAAGGAGAAAATCACGGTTTACAAGCAGCTTCCTCTGCTAGTGAAAGGAACTAATTCCACCAGTGAAGGCTTAAGCCATTTACTCAGGAAGCATACTATGTTTAATGTTATTCTGATGCCTTACAGTCCATTAAGGCATGAATGATACAGCTTTTTATAGTTCTTGTGTGGTTTTTCAGGGCAGAGGTTCTGTATACTGGAAGAGTAGCCACTACATAGATAATGTGAGCTCAGACTTTTAAACTCATTGTTGTTCTCACCACCTCTGCATATCTGACATGCAACCTAACATTCTGAATCCCTGATGAGAAGGCTGAAGCACTAAGGAAGAACTATAACATAATAGCTACCACAGCTTTTTTGGAATAGTTGATACGATGCACCATTAGAGTATGATTTTAAGTATCAACTTGAAGAGCACCTTGTTTATTCACATCCTATAACAACACCTTTCAGCTGTTGTGCCACCTGTCCAGCTGACTGCTTTCAAATCTGTATTTATAAAGCCTTAAATATATACAAGGCTCTATTATCACAACAATTTGAAAACACATGAACAGACAGCAGGCACACATAAATGTGTTTAGAATACTCTCACACACAGTATATTTGTACACACACAGGTGACAAACAAAAACACACATGGGCATGCATTATATTTATAGAAACATTTTTTCAAACCCGTGGGAAAAAAAAAAAAAAAGTCCTATTATTTGTACATCTGGCATATGCATTGTCCCTCATGAATAAATATGCAATTATAGAAAAATCCAAGTGTCACATTGTATGTTATTTAGCCTTTTTTATTCTAATGAATAAAAATGAATAGCTATTGCTGTTGAAATGGATTTATAATTGAAATACTGTCTGTTCATCTGGATAGCAATAAAGATGACAATGCAAACAACATTGTTTTATTTATTTCTTTTAAATGCAGAGATTGTACAGTACTTTCCACCAGATCTTCAGATTTGACAGCTGCATGGCTGAAGAGTTTCAGATATTTTATCCTCTTTTCTAATCAAAATTTTCAGCACAACAGATTGGCATTCTACCAATGAAAAATGCTAATTCTATGAAACAAAAAGTTACTAATTATGGACAGTGAAAGTTATACATGCTGTGCCCCCTAAAAGAATTTTTAGGAAATTTTTAAGTCACTGAGTTTGCCATTGTAAAAAGTGTATAGTGTGGAGAGCTCACTTTTTATATATTTATTTCTATATATTAACTCAGTGACAACTAATGGGAAAAAAAATAGTGCATTACACTTAAAATAAAGCCCAAATAAAAAATAAAATAAAATAAAAAAATCCCACCAAAATAATCCACAGCAGCAACTCAAAAAAATTAACAAGGAATTTCAAAATTCTGTTATCTAATGGTATCTCATCGAGGATCTTTATCACACTATTCAATTTTTTTTCTGATAGATTTTATGCTGTTTGTCATTGAAAAGAATAGCTGACACATTTTATTTTACCCTAAAATATGATGTCAGATTTCTGCGAAAGTTATGCAGAAAAACATGTTCAATGGGACAGACAGGCAGGCATAGGCTCACCATATGTACACATTATACTTTCTAGAACCATCTTGTCCTCATCCTTATAAAGCATAAGCCTTAACCTTCTCCTTGACAGATTTTAAATTTTAAACCTCCAACTTCACATCAAGGCTATCAGTCAGCCTTAAAATTCTACTGCTCATCATAAACAATATGAATAGCTATGTTCTCATTTCTTATGTCAACAGAAACCTTCCCTTGAATCTCAAGCCTTGAACCAAATCTGAGATCAACATTTATTTTGCTTTTTATGTCCACTCTCTCACAATCATTTCTCTAGTCAATAGGTTTCTGAACAACAATTTGGTGGTTATATCTGTAATAGAGGAGCCAAAAGTGTCCCTTCTAAAAATGCCTTCTGATCTGATCATCAATATTAATCAAGATTAGTTGCAATAAATCCTGCTATCCACATTAAAATCAAGAATTGCAGAGCCTTACATTCCTAAGAAATGTAACAGTATTTAAAATGTGCCAGTACAAATGCACATTTGACTCATACAAGAACTCATTTCAGCCCCATCTGAAATGTGATCCTGATTTTCTTCTGTATTCAATTTCATAAGCTATTCCTGGGAGGATTCCTATACCCTTGAAAATTTTTCTTCATGATAACGAATTCCAAGATTTGTGAATTCTTTCTTCCAGTATTCTAAGGCATTAGTAAACTTCTCCTAGTACTTCATTATGTAAAATTCCAAGGAGGTCTGTATTAATTGTAGTCATTTGCCATTACTTTAAGAGGACTGGCCTATCTTAAATAATAAAAAATAACAGAAATTCACAGGGAACAGATAAGAAGGAAGGTGCCCATTCCCACTGGTTTCACCGTGTCAAATTCCAGTATAAATACAATAACCAAAAATTTATACAGAAATAAAAGACAAGTGAGAAAAGACCAGGCTTTCACCTAATTCTTCTAGCTGCATAGTTTGATCCAGCAGCTTTGCTCAGCAGGAGGAGGGGAGGTAAGATGAGATGAGCAAATGAATTGCTTTTCACTCCCTTTAGTCACCTCTGTTTGATGCTGCTTACAACATGGCAGATGGTGCTGCCACTTCCTCTCCATTTGCTGTCTGATGATTTGCACAGAGAATAGCACATTTCAGAAAGCTTTGATTTTATTAATCACAGTGGAAGCAGCTCTTACACTTCCTGTGTTATATCCATGTTGACTCAAGCATTTAAAAAACAGAGGTTCAGCTTTTTCAACAGTGGATTCAGACAATACACCCATTGAAAAAACATTCAGCTATACTCAGAAGAAGGGAAACTTATTGTTAGTGGGATAGGAATATCAACTGGGTAAAAAAAAAAAAAAAAAGGTAAGGCAACATGTATTCATATCTTTATGTGTACCCAGTCTAGAGTATGCTCATTTTATTATTTCACCTGTACAAGAAACCTGAAAGTAGAACAGGATTAAAAAACTGAAGTAAATTTAAATCTAAAATATGTCATTTTACAAAGTCCTTCTGATGCAACTTCCAATTAAATCATCACAGAAATTTTGTCTTTACTTTCAAATTGACTTTGAAATTCCAAACGAAATACATCTGCTTGCTTATTTGCTAGAGGATTCAAACTTCTTGCCTGCATATTTTTTATTTTCATTTCCTTCTATATAAAATGGAAAAAAATAATAAAAGGGAAAGAAACATAGAAATAAAAAGATGATATGCTGCACAGAGCAAATATATTATTGTTCACTTTATTATGTTCCAAAAGCAAGTTTTATTGTTGCTATATCTCATCTGAGCTTTGGTTTAGTGTATGACTTTTCTATTTGGTGCCTCTGACTCTCCCTTGTAAGAACAGGGATTCTTACTACAGCCAACCAACTTTCATGACAAGGAAAAAAGAAATTCCAGTGAAGTAGTACAGAGTTATAAATCACAAACTGAGTCAAACAAATTATATTTTTGCACTACCATTCAGAGATAAATGCATGGGTACTATATTTGGAATATAAAATAAAAGATTTATAGCAAAAGTAAGGTAGAGAAACCTTTCATTATCATCTACCTGGAAGAACTATATTGCATGCCAAGATCAACAAGTAGAATTATCATGTTGACTAAAACAAGAAGATTGCTAACTACTAGGAGCTCAATAAATCTGTAATCCTGCAATGTGAGGGAAACTATTATTTTTGTGTGCAATTTATTAGGGCTTCAGAGATATGAATCTGAATAATTGCTGCATGTATTTATTTGTAGGGGAAGAGAATCACTTTTTTCAGTTTACTCTGACATCTCCTCAGTTTCTTCCCTAGAATAAAAGCCAGTATTTTTACATTTTCTTATCCTGTACATTCTAAAGGAAACATTAAAATCTAATTACCTTAGCATTTTATAAAGATAGCATATGATATAAAATGACACACCTAAATCAATCTTTATCACTTATGATAAGAAAGGCAGACTGTAATGTGATCTTGATGATGAATCCCATACTTAATTAAAAATACGAATGCTACAAAAATCTAAACCACAATCTATAAATTCCAGTTCTATGCTATTAAAAAAAAAAAAAAATCCAGAAAACCAAAACAGCAAAAGAAGCTTAAAAATATAAAGTATGCTACTCATAGAAAAAGATGGGGTTTTTTTTAGCTTTCTAAAATTTAAAGTGCATTTAATTGAGAGAAAAAAAAAAAGAAAAAGAAAAAATAGTCTCCACTTTCATCCCATTTGAAGTTGAGAAATAACTCCTAACAGGCTATGAATTGAAACCTGGTGATACTTATTTTACAACAATATCAGAACTTATCCTCAGTAAAAGCACAAAATTAGGGAAGCAGACACCCACTAACTAATTTTTTCCTTAATGATTCTAAGATTTTTCCCCCACAGTAATGATTTAATGTACACAATGAAATAGTCAGCTGAAAAGAGAATTTGGTGCCTGCTTAGATGTCTTGAAAGAGGTGGAATGGATCACACCACGGTTTGCATAGACATTTAAAAGTTAGACTAAGTCAGACTGTCCAGTGCTTTCTTTAATGACACCTGAGAGGAAAGTTTTCTCCAGAACATTTTATATTATATATCTTAGAGGCTTAAAATAAAATAAGTCAGGATTAAGAGCCACTCAATTTCACACTACTGAAAACATTGAGAGGCAAAAGCAACCTGCTTAGACTCAGTACAACTTACTTTAGAAACAATATACAGAGATCAGTGTCTCATTTTTTCATTATATCAGTTTTTCTAAGAATAGAAATGAAGTTGCTAACAATCTGTGGCTTGTTTCAAGGCCATACTCCTATTTACTGCATTTATTTTCATCAAAAATGGAAAATTTTTAGAAAAGAACAGAAAAGTTTTTCTGTTCTTAATGCTTAAAGTGAATGGAAAGTTATATGCGCCATGATCATCACAGTTTTAAATCAGCATTTGCTCTACCTCAGACAATTTTACCTTCATGTGTCAAATATATTCCATACCTTTCCTTTCCTATCTAAGACTTTGCTTCTGGGTCTTTATAAATTTATCCTACTTCTCCACAAACCTGCAGTATGATGCAGGCAGCACTGTGGTTCCTCATCTCTGTTCTTGAGATGATTGTGGGAAAGAAGCAAGTAAGGAACACAGAAATTGACCCATCAATTTAAAATGAGCCAACTTGGTTAAAAGAAAAAGAAAGGTCTACTAATGAGACTTGTCCCTTTCTCCTTTATTTCTGTTCTCTTCAAGATCCTCCTGAGAATCAGAGAACATCTTTTTTCTTCTCCCAGTAGTCATGACTGATTGATTCCCCATTTGCAGGTTGCCCTAGGGAGGTCATTGGTCATAATTGTTTTCTCCTTTAGTAATATAAATCAGCAACCTTATTGCACTTGCTTAAAATTTAGGTTTCAAATGTATAAACTGTGGTAATTTAACAAGTGTGCTTACTTCGTTCCAGAGGAATGTTTCTCATTTTAATTTTATGTCATCTGCAGCAAAAAGGGAAGAGTTCTTTGAGAATAAAAACCAGAAAGTTACTGGACAGTGACAAAAGTGAATGAAAACTGAGATTACAGAGAAAATGAATTGTCTATTCCTTTTCCCAAGTCTTGATCTAGGAGTTTGTGGAGATTGTACCAGGGAAATTCTAGCTGCTTTCATTTGTAAAATCTATAATGAATGAAAATCCAGAAATATCCTTGACTCTATCATGTATAAGAACACATTCTGATGTTATATCTTTCTGTGTATTTTGGGAGAAGTGTCACAAATTATGGTGGGCCATGCTTTTTATTGCCTACAACAGGAATATTGCAATTAAGCATAAAGTACAACTTTTAAGCAATTAGTTGTGAGAAATGTTCATTGACAATTTCAGCAACTTTGTCACAAATAATTATTCAAGGAAATTTTCCCCACATCTGACAGCCTCTAAAATGGGTGACTTAAATATAACTAATCTGTGCTCATTCACCTGGATGAACATTATGCAGGCGAATTATTATATCAATAACTTGGGAATTCAACTACAATTGAAAAGTCCTTTAAAACACTTGAGTTTAAAAAAAAGTTAATCTTATATATCGTTTATATATAGTTAGCAAAGTCAAAAAAATCATTATAAAATTATTTGGAAACATGCCATAAGCTATATATTCAATGTCAAGAAAAAAATCTACAAACAGCATGAAACCAATAAAAGTTTAGCAATGAACACTTAGCATGAAGGACCAGTTTTCTTGAGGAGATAACAACATGAATGATATGTCACTGCAGTGGATGAGTAAAGAATAAATAGACAAAATATATTAACAAGGAATTATGAAACTATGTGTAGTTTCTATCCAAACTGGATTTGTTGGTGAAAAGAAAATTATTATTACTAAGACATAGCAACATTTATCTGAATTGTGTTTTTCTCATTTCATGTAATCTACTGGCCCCAGTTAGAGACATATTAATTATATTAGATGAGGGAAAGTGGGACAGTCAGATTTCTGCTTAATTTGTCACTTCACAGTACTTATGTTTTTATGGTGAAAGGGATTGTATGGGGATGACTTTTATATCATAGTGCACAGAAATTGGTATGAAATCTTTTTTCTAACCATTGAAGCTGACTCCCAGCATGGCTTGAGATTGAAGGGTCAGCATGGTGCCAGCAGTGTCCCCAAGAACCAGAGGGCTTGATATCAGCAACTTCTTCCTGAGCATCAGGATTATGCTTCACCAGAAATGCTTCATTATGAAAGCCAAGAGCTTTTGGCTACCCAGTTCTGCTTTTTCTTCAATTTATCTGCAAAATATGACTATTCAGATTTAGCTATGCTACTTATTTATCATTCAGTTCCATGTTATTTCACTGTCTCTCCACCTGTCTGCTCCGTTTCTCCTTTTTTCCTACTGTACTGGTGGCTAAGCCTCTAATAATTCAGCTTAGAATACATACTCTTGGGTGGACACCGTAAAAAAATCAGTGTCTTTTTCCAGATGGCACCATACAGAGCAAAGCAGATCTGCAAGAACTGTAAGCAGTGTAGCTGCTGAAGTCAGCATGGTCCTAGGACAATACAAGAAGGAAAAAAGCCAAATAGAAGAACAGAGCTGTTAATATTTTCAGAATAGCACCCCTCCCTGTCAACTGCGCCCCTAAAATGCATCCTACAAATACAACCCCACTCCCAGAAAACACCCAACCATGCAAGTATAGCTCACCTCCCCCCACCACACTCCAACTGTTTATGCTTTATTTTGGTCTCTATTTATGACTCACAGACATCAAATATTCATTCAGTAATTAGCTGTCTTTTTCCACAAGTTTGTGGTATATTTAGCTAAAGGATCTCCAAATGTTCCTTCTAGACTCAGTAGTCCCTTTGTGTTGTTTTGGGAGAAAAAGGTAGAGGAATTGAGAATTGAGAAATAGAGCTCAGCATAGGAAAAAAAAATGGAGGATGGGGGAAAAGGTGTTTTGCACCATCTGACTCTATTTTAGTTGTCAATAAACTAAATCAATTTTGCACAAGTAAATCAAATTTTCCTAAGCTGAGTCTGTTTTCCCCATGACAATTGCTAAATGATCTTCCTGTGCTCATCTTGTTTCCTGCACAGGTTCCTCTGAGGAGGGGACTGAGGAAGTGACTAGGTGGGAATTTGGCTGTTAGCCAGGACTAAACCACCACGCTCAGCACACAGGAAAAGATGAAAGGTGCTGAGTTCCATCAGCCTGAAAGTCTTGAAAGGAAGCAGCAATGGTGGCAGCCCTAATAAAGACATCAACAAGAGCATTGGCAACTCAGATGAATCTCCTGGAAATGAAATGCACAAAACTGCAATAAAAAAATAACCTTTTTCTCATTCCATAGCATGAACAGGGTTAATAATTAAATTGAAAAATAGACCTGAATTAATCAGTTTCAATACAATTGACAAGAGAGCCACAAGAAGTTATTTTCTTCCATGGATTGGCACTCCTTCCTTGAACTTCTTCACCTCCTGGCAAAACTGTTCTGTGTGCCTCTTGCTTTCTGCATCTATGAAGTTGGAGTTTCTCTTTTTTTGAAATGTGTAATCCCATACTTGAAGCCTTTCCAAACAAAATGCTTTAGATGTTTTTCTTCCTTTTGTAATTTCTCTACAAGAAACAGTCTACTGAATCTAGCCATTTGGACAACATTTGGGAAACAAATATTTACTTAAAAAGAAATAATATATATTATTGAAAAACTCCATATTAAATCCAAACGCAACATTTTTTTTTTCATAGAAGAGGAATTTCAAGCCTCTAGTTTCATTGGAACAGACCAATGTAAATGAGGAAGCTGCTGAGAATATCTGCTGAAAACATGTGTCTCACCCTAAAATATAAAAAAGCCTGGAAAAAGGCCACCCATGACAGGTTTAAATGGCTGATTCCTTGTCCTTAAGAAATGGATGAATGAAAAAGGAGAACCACATTTCCCTGGAAACAGATGCTTATTTGTTTCTCTCTTAGAAGAAAAGTATTGGTAACACGCGTGAGTCACTGATATGAAAAAAAAATGGGTGAAAAAATGAAGAGTGAAAGTGCCTAGGACACATCACTATCTAGCAGCTGAACACTCTGAAATCATAACATACTGCTTCTTGTATAAATCATATGTAACAGAGGAACGTAAAAAATATAATAAACCTAGAGAAAGAGGAAGAAATATGGAAAAAAATAGAAAGAGAAAACATGGCTGCCTCATTTAAGTTCTGAATAGTTAATTATCTCTTGGCTAAAGCTCATATTTTTTCTATTCCTCTGAAACACTGAGAGGGTTTTTTAAGAGTTACAGTCAAACATATTAAATTTTGAACTAAATTACTGCTCAAATATTTAATACTATAATCAGAGACCACTATTTATATATTTAATTTTTTTACAGGTTCTACAGTATTAAGCATCTGACAAAAAATTCACATGCTTGTGTGAATCTCTTGTGAATCACACCTTGGGAATTTAGGGTTCATAATATATTAATACATGATCTATAAAAACATATAATAATGTATCTGATAAAAAATTATCAATGCCATGTTTATTACAATATATTAAATATTAGAATATCTTTTATATAATGATTCATGTTATTGTATTTTACATACTATGCAATAAGTATATTATATATGTGATGTATATAGTGTATGCCTGAAAAATCTTAACTTTGATCTGAAAATGAATCATGTTCCTCTTTAAAGTCATGAAGTAATTTTCAGATAATGAACTCAGAGCAACAAAAATTATTGATAAACACGACAGAGTAGTACTGTACAGTACTCAAATGAACACAAAATAATAATGATTTCTATAAGGGATAAAGTCTTTGTGTGATAGAGAAAGATACTAGAAAATAGGAAGAAACAGTTGTAAACAAGAAGAGAAGCAGCAGACAGGGACGACATTGTTAACAGCTGATCAAAGTCAGTAACTGCCTAGTGCCTTCTCGTTCTTCTGGCATTCCTGGAAATAAAAGTCATTTATACTTCTCATACATAAGCAGGATCACACAACAGAGCATGACAACTGTTTTTCACCCTCATAAAAGAGCTGCTCAATCTGTTAGGCAAAAAGTATTAACAATGGAGCTCTACTACTCTACTTGTTTTTTTATGCAAATTACCAAAAAAACCCCAATCCAGCAATGGGAATAATCTGCTTATATGTTGTGAATTCAATTACAATTTTTACTGAGTTTGTGTTTACTTTAATTCACAGCATACTAGACTGCAACATTTTGTCCTGTGAACATTTGTATAAACTAGGAGATTACATTAGAACCGGTAATGGAATTTTAACTACAGGAATACAAGAGAGCTACAAGGGTGCATCTGTAGAACTGCAATACATTAAATATCCTTTGTTTTATTTCATAAGTAGGAACACAGACAATAAAATGCAAATGTGGTCATGAAAAAGAGTTTAATTAAGACACACTTCTTTAATATCTGTTAAAGATATACTGCAAGTCAATGACTATGCACATGTTTGCAAAATGCCTAGTTAAAAACATTTTGCATCCTTGTGATTTGGCTTTATGAAGTGCCCTCTACGGATACATAAGCTACAGAGGTACATATTTCTGTACATGATATTTCAGGCTGTTTAAGTTTGCTTATTACTGTCAGCTGTTAATTTTGTTTTCACTGTTGACATTCTGCTAGAAGCTGTGACTAAGCTGCATGCAGGAAATCGAAGCAAAAATACATTGAAGGGATGATTTTGGATGGTCAAGTCTACAGAATAAAGGAAAGATACACCCACTGAGTAGCACTCAACCACTCTAGGACCCCATTTATGTTACCAGCTTGTCTTTTAGGGTCTCTAACTCTGCCCTTATGACCAGTTCTGCTGAATTCCCATAAGTCACTGCGCAGCCAAGGGAAACTCCCATTTTGGATTCAGAGTGTTGAATATTTGAGCATAAGATAAGCATAAGATAAGATAAGCATAATACACTGGTGATTTTTTTGGCCAGACTTGTAGGATCAGGCTGTCAAAAACCTTCAGTACAGGAATATTGTATTATTGCACATGAGAATTATAGCTTTTGAAATGTGAGGATTATGTTTTTCCTCAAAATTTTATCCTGAGTAACTGGTATTTTGCTGATTTGCCTACACAGCTCAAAGAAAAAGTTAATATTATAGAAAATTTGGATCTTACAAGTAAACATGTATACACTGATCTTCAAACAAATATGATATTAAATGAGAAGAATCTTGAATGAAGATTTGTCATTTCCTGTTGTTGAACACATCAGGATAGAAAGAGAGGCAACAGAAGAATTTAGAAAATCATGCATAATTCCATTTCAATGCAGTATATATTACAGTCACGGAGACTGGGAAAATAAATGGATTTGTATTTAAAAGATTTATTTAGGGCTCTAGAATTTTATGAATATTTCTAATTAATTGCTTAACTAAAAAAAGGGATAAAGTAAGATTAATTTTCTTTTGACTGTTTATAGGAATACAGCTTGGAAGCAGGACTCAAAGCATTGATGATCTCATTACAGAAGTAGATGTGCTAGAAGGATACAAGCCCTGGCAAGTCAAGCCATGACCCTGAAGAAGGAAGAGATCAAGGTGTATGTATGTATGTATGTTTGTGTGCAAGACAGTACAGGCCTGTACAAGTCTGTACTAGTCCATAGTTAAGCAATGTTACTAAGAGACACAGATGTTGTAGTTGTTGTGCTTGAAAGGTATATAAACCAGCAGTGTGTTTAATAAAATCGGCTTCATGATGCAAACCGTGGGGACCCCATCTCTTCAATCACCTGACAACTGTTTTTATAAGGAAACACAGAAAGAAATTCAGTAAGAATGGGCCAAAAAAATCAAAGTTTTGATTTTGTTGCCATTTTCAATAATTGTTGCATTTACAATATTTCTGTGATCTTTTTCTTAATGTGATAAAAAATAATGCCATAATGGGAAACAGTTTTACCTGTAAGAAGTATATTTTAATAGGTTAGATTAGTTCTATTTACACCTGGTATCCCTAGGACTTTTATAAGGAAAATAAAATTTTAGATTAAAAATTTTTTACCATTAAAAAAAAATCATGTCTGTAAAATTCCATTTGTTCATTTTAATTGCAGCTGGAAAGATTTTTTCAGTCATATGAAGCTAACTATTTTAACAAAAACACTTCTTTGGAGATCTTTGCAAAAATCAATGGCACAATGTATCACATTGTCAGTTATAATTAAGAAAGACAAAACCCTACCTTCGTAACAGAATTATTTGTGTTATAATCTCACAATTGAATGTTGTTTAAGCAAGAGAAAAAAAAAAAAAAAACAAAAAAACCCCGTGACATATCACGTCTTAGTTTGTCAGCTACAGAAGTGCTGGATCAGATTCACTGAAGCAAATACTTGTGACCATAAGCTGCGTGCTTCTGGTCCTTCCAGGAGTTCAGAAGTGGCAACATTGGATTTACTGCCCTAATCCATCAGATAGAATGAGTCCTAGTTTCTCAAAGACTATATGTGCAATGTGCTCTCTGGAATATGAAATTTTGAAGATACGAAACTCAGCTACTGCAGATGTGAGACGTTCATGCATGCTAATTCTGGAAAACATGTGTAAAGAGATCAGCTTACAAGTGAGGCAGATTGTTGGCTTAATGTTTATCACTGTGAAAGTTGGTATAAACCACATTAGCAGAGTGACACTGATTGGTATATTCCATGTATGCCCAAAGGTATTTATCAACACAGCAAGGATGGCACAGCCATGGCAAAAGCAGCAAAAGCAGCACTAATCAGTGTAGGAGTAAAGCGTGGCCAATTTCCAAATGTCCGGCACATTGTGATAACTTGCAGATTATATGCAAATCTTCTTTCTGGAAATTGGTAAGGCAATGCTACCAGTTTTTACAAGTGGAGAGTAAAATTGCAAAGTCTTGGGAAGGAATATTACCACCATCCAAAAAAATAGAAGACAGGAGATAAAACAATTTCCTTATATGCCTCCCCCCACTTTCCCACAAAGAAGGCAATCAATTTCAGTCTGAATGAGACGCTTGATATACAGCAATAAAGATGACTGGTCATTAAGTTACAATATATATCTATGTATAGCCAATGTATATCAGGTTGTCTCCAGTAAAAAGCCTGACTGCTCTATACATTTTTTTTACTTCAAAACATCATTCAATGCGTAATTGTAATTTTCTTCAGAGTTCATACCCTTTTCTGTGGCTCCACAGAAACAGACCACCAGCAGCTGCATGAGATTTTACTGAGTGATCAACAAATCTTTTCTCCCTTGCATATGCTTTTTACTCCCTTTTGTTATGCTCTTCTCCATACCTCATGATTTGCACTTTTTGACACACCGAGTGTTAGTACCGCTAAAGAATAACCTGCCTTTCAGATTCCATCTGATTTAATACCACCCTTCTGAGCGGAGAGAGAACATCAATAACAGGGAGAGATAGTTTATCACATCTCAGATCATGCACAAAATTATTTTGGAGGTTACCTAACAGTCAGTGAGATGTGCTGTCAAGGAGAAAGGCTAATAAAAGCTGTGACAACCCAGTTTGTTCTTGTCAGTTTGGAATGTGCAGAGTATTGCTTTACTTCAAAGACACTGTTGCAAATTTAAAAAATTGTTTTTGGATTTCCTACAAAAATGTACATGTCCCAGAAATCCACAACCATATTCTGGAAACCTACCAACATATTTGGGAAAAGAAGAACATTTAGCACATTTCAGTTTTCTATGCATTACTACAGGAATACAAGATTATGTGTCATAGGTGCCGAAAGTTTATTCTTGTTTTTAAAGGACTGTTGTATTTTTCATGAACCACCATTTTCAAGGACAGAAGTAAAGGAACTTAATCTTCAAAAGGACCAGTATAGTATATCTTTTTGATAGGGTACAGAGGTGGAAATTTTGACCAAAGTTTACTATCTGCCTTTTACCTTACAAATTCTCACTGTACTTTCAATAGAGGTTTCTGCTCACTGTTGATTTGCAGCTTCATACTGCAAATACTTGTAAAGTAATACCCTAGACCTGGACATCCATCTCCTGGTGAGGCAAAATGCAGAAGACAAGTTTTAAGTAGACAAGCTTAATTCAGTTTTCTCCTCCTCCTCTGATATTTAAATTTCTGATAAGACTCGTTCAGCTCAAGACTAGTGGTCACATATTCCTAATTCCTTATTTGTTTCTTGTACAGGAGAGCTGCCACCCTACATCAACCCAGATGAAATAATTTTCCAGTGCAAAAAAATAGATAGGCTAGCCAGGTCCCACTTAGTTTCTTTTCTAACAGATACTGTCTTGATAGACAAAGAAAAGAGAAAATGAATGGTAGGTGGGTGGGGAAGTGCTGTATCTGATTCTGTCATTCCCTTCCAAGAAGCATGTTGATTGAAGGCATACAAATGCCACAGCATATCCTGGAGGCTTAGGCTCCAAATTGTCCAGGCTGTGGTCCTGCTCAGAATAAATATAACTCTTTCACATCTTCTCTGATTCAAACTGTGTGTGTGTGTGTGTGTGTGTGTGTGTGTGTGTGTGTGTGTGCATGTGTGTCTGTATATGTGCGTGTGAGGAGGACAAGGACAGACTGCAGAAAAGACCAGTCTTGCTTCAGTAAAAATTCAGGGCAAAATTCATAACTGAAAGGAGCACCAGTGAAAACTTATGAAAACCTTTTCCTAGTGAAGAAGGACTGGACTGGTTAACCTTTCAAAGCTGCTTTTGATCATTTTTTCTAGGGCTCCATAATAGTCAGATTTTTGTTTTCACCAATAACCATTTTAATAGACTATTTGGAAATGACAACTGTATAGTTCTAACAGTCAAGGAAGAGTCTGTAAAGACAAAGCACAGAAAAAGTACTCTGTTTTTAAGAAATGTAATAAATTAAAATGCAGTCTAGGTTATGGAGAAGCATAAAGATCTCTGATGTATGAAATTCAGAAAGCAGATATATCTGAACATTTTAAAATATAACATTGTTACTTTGGCATAATAGGAAACTGGCTGATATGCTATTTATTTATTGATGAAGCCCATTCTAATGGGTTTCAAAATGACTGCTGTTAGATAAAATTTCAGAGGAGTGAATTATTTAATGTTCCTAAATGGCACACTTGACTGCCTGCCACATTTTTGCAGTAAAACATCCAAAGACAAATATACTACTTAATTATACCAAAATCAGCAGATGAGAATTTTTTATTTGATTAAAAAACATTAACTCCATGATGACAGAAACTGTATATTGAGCAGCAATATAATGAAAAAGAATCATTACCTGAGCATTAAAATATTGAAGTCTTAATATCAATAATGATAACAATAACAATATGAGTTATGGGAAAACTTCTCTTGTTGCTCAGATGTTGAGCACAGCAGGAGCTAAATGCTTCTTAGATATTATGCAGCTCAGCTACAAGACATATCAAGGCTGAGATTCATGCCCATAGAGTTATGATTAGATCCCATAATCCTCACTATTATGAGGGGACATGAATGATATTACACAGGAGGATTTAAGCAATAAAGACTTTTAACAGTTCTGATTCCCTTTCAAAGCACAAGTACATAAACAGCTTGGTTACTAGAGCCACTTCTTAGCAACAGGAATCAAAGAGAATAATGGCCCACAAAGACAAAGCAGTGATCAGCAGTAACAGATACAGCACAAAAAGGTTGTCAGCAGGGCAGATGAGAGTTTTAATATGTGAGCACCTCCTGTCACACGTGGGGAGATGGCATGCAGACATCCAGGGAAAATGTCACACAGTGTGCACAGAAGTTACTTGATATTGACTCAAAGAGCAGAAAGTTTAATTTGTTCTGTGTCATCAAAGATGACCAGGTTCAAGAATAGTCCAGAAACATTGGAAAATAACAGGAATACTTAAATGCCTGCTCAAGAAATGAAGAAAATAAAAGGAAATGAAGAGAGGAGGGGAGGTGCATGGCCAGAACTGAGAAGATTTGAATAAAGAATGGATAAAGGAAGCAGTGCCTAGGTCTTATCCAGTTTTGTTGTTCGTGGCTCAGGGAGATATTCAGTTGTCCATGGAGCTTCATAACATCATTTCCTGTATTTGTTCCTTAAGGGTTGCCTTCCTCTCCTTTGCCAACTCCCTGATTTTCAGTAGGTGATGCATTTAAATGAAATGTTTATGAGTGAACATGAGCAACAATTGTACAGGTTAGTGGAAGCTCCTGTACTGAGAAGTAGAAAATTCTAGCCCATTCCTGAGTTTTTTAACCATTTTGATTAACTGGGACAATTGGAAACCCAGATGCAGCACAGGCTGCATGTGTTTGTAGGCTGACACTGAGATCTACATTCTTCAGCTGATTTCCATCATGCTTTAATCTTATTTAGGTTTGGCCTTGATTTTATCAAATCTAACATTCCAACAATCTCCACTGTTTCTTTGAGCCCCAGATCTTACTTTGAACTGTACTGTATCTTCTGAAATGTGTTTAGTATAATGCAATCCCTCGGACATCATAAAACAAATAAAGATAGTGTAAATCCTTGTAATTTTCAGATAAAAACAGCAAAGTTAAAGGAGTTCATAATAGAATAATTGAAAGAATAAATAAGTGGAAAGCTACAAAGACTTTTGATATCTTACAGGACTTTTCTACTTTTTTCTCCCTTCACTGGGATCAGATGGAAAACTAAGAAGCATCTGGTACAGTCAGCACTAAAACAGAGGTAGTTTCATAATTCATAAGCAAAAAGAGAGGGGAGAAGGTAAGAAGGAAGGAAGGAAGGAAGGAAGGAAGGAAGGAAGGAAGGAAGGAAGGAAGGAAGGAAGGAAGGGAGGGTAAAAAAAGATGCAATGGGACAATTACATTTAAAGAGACCATAAGGCATCCTGAGGTAACCCAACTAAAAAAAATAATTTACTCCATTCTGTTGATGTGTCATTACTCCTGTGCTGAAGCTTAAATCCAATGAATGGTGTCCTACTCCTTAGGAGAGGCAATTTGTGTGGTGTTGCTTATGCACTAAAATACTCTTGCACATTAATAAGAATGGTACATAGTAGCACTGAATGATTTTATCCACTGTCACTGGACTGGTATGCATCCTGCAGTTTCATCCGAAAGTTAAAAATAAATAAAATTACTCATAGAAATATAGTAGCAGACAAAATGAAACTGTGTCCTTTCTAATACTTGTACTACTTTGTGATGGAAGGAGAAAGGATTTTTCAGTAGTTGAGATGAAAATAAACCCAGTCACATACTACATACTTCAGATTTAGCCAGGTACCACCTTAGATCAGTAAGGACATTTCTCCTTGCAACTCAATACGGATTCACAGATTCTATCTTGTTAATCTCTTGCCTGGCTTTAAACACAGGATTCTGGTCACGGCTACAACAGGATACTCAAAAAGATGAAGCCAGTAAGCTGACACCAGGTACCTATGATTATTAGTGTTTACCATGAGGATACTTGAGGACTTTATTGAAAATTGACTGCCAGGTCACACAGGTGAATTCACTGCATGGCTTGCCTCTCACAGTGCTCTCAGTACTAAGAATAGAAGTGGTTTACTAGGATTGGTTGGGACAACACCAGTCAACCAATTTCATTCCATTGCAGAGGCCTCAGAGATCAGTGAAATATTTTTTCTCCCAGTTTTCTAATTGTGCCTGCAACCAGTCACCTCAAATTTCTTAAGAATGTGCATCCATACACCTTCTTAAGGTCAATAGTTCAAGGTCAATAAAGTTAATATGGAGAAAGTATGAAATGAGATGTGATTTTTATCTCTGATCTCATTCTGTCTACTGCAGACTTTTCAGGGATAAAAAGCATACATATTAAAGACAGAACTGAATTGGAATTAATGTATTTAATTTATTTTTCAAAGTATTTTGGTGAAACTGTTCTCCTCAGCCAGGTAAACGTACAATGATCAGTTTCAATACATTTGCATGGAGTAAGTTTGTACTGAGGACACTGTAAATTGAGTAAAGCATGCAATGACTCATGGATGCTTTAAAAATCCATGAAAATAGATTATAAAGGTTGTGGGAGAGAAATATGTGAGATCCTCAAGAGCTAGAAGGTGGCAATTGTGGGAATCATAGGGTAGGGCTGAGCAGATAAATAATATCATAAGTCACCACTTGATCTCAAATAATAAAAAAAAGAGATTTAATTGTTTTTATATGAAAGAATTCTGCCAAGATATAGCTGCAGGATTGACCAGGAAAGAACAGAATTTTAGGAGTCTCTTACCAATTTTAGCTGCAAACATCATGAAAAGGATGAGAGGAAATTCTTGTCTGTAGTATTTACCTTGCTCTGTCTTATATTACCAAGAGGGTAAATGAAAAAAAAAAAAAAAAAGGTTTATTTTTTCCTATACACGCTAGAAAATCTTTAGTACTAATGAAGTTTGCCACACTGAAAGCCTGGAAGAATAATTTCTGCACTAGTAAATCCAGGGAATGAATATTATATTATATTAGAAACAACTGAAGCTCCCTTAGACTAACCAATCCATGTGTCTCAGTCCTGACCTAAAGGGGAATACCTCCTTTCCAGAGATGGAAAAAGTTCAGTCTCATTAAGCATACCTCTCTCAGCTTATTTTTAGCACTGCCAATCTTAGTTATCAAAGTAATGGTGGATCATTACATTCAGGATCATTGATAACAGCACTATTAAGAAAATTTAGATAAAGTAAGCTGCAAAACTGAGATTACAAAACAACTTTGTTGCATCATCTCATTTTCTCTCTCCCAAATGTTTAAATATTATTTGCATTTCTGTGGTGTTGTTCACTTCCCATATTACTACAATTCTAATAAAAAATATCTGCTAAAAAGAAGGTAATTAACTAAAGACCTTGTTTGGAAAATCAAGTTTTAGTATTCCAGAACACTTGAGTCTTTGAAATATACTCCAGCAAGACTGATTTATAAAATCATTTGGAGAACTAGTTGACCTCCATTCAAGCTCAAATTTAAAGACTTCCCAGCACTACTTTTCCTACTGGAAATATATACCCTAAACTGTTGTTGCTCTTATAGCAAGGAAATGTCAAACATTTGGGCAAAAACATTGCGAGTGTCCTCCTGCATTTTTTTTTCACATCACCATTCTTCAGGTTCATGAACAGTAGCCCTCATTTCCCTCATGTATTTATAATTAGGTTTGTGTGGAAGTATAGATAAGACCTGTTATCACAGTTTTTTTCACAAGATATTCTATAACCCAGAAATTATGCAGAAAGAACTGAAAATTGTTCTAATCTAAACCAAAAAGCAAAAGTAGTTTTCTAAGAAATAGTCAAGGTAATGTAATGTCACTCGGAACAGAGAATCCTATCACTGAGTCACTTAGATATAAAATGAGATATGACTTGGGTTATGGAACCAAAAATGTGTATTCTATTTCATCTGTTGAAAGCAGTTGGGGAGATGTTTTTCTTTATCTCTTGTAACTTTGGGGGGAGGGGAGTGGGTGCCTTCTGATAATGGGCCAACTGTTAAAACCAGGTGGGGCAGTGTTTCTTATCTCTTTCACCACTCCTCCTCCCTCCAGGGGGATATCTTCTGCTGATGGGCCATTAAGGCTCACCAATGACATGACACATTCCATAGTCCCATTGTGAGATGCTCCACCCAGTGGTGGGAGCCAACCATTCCTACCTAGATAAAAACTGAGACGTAGAAACACAAGACATCTGGTTCCACCATATTCTTGGAGGAAGACTGGACCCTNCTCCAGCTTTCCCTGGCAGATACCTGTCTTTCCAAACCAAGACAACAGGACAATTAATAACAAAAAATACTTGATTTATCTCAAAAAAGTACAGCAAAAAGAATATAATTCTGTGCACTGCTAATAGGAATTAATCCACATTTGTCAGAAGGGCTTATTATATCAATATACCCCTCTACTTCTAGTATTTAGTTATCACTATAGTGCTCTCATCTTGGTGTTGTCACCAAGCTGACTTAGAATACAGACAGCTTGACATATCTTTTCTGAGAAACAGTCTGGTTTATTGTGGGGGTTTTGTTCATATTCACTACAATTTTGTAAAATCACTCTCAAGACCCATGGTTCACTTTCTTCCAAGTTAATGAGTTCAAGGAAAAAGGCTATGAACAAGAAATCAATTCTCACACAATTTAAAATGATTTTTGAAATCTCAGGAAAATTTTCCACTATTTTTTGTTGTAATTTCTTCCCTGATTCTATTTAGTTGCAGTGTATTCATTCTTCATTGTACTCTTGCACATGAGCCTTAAGGACAAAATTTTTCTTAGAGGCTTGAGAATTGATCTGAAAAGAACATTAGAGTAAGTCAAAGTGTCATAGAAGTTATTCATGCCTCAATTGTCCCAGTATTCCTAAATTAGTTGAGGGCAACTCCAAACCTTGCATATGTGGATCAAATTTAGAATTAATCTTCAGTTTTAACCTGTTTCTCTAAACTATCTAGATCAAACTACAGAATGTCTGCATTACACTCACTAGCTTTTGTTAATAGGGTGAGGCCACACCTCAAACCCTGTGTTCAGTTTTGGGCCCTTCACTGAAAGAAAGATTTTGAGGTGCTGGAGCTTTTCTAGAGAAGGGCAGAAAAGCTGGTGAAGGATCAGGAGCACAAGTCTTATGAGGAGCTGGTGAATGAGCTGGGATTGTTTAGCCTGGAAGAAAGGGGAGTATTATTATTATTATTACTCTTTACAACTACCTGAAAAGAGGCTGTAGAAAGGTGGGCTTTGGTCTCATCTTCCAGGTAATAAGCTAGAGGACAAGAAGAAATTACATCTAGTTGCTCCAGGGAAAGTTTAGATTGAATAATAGAAAAAAAAATCCACACGGAAATGATTGCTGAGCATTGGAACAGGATGCGCAAGGAACTGGTGGAATCACCATTCTCGAAAGTATTAAAAAAACATGTAGATATTAGGGACGTGGTTTAGTGGTGGATTTGGCAGTGCTGGATTAATGATTAGACCTGATAATCTCAAACTTCTTTTCCTACCTAAATGACTCTATGTTTCTCTGTTATTTGTGGAGATCAGAGCAGTGAAAATAAAATGGAGAGAGATTGGACTTCAATATGTACATGTTTTCTGAATGGGAGAATTGATGAAGTCCTCTGATAACAAAATAAAACATGAACTGGATGGTTATGATGTAATGAAAGAATTGCTGTTACTATTATATATTCATCAAATGTTTGACTTTTTGAAAATGTAGTCTGCTTGATTTTTCTAATACATTCAGAGTGCAAATAAGGAAGCAAAGAAGAGAATGAATAAATGGACAGATGGAAGAAAATACTCATGTATCATTCAACTGGTAGTGAAATGGGTGGAGCCACATTACTCCATAGGTAGTACAAAAATGGGTCCAGGTTGTTGCACAGGACAGTCATAAGAACAAAGTGAGAACTGACACCTATCTACAAACACAAATATATGGTCAGTGTATAAGGTGAAAAAATAGAGACCAAGGACTGAGCTCTCATCATTCAGAAAAAACTCCAATAGCTGTCTTTCTATAATATACTTCATTTATTCCAACTGTGTAAACTGAGCTTTTTATTTCAAACTGACCATTCATCTTGGCAGAAATGGGTAAACAATCCACAAAAAAGATATTTCAAGATGTATTTCAAATTGTTTCAATTGTCAGATACAGATTTTTCAAAGGAAAAAAAAAATAATTGAAAGTGAGAAAATAAGATATCAATTTCTCAAAAATAATTTTATATATTTAAATGCAAATATTTCCATTCTGAACCCTCAAGGAATCAGGAAAATTAAATAAAATATCAAGAAATCCATGGACTTTGAACTTTAATATCTTTAACTCTTTAAAAATTTATAGACAAATGCTTTTGATAATGTGTTAATGATACACTGCATTCACTGTAAAATAAATGCCATGTTAATAATATGCTTTTATAACTTTACCCAAGAATAATTTTGAGAAGAAGTGAGGGATCTTGGGGAAAAAAAAAAAAAAAAAAAAAAAAAAAACACCATATTTTTA
>VWYO01011485.1:213584-228140 GCA_013400275.1 Rhadina sibilatrix
TTGGGGAAAAAAAAAAAAAAAAAAAAAAAAAAAGTCCTAGTTTTTATAATTTTTTTCTCTGTTTGAAGAAAAAATATATATAAGAATGTCTTATGTGAAATTATTTTAAACACTTTCCCAAATCCAATTTGTTCCTAAGATTTGACATGAGCAAAATTACTTCCACAATAAGATCTACAATACTGCAGAACAATGAGTTATCCAGAAAAAAAGACAGAAACTTCTTAATTTTTTTTTTTTTTTTTGATGTGTGATTTTAGATTTTAATCTACAACAGCTGGGTTTTTAAATATGATCTGTGATGCAAGAAAAGTAGAACTAGCTGATAAAAGAATTTAAAAAAATAATCAAAGCTAAATCAAGATGCTTTTTTTCATTTTCTACAGTTAATCTACAAGCTAAGTAACTCAATCCAAGCTGAAAATAAATCACAGTCATTCAAAGGAAAAGTTAATCATCTATTTAAACTGCCATGAACAGTTCTGGGAAAGACCAAAACTCTGGGATTTTCCTGCCATTAGAAGAAGAGAGTAACAGAGATTTGATTAAAAGTCTTCATGAGGACAGGGCAATTACGTTAAATACCTATACCTTAAAAAACCTGACATGAGTTTATCTATTGCCTTTAGTAAGTCCTCCTCTCCACAGTGTTTCACAACAAATGGTGCTCTTGGCACAGTATGTTTATGGTGTGCCTTAAATTATTGTAGCAGGGAGTTAACTGCCAAAAATGTAAGAGTTATCTATGCTCCCTTTACTTGACAATTATGACCAGCAACTTCTAACAGATTATATTAATTTTTCTGTGGTGTCTTAGGTAGTAATCACAAAAATCTTTACTCAATAAAGCCTCTGTTGTGTTCAAAAAAGCTTGTTGAATGATACAGGAAAGTGTAAGTATAAATATTTCAGCACTATTGCCTGAGAATTCAGTGAAATTTTCAAGAGATTTTTTTCATTTTCTTTTTAAAAGACATTTGCAAAATCATGATTTTCAACATTGCTGTGATTCAAAATTTGAGATAAGAGGCACTTCTAGGATATTTGAGAAAGTAAGTTAAGGTACAAAATCTAAGCAAATTAAGCAGGTGGAGCTGATTAAAATAGACTAAGATGCTGAATTAAAACCAGACATTGCGAACAAGCCTATCCTTTCTAATTTTTGAACTTTTTCTGAAGTACATCATCATTCTTGGTTCTGTTTGAGACATGAAAGCTATGGATATGCTAGTGATTGAGACTGCTGCATAACAGGATCTTGTACTGCTTCTGCAGAGTCAAAACAGAGGAGAAGAAATTGGAAGGGTAGCATAAGAAGAAAAAGTACATCAGGGCAGAAAACAACAACAACAACAACAAAGATTCTCTCATGCTTTTAAACAAAAGAAATCTTCATGGAAACTGAAACACATTGGCTAGGCGCTAGTGATAGCTGTCATTCTTACACTTAAAGAATGCAATGAATTGTCTCAAAAAATGACAAAGGAGGAAGTTCCCACAAGATAAGCTACCCTAACAGTCTCAGATGGCAAACGGGAAGGTGTTAATTTCAGGCCTATATGGAGGTGAAAGGTTTGGAATTAGCACCCTGGACATGATTCCACTGTGCAGACAGTAGGAAAAGCTGAGACACAAGAGAAAGATGTGAGGCATGGTGAAGCAGATCTTGGTAACCTATTCAGACAAAAATTCCCACCATGGCAAAATGTAGGAAAGAAAGCAACTGCTTACATATATGCCATTCCAAGTTGTGAGAACTTTATATAGGGCTCTGGATACACAGGATGTGGACTGTATAAAAGTGCTACCTCCAGAAGAACTCTCTGGTGACCCCCACCACTGAGGACATGAGGAAGAGGAGCCATCAGGATGCTGCTGAAACTCACATGCTGGTGATTTATAATCTCTCTCTCTATCTCTCTCTCCCAGCCTCTCTGTCTTACATACTGTTAAATGAAATCCATATTATTGACTTTGACATAAGGCTTTGTTTGCACCTTAATTCAGGCAGAAGCATCTCTTAATAACCAGGCTCTAATACTATTTCTGGAGTGGGATCCTAACATTAATCCAGTAGATTATAAAATCTGCTAAGGCACTAAATATTATTCAGCTGTGACAAATATTATATTGCTCCAATGTTGATTTATCACTGTTGATTTATCACTTATTTCTATCACTAAAAAGATGTAAGTGATATTTTTGTATCCAAGGAAAATAGAAGCTATCTCCTAGCATGTTCAGCCTACCATCCAAACTTAGCTCTTCAGCATTAAACACCAGACAAATGAATTTTAATTGTCTGAGATTATTGAAATTCTTGATCTATTCACTGAATTGAATATTTTCCCTTATTTCAGGTCTACTTGTGCCAATCCTATATGAACATCAGAAAAGGACTTAATAGTTTGATATCCACCAGGAATACAGATATCTTTTGTTATTCATTGTTTGCAAAGTTATTAAAATTAAGTTTTAATTAATTGCAGGTCTTTTTTTAAATTATAAAGATGTTTAAATCACTGTAGATAGAAATCCTCTTTGTGCCCTGATTTTTTTCTATGTTGAAATATAGCTGTTGAACATTCTGAAGTATTGTTTCAGAAATAGAAATAGCAAACATTGAATTATCTTTCATTATGACAATGTCATCTGGTTTTCTCAAAATCAAAATTTATTGAAAAATCTTGCTCTTTTTGATTGTATTGTTCAACTCACTAAAGAAAAGAATCTACAGCAGTATTAGGACTTTTTTTTCCAACTTTATTATCAACTTAGTAAACAGCTAACAACAAAGTCAACAAAAACCTAACAGAAAATTTAAAAACAATTAAGTGATGTCTTAATTTGTCCCTTTTTATTGTTCTGATCCTTTTGTAACTGTTCCCCTGTTCTTCTCAATCATGCTGGTTGTTTTTTAAATTTCTGCTTTCCCTTTACCTTCAGATTCTCCTGATTTTGGGGAACTGAATGCACAGGTGTGTGTTTAACCACTCTTATTTTAATGATTCAGAATGCAGATTTTTGAGATTTACTAGGAAAATATTCTTTAAAAAGATATCATTTTTCCAGTCAGCTTCAGATTCTAGATGGTTATCCACAATTATTTTCAGTTCTGCAAAATTCGAACTTAAAAGAATCCAGCCTGTGTAATGCTAATTTGGTTATATTTGTTTCTTTATTCTTATATAGACTTATGATCTGAGACAGTTTTTAAAAATTCTTATTTTATGAGCATTTTGTCTTACTAACATGAAAAAGAAGTAATAAAATAGAATATTCAAAATTTTAAGAATAGTCCTGATCCAGCTTTAACTTGCAAGGAACAAGGATGGAGGGAACAATGTTTTGATCAACTCAAACTCATAAAGGAAAAATGGACAGAGATGGGGAGACAATAATAAGTACTGAAAATTCAAAACAAATGAAAATTTAAATTCAGAGTTTTTTGTTTAATTTTTGTCTCTTCAGGGCAAAGGGAATTAACTGGATTGCAAATATGAGAGAGGCTCTGATTTTGATACAAAAGAGATTTAGCAAAGCATTAAAGGATAGGCTTACCAATTTTCTATGTGGTCCTTGAGTGTAGAGGAAATTCTTGGAAAAGATCGTATAATTTTACCATCTTATCATCAAATACATAACAGAAAATCCTCTTAAAAATAACTAGCAATAAGGATTTCCTTCAGGGTAAGCATATTAATATATTCCTGTTCATTTTTATTCTTAATATGACTGTACTCAGACACAGTCATACATATTTTTTCAGAATGTAATCTTTTTTTTCTGTTTTATCATAATGTGTCAAAAGTAATCTTACTTAGAATTATATGAATAAAACAGAAATGATGTCTTAATCTCTGAGACCTAGAGATTTTAAACAGAACACTGTAGTTCATTGAATGTTGGAATGTACCTTTCATTTTGAACAATTTGAGAAGAATTTGGTACAATGAAGGTGTTAATTCATTATGAAAACTCTAGAAGATGACACAAAATAAAACAGAAGGGTTCTGTTCTCCCTTGATACAGCTATGAGCTGCCTTATACATTATGATTTGATTTGACGTATTCTGGGAATTTGGTTGGTCTGCCATTAGTCTGGAAAGTACAAGAATATATATACACCTCTATGTGTCTATGCATCTGTAAATGTTTGGAGAAACTGTCCTTAGGAGGTCACAGTTTGTGCCTTCCCATTCTGAGGAGAAAATACAAGTTTTAAAGGCAATCAATCAGTTGAGAAGGATTCCATTAAATATAGGACAGAGGTGAACCAAAGACTAGGCATGAATGCCAGCAAATCCTCACCTTGCAAATGTAAAAGTAATATCTTCCAAGGGTTCATTTCTTCTTATCATCTCTTTCATGTGCAAAGGTCAATGGCAGCCTTCATCACTAGGGTGAGGAAGTCTCATCACATCACAAAGTGCAGGAAGTCAAAAGGAGAGAGAGACTAAACAGAATAGATTGCGATCTGTAGTAAGGCAGAGAAATGCCCGGAAGGTCATAACTCATATTTCTACCTCAAAGAAAAAATGACACTCAAGGGCACACTCAGCAATGCATTATCACAAAGACATTCCCCAGAAGGGGTTGTGAGCATGTAGGTGGTGGAAGCAAGATGACCATGGCCATGATATCTTGCTCCTTGGGTTAAAGGTAGAAACTCATTCAAAATGAGGCAGTGCAGTTTAATGCAGCACTACATAGTCCAGCATGAATATGTGCTGAGTGAAGGCTTGAAAACAGATCAGCTAACATAGAGCTGCCTTAATAATCACTATGTTCTCCATATTACTATTCCCCCCAGTTTTATGTATAGAAATATTTAGCTTGAATCAGTATCTAAAGACTATTCCAGCACCTTTAACATGGAAAAACGCTGTAAAGTCCCTCCCTTTAGCTTTCCTCAACTTCAAACCTTACCTTTGTAAGGACATGGGATTCATCATATCTAATACATGTTTTTATTCCTACTCTCTTCCTGAGGTTTTTAAAAATAGTTTGGATTTTTGCATTCATGCTGTGATGAAGAAAAAATAATGTTAAAGCAGTGCTGCAGTATCACAGTGGTTGTACACACAGCAGAGCACCAAATTAATTCACAGCATCTGTAATGTTTCATCACCCAAGGGGAGAGATACACAAAGAAAATCAGTACCATCTAAAAGCAATTTCTGAAGCAATTTCTTCTGCAGAGATTGTCATGTAAGAGACAATGAATTTGATAAACATCAACACATATCATCAGACCGTTCAGGGTATGAGTATGAATAAAGTTTTAAATTAGAGGAGGGCCAGAAGAGAATGCTAGAAATGCGTGTACAGAAGAATATGAGAGATGTCTGGCATAGATACTGGACAGAAACAAGTGTTCTAGGTTCTGCAACCTCAGCTATTTCTATGAAATTGTTGGTGCAAGGCAAGGAAAAGTTCACCTCAAGATCACATTATGATAGTTTTATCCCTCTATGACAAAACAAATAGAACAGCAGTTTTCTTTTAGCATAAATTTTGTTTTCTAAACAGTAAAACCAATGCATTAAAAATTCTGAACTGTCACAAGTTTTATATTGTGCAAAACAACAAATATTATATTATTTGCATTATATTCTGGTAATAAACAATTAGATGGAAAGAATCCGGGCATTTGTATGGTGTATTCATTTGCTAAATGGGTAACTGAAGCACGATAAGTTAGATGTTCAAAAATACAGCAGGAAATTGGAGGCTAAACTTGAATTTAATTGATGATGATAGGAAAAAATTCAACAGATTTTAAATAGGGAGTTTAGACAAAGTCTAAAGGGAAAAAAACAAACAAGAAAACACAGAATCCCCTGTTGGAAACTTAGGTGCTTTAAAAACCACTACTGCCTCTATTTGTGTCAATTATGTAAGCAAGTAAAGCTGCACTACTGGATATATTGAAGGTAATGTTACTTTTGCTGTTGTGAGCATATTAGGCATAAGTAAAATCATTCAAAATGCACAAAACAAGCCTCCACTTAGATAAGTCCCCCACAGGGCCCTATTTAGAAAATGTATTCAGAGAAAAATTAGTGTATAAAGACAACACAGATTATGGTATCATGCATAAGAGGAGCAGCCCCAGTCATTTCAAAGCACAGCAAAGAAAGAGAAGTGAAACACAGAGAACCTGACTCTGTGGCCCACTGACAGCATCTCTTCTGTAAATAGAAAAATTTGTTTGCTTCAGGGAATGCTTATACATCTTGTACTTATTATCCATAGGGTAAAGTGCAATATATGTAAGCAAGAACTGGAACTGAACACTGTAATCTGGGGCTTTTGCTGGCCAAATGCTCTGAAAAAAACATCATTAGATCACAAATTTTATTTTAGGTCCATCAGTCTGATAGTCTTAATAGTACAGCTTCATCAACAAAATAAGCCTATTTTCACCAAAAAAGTAAGTCCACCTTCAAGACTTGTTCTTAATTAGGTGATAGGTGCTACTGGAGAACAAGGTGAGGGTTTTCTATCGCAAGGAGCGCTTGTTTTATAATTCTCTGGGATAAATGTAGTGACTGAATTGTAATATTGTAAAGACAATAGAAGCAATATATCATCACAAAACCCATTTTTTTTTTCTTCTTCACTAAGCCCACGACCTGGTGATCTGAACAAACCTCCTGCTTAGAGACATACATAAGGGCTAATGTGTTAAACTATATGTCTAAACAGAGATTAGAAATACATTAAGCATTTGATTGTTGCATTTTAAAATAGAGATTAAAATCAAGTTCAGTGAGAAGACTAACAACTCAACAAACAAGTCAGAATCCACAGGGATGGAAATTCTGGGCTTAAATGGGAACAATGCAATACTAACTCTTCTTTATTGCCCATGAGAAAAGGGCAACAATTTCTACTATAGGCAGATTAAAGAGACTTCAATTATAAAGAAGAAACTTTAACTGTAAAGAAGGCACCTTCATTTTCCTATTTAGACTGAACAAGTATAATTAACATAGTGAGAAGAGCAGAATATTAGAAAATAGCAATGAATTTTTAAAGAAATATTTAGGTTAAAGAGATCAAATGAGACCCTAGATTTATACATGAGAGACATTTAACAACTGGCTTGACATCTTTGAGAGGTGCTATGACAATGGTCATAAAGGAAACATCATGATTTTCATAAAAGGAAATTGTTGTTACAGACCTACTAGAATTCTCTGAGGGGTCTGACAGATGCAGGAACAAAGATCATCATTTTCACATGATCTACCTGGTTTTTCTAAAATGCCTTCACAACTTGCTCACGAAAGGCTTTGAAAGGAACTAAACATCTCTCTCATAAAAGAAATGTCACTACACAGATAAATAATTGATTAGGAGGTAGGGAAGTAAAGTGCAGGAGCGAAGAAGGGCCACTGGGCAATTTTCATTTTGGTTTGTTGTGCTTAGCACTTGGAAAACAAGGTGAGGAACAGAGTGATGAAGTGTTCTACTGATTTTTTTTAAATTTTTTTTTCAGAACAGAATGGACAAGAAAAAATAAGAACAGCTAAAGGTGAGAGACTTATGGAGTGAATGACAACGCAATAAAACTTCAAGTAAAAGTCATCATATATGAAGAAATTCCATCTGGGGAAAAAAAAAAAAAAAGTATTTACTTCATGAAGAAAAAGGCAACTCTGAGACCACCTTGGAAATATGATTATAAAATAGAGCTCTGTGAGAAATGTCAGCTTAGTGTTTAACATCAAAACACCCAAATCAAATCCTATCAAGTATTTCAAAAAACAGAAGGAAAAACCAGAATGCTATTATGCTTTATAGTAAATCCCTCATTTACCTGCCTCCTGAATAATTTGTGTAGCTTGGCTTCATCTCAAAACTTGTGCAAAACCTCAGAGAGGTAAACTCAGGGCAAGAAGAACGATCAAAGTTATGGAATATATTCTCACTGGCAATGGCTAAGTGGACTGTACTTTTTCACCTGTAAAAGAGCTGAATCCTAAATAAACAATAGATTGAAGACAATTGATTTTCTGTCTCTCATCTAATAGAATTTATTGCATTAAGCCACTAAGATCTAACTTGAAGAAAAATAAAAAGAAATTATTCTGCAGGCAACACGTGGATGAAGCAGAATTCTTGGGCACAAGACTTTTTGAGTGTCATCTATTTGTTTGGGTTTAAAAACAATCTGCATCAGTTCCTGCATGCAGTGAGAGTTACTTTGTGAATACCCAACTCAGAAATGCAGATGTGGGTTTAACATGTGTGAGCACATTTGCATATGTAGGATATATATGTCAGGGAAGCAAGTGGAAGGGGGAAAGTTACATATATGTTTTGAAATGAGTTACAATTCTTTGCAAAAAGCTCACATGCATAAAAGCAACAACAGGTAGATATCTCCTAAAAGAATCTGCCTCATTCATCCCATGTTTACATCTCTGCAGGAATGCATTTCCATTCTTCCTTTAACTTTATCAATTTTGAAAGTTGCAAATTCACCAGCTGAAACAAAAATCCTGTCAATCAATGTCAGCCCACATACTTTTGTAAATTTTAAACAAGTAGCAGAATTTTATATCTCCAAATTCCACCTTCTTTAAAATTCTTACTCTTCTCATTTTCTCAAATCAGAAAAGGAAATAATTGCCTTTCTGATGAAGTCAGCTGGTTTTCTCCTCAAAAAAAAAAGAGGTTGGGCACAAGGGAATGGACAACATCTCGCTTTAAAAAATCAGTGGTGAGGCTGGAGGTTTGTCATCTTTGGCTTTCTCTTACTATAGACTGATTTATTATTATTTTATATTGATTTCTGTATAAAATATTTACTCAGAACAGTGTCTACTAAATTTTCACAAAGGTATTTCAGCCATGACATTACTACCAGCCTAAACTGCATGTGCAGTTATAAACATCATAGGCTTAGTATAATATTTAAGTACAAGACAGCTAGCCTTCTAAATTTCTTTTTTTCTTTGCTTTTGGATTTTTCTACTAGAAAACTGATCACACAAGCCCAAATACATGTTAATTTTCTATTAAATGTCCTTCATGTTTATAGCCAGGAAATGTGCTTATATTACTATCTGAAAAATCTGAAGAAAAATTTCCATAAACACATAACCAATTTAACATTTCATTTGTCATTCCATTCTCTTTGAATCTCAGTATTTAACACACCATGGCCCTCTTCAATATATGCATGAAGATGACCTCCAACAGCAAGCCCAGCTGTAATTCCTAATTTCAACTGTTTCTATAGTAGTTTTTTTCTACATTTATTTAAAATATTTAATTCCTTTCTGAAATTGTTTCATTCTTCTATGACACAAAATATTTTAAACTCTTCACCAGACAGTTATTGTATTTCTCAATGTTACGAGCCTCAGACACATTTCATGTTGGGAGGTTGGAAAATTCCATTGCCATAATTGGAGGAAGGGCCCTGTGATGAATCAATTATATTTCTCTGATCAATGTTATCTTTATAAAACCACATGAAACTTTTCAGTCATAACAGAAAGAGGACTTTTTTCACTTCATAAAAATGTTGTGTAAAGATTTGTTTACAATACTGAAAATACACTAAAAGCAAATACACAAAGCTCTACAAGAACAAGCTATGCCTTGGACTTCATCATCAGAATGTTTTGTAATCACCCATCAAGTTTGAAATAGAAGTGTGCATATGTATGCAGATGCTACTGCTTAGCTACACACATCTTTTATCCTCCATTGAATCTATCATAGGGAGAAGACACTAAAGTAACATTTATCCTAAACAAAGTCATTCAACAAGCCATTTTTGCATAATACATATCGGGCTACAATGTTGTATGGTAAACATTTTTATAGTTTAAGTTTCAAAAAAAATCTGCTGCGTAGCAGTGCACAACCCCACCAAATAGGAAAAATGGAGATGGCCTATAATTTAGTATATTAAACAGTTGAAAGGAATAGTGAAAAAGCCTGGAAGATAGCATTATTCAGAAATCATTATAGATTTTTATTGTTAGCAATTATGAGGATTGTCTCTCAAGTTCTCATTTTATGATTCTCAATAGATCACAGAAATAATAGGTTTATGTTAATATTACATATTTACATTATTATGTACATAACTATGTATACATTTATTAGGTTAATACATGTGTATTTTAAAGGATCATAAAAATAAGAAAACGTATTCCAGCTCAATGCGGTCATAACTTTTTTTTTTTTCTTTTTTTTCTGTATAAACAAGTAATTATTTCTCTCTAGGGTTTCACTTTAATCAATAGTTTTCTAGATCTGCCATATTCCAGAGATCAAAAATTTCTACCTTGTGAACATAATAAAGATTATCACATTGAGGTATCTTCATTGTCCTGCATAGTGAAACTTAAGAGTCAAAAGAAAATTAAGAACAAGCTGATTATTCCACGTTTTGATATGCACATGGGAATGGCAAAACTTGAAGGTAAATAATACTAGCCTAAGGATATTCTGTTTGATATTAAAATGTGTATTTTATATATTATCCACTTGTCCCAAAATATCAACAAAGGGAAAAGTTAGTTAACAGTTAGAGAAAAGGGGGAAATTCTAGACTGTAGTTAGTTTCCTAAAGGCACAAAATTTTCTCTGAAGTATAAACTTTATATAATGCAGAGACTGAATTTGCCAAGTCAAATGGTATGAGTTGTTCTGGTTATTGGTAACATATTTTTGCACCATATTTTTAATGTGGGAGGGGTCTTCTGTTTTTTTATCTGATGGTTAAAATCTGTTTGGTGTGGGGAAGTAGAAATACGTATTTAGCAATCAAGGCTGAGGCAGACAATAAGGGTTTACTGAGATGAACATTAAAGAAAAATTCAAAACTGCAAAATAAAACAAAGCCTAATTCCCTACATAGGAGCTAGTTTTTACAAGCTTATCAAGCACACCTCCTGTCTTCATTTGTTCTTTTATTTGTCCAGTGACACTTTTGTGGTGCTGCACAGTACTGAGACCTCTCTAAATCCATGGCCTTAAGAGCAAATTAGACATCCTCAAGACCAGCATGTTCATGTTTGCTTCTGCTCCACAGAAACATTTAGTCTCTTCTCAAGGTATGAGGATTTTATCTAGTAACTTCTGCTAACATTGAAATTTTGGTGTGCAGTAGATATAGAGTGTTAACCAACTCCATCCCAGATCATTTTGTGATGCAAAGGAAAAGTGAAATCAGTTTTCAATTACTGAGCTTCAATTAACTGAAAGCATATTATTAATTTATGGCAGGTCCTGCCAGACTACATGAAGGGATGGCAGAAAACAAAGAATAGAAACAATTGAACTTAAAGGTTCACCTTTTAATAGAAAACTTAATTTATTTTTTTAGTCAATTTTAAAGGACCCAGAATGGTCCATTTTTGCATCAGATTTCCATAATAATTAAACTCAAATATTACAGAAAAACAGCCTGATCACATTTCATTACAGTAAAGTCAAACAGAGTTAAGTTAAAGACAAAATTAAAACTGTTATAAAGACATGAAAAAAACTGTCTTTTGATCAAATTTTCCATTATAGTTCTGAGTTATTCAGGTGGCATAATAAAGGTCAAATACCAAAGCACCCTAATTAACACTGTAACATTTTTCTTCATGTCAATTTGGTATTCTATTTCTGAAATAGAAGGTGAGTACTTCTTTCTTTTTTCCTTTTTCTCCCAACATGATTAGTCTGAGGCTATGGCAGCAAACCTATTATGAATTGTCTGCAAATAGTTGTGCTGTCCTGAAAAGGGAGTAGGAGAAGAATTTTCTCTGAAATTTATTTCTCCGATTTCTTTTTGCTCTGGGCAGGTACTAAATTTGCTGTGACCTCTAATGGCACAAATTATGATGTTAGTTTAGCTGTGCTTGTTTTGTGATTTGGGTCAGAGTGACATTGTGTCTCAACTCCATTTTCTCTGCTTCTCTTGTTGACTGCAGTAGGTGGATAGCAACCACTCTTTTATGCACCCTGTTCACGAGATATAAAGAATTCAGCCTCTACCGAGGTCACATTAAGGGCATGTAAAATAAATTACAAAAGAAATGTTAGGAATTGTGTTGCAGCTAACGAGACAGTGAACATACTCACAACACTGACACATCAATGTCTGTTTTTACTGTCATTGTCAGAGCAATGCACTTTTCAGTAGGGGTGAAGACAAAAAGTATTAGCTACAATGATGACATGAAAGCAGTAAATGTGCAGTAGATTCTTCAGTATTGCCTGCAAGATTATAAAACATTGCTTCTAGGACTAAGTCCAAATATGACTCTGACAGGGCTAGCTATGACAAGCCATCAGAATACACAAGAAAAATTGCAACTCTCTTTCCTGACATGTAAATAAAAAGGGTTCCTGCAGAAGTACCTTCAGATCCACTAGTGCAATGTAATAAATATTTTTTTACTAATGGAAAATGCACTTATTTTACTTTAATTTGCAAGATATGAACAAAATCTTAGGAGACTATTCTTTGGCTGGGGGAAGGAAGCTTAAAAATATCAGTTCACTGCAGGACTGAAGGATTAGGAGTTATTGTTGAATATTGACTGCTTTGTGGATGAGGAATTGATTGGATGGTCACATCCAGGGCATAGTGGTCAATGTTGCAATGTCCCACTGTACATCAGTGACAAGTGGTGTCTGTCAGGGGTCAGTACTGGGACCAGAACACATGATGCCCTCCTCAGTGGCATTGGCAGTGGGATAGAGTCCAGCCTCAGCAAGTTTGCAGATGACACCAAGATGAGTGGTGCAGGTGACAAGCCTGAAGGATGGGATACCATCCAGAAGGACCTAGACAAGCTTGAGAAGGAATCTCTTGAGGTTTATCAACATATTGTTCCTGGGTTGGGGTATCCCTGGTATCAATAGGGGTTGGGGGATGAAGAGATGAAGAACAGCTCTGCGAAGAACTTGAGGATGAAAATGGAGGAGAGATTGGTCATGACTCAGCAATGTGCCCTCACAGCCCAGAAAGCCAAATGTGTCCTGGACTGTATCCAAAGCAGTCTGGCCAGGTGGATGAGGGAGGGGATTCTGCCCCTCTGCTCTGCTCTGCTCTGGTGAGATTGCCCCTTGCACTGCTGCATCCAGCTCTGGGATGGACAGAGCTCCAGTCCCCAGCACTGGAAGGATATGGATCTGTAGGTCTGAGTCCAGAGGAGGGCTGTAATAATCAGGAGGCTGAAGCACCTCTCCTACAAGGAAATGTTAAGGCAATTGGGACTGTTGAGAAGGCTTCACTATGACCTAATTGCATCCTCTCAGTACTTAAAGGGGGCCTATAAGAAAGATGGGGATAAACATTTTATCAGGGCTTGTTGTGACAGCACTAAAGGTAAATATTTTAAAATAAAAGATTTTAAAAGGTTATATATAGGGAAGTATTTTACAGAGAGGGTGGTAAAACATTGGAACAGGTTGCCCAGAGAAACAGTCAATGCCCTGTCCCTGCTCATTGCAGGGCAGTTGGAGTAGATGACTTTTAAGGTTTTCTTTCTGCCCAAACTGTTCTAGGATTCTATGATTTTTAGAATCATTCATGAATATAATTCAGAATTTTTAAAGACCATTCAAATGTACTGACTTTTATTACTGACCTTTCCATCTTCTCTTGCTATATCAAACCCTTAGAAATGTCTGTGACTTCCATAATGCCATCGTTTAATTGCACTTTTACCATTTTTTTTTTTAATCAGGAGTTTCATGTTACTCAAATTTTATGCACCTTACTGAACCATCCAGAATTTTTCAGGCTCCCCACACAGTCACTAAAAAAGATTAGTCTTATCTATAAAATTATATGGAGTAAAACCCTGGGACTGCTCTTCTTAGTAACTTCTCTTAGCTGACTGATGTAGTAAATATTTCAGATTGAGGTTTCCTCATATGTATTTATTTTTCTTCCAAGTAGTTACAATCAGGTAGATTTTGTGGGACAAAATCTTATGGTAACAATTATTACCTTTTTTGGTAGGAGTAAGGCCCCATTTCTGTCAGCTTCATAAGCAGCTCAATTCAATAAACATTGTCAGCTTTTAAAGTCTCTTGTGATGCCATCATTCCAGAATTTTTTTTTTTTTTTTTAATTTCAGTTCAAGAAAGTTTTATCTGAGAATAAGCCATTCTTTTGAAGAATTTTTTTTTTTCACATTCATAACTAGAATTAGTTCTAGAGGAGACAGGGATTCTTACTATGCCTAAAAAATTAAAAGATTATATTTTTAAAAGATGCACAACTAAAATACTTGGATGAACTTCGGTATCATATGATGTATTTCATAATATCAAATAAGTAAATCTTATACAAAACCAATACTACAGAAAACCAGGGTATTCCAATAGCACTTAATATACAATTATCAAGAAACAGTATCTTTGGACTTTTTGACTGTATAAGCAGGTGTAATTATTAATTATTTAATCTGAATCAGATATTTGGTCTTTAGACACAGATAGAATCTTTCAAAATGTCCCATTCTTATACCTGTGATACCTGCAATCTTTCTTCCAACAAATTCTTCCTTTTTTTTTTTT
>VWYO01011485.1:232395-245933 GCA_013400275.1 Rhadina sibilatrix
AAAAAAAAAAACCACCCCAAAAAAAAAAAAAAAAAAAAAAAAAAAAAAAAAAAAAAAAAAAAAAAAAAAAAAAGAAAAAATAAAACCCAACCAAAAAAACCACAACAACCTACAAAAAATCCAGTCAATTCAGACTTCCATTACATGGTTACATCAATCTGAAAATACCTATTATACATCTAAGGAGAAAATGTAAAACCAATTGAAAAAAAAACCAAAACCACTGATATGGAGACAATAAAAGTGTACAAATGAATAGAAGGGACAGTTTAGAAACTTTCTCAGGGTAATAGGATGACAGCTTTAGAGAACAAGGATATTGCAGACTATGATGGTACACAATACAACTTGCATGTGGAACAAATCCTATTTTTGTCAGACATCACTTGGATCAAAATAAGATTAAGGATGACACATATAGTCATGCAATATGTCTTTTTTAGAGGAAGATTGTGAGAATAAAACTGTGTTGTTAAGTAGATGATAGGGTCATGCCTGTTAACTCTAGTTCACATATTTTAATATTTTCATAGATACTCCAATTAACAAATATAAGAGGCATGGTCTTGTGTGAAATTTCAAGAGTGTTTCGCCTTTTGAAGGAATCAAACATATAGGCATTATATGAATCCTCAACAGAGGTGTTATTCATGAGTTTCCGAAGCATGAAACATTATAGAAATGTATGTTTAACCAATTTTTTTTTTCTTTAAAGTTAGAAGCAGGTAACAGGAGTCTGACTATCATTTTAGGGACTCATCATTTTCTTCCAAATTGCAAAGACATCAGGATTCCCTGGAGTTCTCTAAAGCCAAAAGAATTATAAAGAGTCATATCAGGCAGTAAAAGGTGTAAAGGTCACAAGCAATAATGACTGAGTTATTAAGACTGGAATAGTTAATAGGAGTATGATATTGGGGACTATTTCCAAGCAAAAGTTTCTGGCTAGATGCAAAATGTTCTTTGAAGGCTTTAAGTGAAGTTCTTTGAAGGCTCAATGAGTAATTTATTTCTATTACCCTTTTGATAGATTTGACTTTCTTTCTGGGTTTTCAGTCACAAAGTATAAAACATTCAGAGAACAAACACACAAAAATAAACCAAACAGTCCTGTGAGGTTTCCCAAACCCCACTAAAAATGTAACATTAATAAACTTTAAAGGAGGACTGAAAGAGGATAAACTAAATACTAAACTAAAAGAGGATGGATTTAGGTTGAATATTAGAAAGAAATTCTTTGCTGTGTGGGTTTTGAGGCACTGGAACAGGTTGCTCAAATGAGCTGTAGATGTCCTGTCCCTGGAAGAGTTCTAAGTCATGTTGGATGGGAGTTTGAGCAACCTGGTTTAGTGGAAGCACCCCTTCATGAGGCAGAATATATGGAACTAAATGATCTTTAATGCCCCTTCTAACCCAAATCATTCTATGAATCTGTGTTCCTCAAGAAGAATAAAATAAAAATGATGTGCCAGTAGCAGTTTCCACTAAAAGGCATTTATTCGACATTCTTTTTTTGAACAGTTGCAACGTTTTTCTGTTAATTTTAATATTATATTCAAAGACATACAACACCTTTACAATTGTTTGCCTGCAGATGAAAACCATCACATTCTTTTAAACTATGAGTTTTCCACTGACTTTCTGATGGTTCAGAAAGACTGTTTGATGCTTGTAGCATGCATATTACAGGCATTTCCCTCAATATTGAGATAATGGTAATGGAATAAGAGCACAAAGAGGATAACACAATCCAGGGTGCAGGAAGACACTACGACACTAGTTTTGGACTGATATAAGCAGGATGATGCCATTTAGAGCAACAATATTCCTGGGGACAAGAGTCCTTTCCAGACCTAGACCTGCCTCACCACTGACAACACTCAGCAAGAGCTATTTTAATAATGTAAGGATTAGAGAGTGAGAGGATGGGTGCTTCATCACCAGATGACAGTAGTCCCTTGCCCTCTTCCCTTTAACAGGGGCAGATTCATTGCCACCTTGATAACTTCTTTCAGTGTTCTGCATCTTAATTTCCATATCACTCTTCTCCATCCATCATTATTATTTGGCTTGGATATCTCTACAATGGTACCTGGCTGTTTCTACAGATAGCAAGAGTCCGTATTTAAAATTAAGACTTGCATGGCTACTAGACCTTCACCAATCCTAAAATGATGTATGTAAATTTCCACCAGCCTTCTGATATAATTTCATATACATGTAAAGGTATTTGCAAAAATGTAACACATACCTAAACACACTGAGGCAGAAAACTACATTAAGAAACATATATTATTAACCATATCTGTTTCTTCTGTTTAAATAGAGATTACTGATTCTGAGGATAATGGAATAAGTCCTTGAATCATTTGTTGTCTGGTAAATCAAATATATTGAATAAATTTCAAACTGTGCTGATCTCTAAATCAGACAACAGTTGACAGATACAGCTATTGTAAAAGAAAAAGACATCTGTTAAAAATTATTCTGATTATTGTACTTTTTTTATTGTTATAAACGGTACTGAAACTGTAGTATAATTCTAATATAACTGTAATATAATTTTTTTTCAAAGGAAATAAATTAATATAGTACCCCTATGGACAGATTAAGAATGAAGTTTAAATCCAATTATTTTCTTTATCTTACAGTCATTACCTTATAAAGAAACTGCAAATAAATTAGTCTGAGTGAGATTGAAAACATTACTGAAATATACTTGAGTAATTCCATATAGAATTCTATAGGGAAACTATTTTAAGGGGGGAAATGATTAATTTTGTAGTTTTTAAGAAATAAAACCTAACAGATTTGGGCTTTGGACAGAGGTTTCTGCTCTACAGAAAAATAGAATTTATAAATAGTCAGAATCCAAATGAACCAAGCAAGTATAAGATTGTATCAGAGGTTCTAGTGATATATTTGTTAATGTAATTTTCAGCAATAAATTGTATTTAAAAAGATAATGAATATATAAAGAAAATTCATTGAAAACACTTTTTCGAAGTGTAAAAATGTTTTTGAAAAACTCACCTCCCTGATTTAAAAAAAATTACATGAAACTTTGTTAGCTATGTTACAGTGCACACTTTCTGATGTTTATTCATTAAAAGCGGGGGGAAAGCATTACAGACAATTATAAGAAGGGTGATATTTTAATAAAAACAGTATTATACATACTTCAATATAAATATGGTTATCTACTTGTCCTAGGATGTTTTCCTGACTTGACATCAATGGCATCCACTTATTCCACTATTATATCTCATCCAACAATACAAATTTTGATGTGTGTTTTGTTTTGGCTTTTTTGTGTGGGATTTTTTGGGTTTATTTTTTACTGATTTAAAGTCTTGCCAGCTACACCAAATATATCTTGATTCCTTAGGATCATACATAATGTAAGTATGTGTTGTATGGAACTGAATTTGAAAATTAAGTATACTGAAATTACATCTGGACTAACAGTTAAGAACAGTTAATAATTTTAAGCTTTTCAGTGTCCTCTATTTTTTCTTTTAGAGATTGAGTATGAAAGACTGTTGTCTCAGTTTAAGATCGAGGTAGCATAGAATTTTGTATTCATTCAGAAATGTAGACTTTTAAAAAGATTATTTATGCTCTTTTTACATGATCATATCATAAAAAACCAAAGAATTAGGGTTTTTAGAACGGTGCCTATGTTTCTAATCTTTGTTATATCATTTTGCATTTGCCGTTTAGTAATAGCAGAAGAAAACAAATATGAGTAATGAATTATCAGGAGAGATGTGACAAATCTGTAATATTACAATTCAAAATTAGTTAACTCTATCCTGTCTCACCACTGAATAACACATCCTGCTGCAAAACCAGTGAAATGCTGGGGACACACTTGGAAAGACAACAGTAGAAAGTGCATATTTTGGGATAACAATAATCCAAACTGAACATATCTCCCTCATTATTTAGGGTATTTCCATAGATATTCCACATGAGAATACTTCTAAACAGAGAGATGAGGAAAAGAAGCCACATTTTTCTGGATTAGTCTTGTAGATAATTACAGACACAAATAGTTTTTAAGTATATATAGGTTGTGATGTTATCTTTAGAAATACACAACCACTGCCTCTTCAATAATGGTAGCTACAATTCTGTTTCTTTAGGAGAAGAATAAATTATGATAACATATAATAATTATGATCACTATTCAATTTAAAAAGCCTGTTTCTGTGGGAAAAAAATAATAAGTACAGTGGATGACAGGAAACAGTAGATAAAGCTAAGAATAAAACCAGTAAAAATGGGGAGAATAGCAGTGTTATTAAAGTACACAATCAGTTACAATGCCAGCTAAAGCACTGAATGATCAATCTTTAAAAATCATTTTGAAAAGGAATTTCTACATACAATCCTTTAGAGTTCTAGGTAATGGGAAATAAATCCCTCTTGGATTTTATCCTTAGTCTTTAGATTTTAACCAGGTAGATTTTCATTTATTAAACCTACTTCTTTTTTTTAAAAATGCTTAGCATTATCAAACCTTATTGTTCATCTCTGAAATTTGTGTATTTTCATAGGAGAATGGAAAAAATTCCAAGCCATATGGAGAGCTTCAGTATATTTGAATTTTAATTAATTCATACTCCCAACTGTCAGTTTTAAAAGTGAACCACTTAGAGGTTTAAATTCCACTTCTTGGAATTTAAAGCTAGACACCACTTTAATGATGCTTTGAAAAATTCAGGTAACATTCTGACACACTAATTTAACTGTCTGCCAAAGCCAATCATGAACAGTTTCCAAATGACAACACAGTCTAAGTTGTATTTTTTTTTTCCTTTTTTTTCCCCTTTCCTTATTTAAATTTTCATCCAGCTGCTTGGACAGATTTGACGCATTATGCATGATGTAGAATTGTTACTAGAACAGAAGAAAAACAGGAATGCCCTAAGCACTGATAGGCTAAAACCCATCCTTTCACAGCTTGGGATAAATCAAAACATGTCATTATCAGCTAACCTGATTATAACAGTATGATTCCTCACAAAAGTCTTCCACAGGTTAATATCTTCTCTTAGATAAATATTGTTGACAGGATCCAGAGTTCTCCATGCTTCTTACTTAGCATTTACCATGTATAACATGCCTGAAAAAGCCTTGAAAGCTCTCTGAGTATATTTTGAAAAAGGCAAGTTCGACTTTCTGCTTTTTGAGAGCACTGTAAATCCTGACATTCCTTCTGATTACCCAATCTATTGTATCTATCCATATGCCTTTCCGAAGAGTTTTAGTGTAACCTCAACGTCAGCACAATATGCATACCAACAATACTGGATTCCAAAGCCTGAATCACCTAAAATGTTTTCTCTACTGTTCATTCATGAAATAACAATTAGCTACTAGAAACACAAGTTTCACTGACAGTCTTTAAAAATCCACATCAAAATTCTGGCAGTGAGTAGCACCATAGCAAGTTAAAAATGTAGAAAAGTAAGTTTCTGGCAACATGTTGTACGAGAGAAGCAACACTCCTGTTTTACAGAGGAGATGGAACCATGGAAGCCAGCAAAAATTATCCAACATACATTTCCCTTTGAAGGAGTCAGATGTTTCCAAAGGACCAAGTTGGACTGGAATAAATTCAAGCAGACTTTCAAAAAGTTGGCCTTATATAAAAAGCTCATTATGCTTTCCTGAGTGAAGAAAATGACATCAGTATTTAATCAGCCTAATGTTCTTTAAATCAAGACAATTATTTAATGTATACTACTGTCACTACTTTAAAAGGTGCTTTATAGTAGTGTATTCATACATAAGTTCTTCTATAATCTTTCTTAGATACTAATCACAGACAGCAATCAGTAAGAGTAGGACAAGAGAAAAGGGAAAATAAAAAAGAAGAAACAGCTACCATTAATACCAATAGTAGCAGACTAACTTCTGTAGATAAAACATTTCTTAAATATGAAATTTTGGGGGAGTCTAGTGGTGTGCTTTCTATTTTGATAGGATTGGTGTGTCTATGTCTGTGAAATGGTTTATCCCCTGTACCCCAGTGTCATCTATACTTGGTTGTACCCTGTTGTTCCCTCCCCTCAGTTATGTCAATCTCCTGTTCCCCTCCTCTGTGACCTGCCTCTCATGTCAGGGCCCTTCCTTGTTAATAGAAAGGTCTACAAAGGCATCAAATGATAGGACAAGGCCAGAGGAAGTCCTTCCCTCCTATATGGGACTGGTTTCTAGGGGTGTCCTTCATCCCACAAGCCACTCCCTGGTTTTATCCTGTTGGTGGACTCTTTGTTCCTTCCCTTCTCCCCGCCTCCTTATAAAAGTTACTGTATTTTGGTATTCAGGGCTCTGCTGAGGCAGATTCCCCGAGATGAGGAAGCCCCTGTTGGGGCTCCAGTAAACTTGAGTGGCAAGCCCTCAACAGAGTCCTCCTTCTCCCTCGCTGTTGTCACTGACACATCTGTGCCGTGGTTCGGATGCTGTTCGGAACCCGCCGGCTCGGCTCGATCTGCATGACAGACTGAGCTGTACCAAGTGCCATCCGTGGTCCCAGGGTTAGCCCGGGCTGGCAGAGAGCACACTCTGAAGCAAGCACTGCGACAGGGGAGGAATATCTTACATATCTATATAACATCTATTTGCAACTTTCTTCAAATGCCACATTAAATACAGGGGGGACACATAAATACAAAAACAATTTGAGAAGAAAAAGCATGGAATTAGGTATGTATGTGAAGGCAGAAAAATCTTTCTTTCTATTGAAATTGTGTAGGAGAAATTCTGGTCCAGTTTCTAAATCTGTGGATGATTTTGAGCATATCTCCTTACTGAATTAAAACTTCCTCTGTTTCAACACTCTGAGTTGCTTGGATGTGGGAGAGATGGACAATGTCAGCTCAGCATACCGGTCACATCAGTAGTCCCTGCCTGTCCTTAGCACAGAGAATGAGCTCCAGGGGTTCCGTAATGCACATGCAGACAAGTCAGGATGTTGGTGCCCCTCTAAAGCAGGTGTTGATTAAGCAAGTTCATAGTAACTTGAATTAAAAAGCAGTAGAGCTGCACAGAATACAGAAAAATGTGTATGCTGTAAAATGTGCAATTCAAGAACTAGAAAGTTGGAAGAAGCAAGAAATACATCTGGCAAAAGCAAAAAAAGGAAAGGAACCAGGCCTGGAACAAGCAGATCTTCCTCTAGTCTTTTGAGGATACAAGAGGTATAAAAACCCAACCAACCAAAAAAACCTTAAGAAAAAGGAAAAAAAAAAAAAAACAACAAAAAAAAAAAAAAAAAAAAAAAAAAAAAAAAAAAAAAAAAAAAAAAAAAAAAAAAACAACCACCAAAAAATACACTCCCCAAAAACAAACTAAGCAAAAAACCCAACCAAACAAAAACCATACACTGACTGAGGGAAGAAAATTAAGGAAATTCATGTGCATTTTGTTTCCTGCTCTCGGGCCTGATGACCTCAAACTTAATGGCTAAGACCAGTCAGGACCAAAGACAACAGTCAGCATCAGCCCTGGTGAGCTTAGTAATGGTCAAAACAAGATAGTTAAGGACTGATTCTCTGGGTGTTGAACGATGGATGGTCCTTAAAAACAAACTGCTGCCCATGTGTACCCTTAATTAACATCAATCCTGTAAAGCACTGTTTTAACTTGTTTGATTTGTCAGTCTTCCAGTCACCCTCATCAAGGAAATCCCTAATTCTCTGATGTGTATATATACATATACACATACAGAAACATTATATGTATTTATATATATGTAAACACATGCATTCAGTTGCAAGGCACACCACATATTTAAGTCCTGAAAACACTCCACACTTCTGTCACAGTGTTGTTATTTGCTCAAAAACCTTCTGAGGATATAGCTACAGATATATTCACGCTTGTTTTGTTTCCTGCTGAGATTCTGGTTTATGACGTGCAGATGACTGTTTATTCAGAATGAGCTGAAATATGAATATCTTTTAGTCGCCAATTGTGCAGTTGTTAAATATGGCTGGCCATGACTTGACATTTAGGCATTTTATATTGACATTAAATTTTAAATCAAATGAAATAAGGGTGTAATAAGGTGTTACAGAAGATTTAAAGAGAATCTTAAAGGAAAATCTTATGGAAATATTCATTATTTCTTTTTTCTCCTCCACTCCTTTCTAAATAGTCAAGGGATAAGGCATTTTACCCCATATATTTGATAAGCCCTATTTCTAAATTAACCTATTTAAAATAGTCCAGTGAGGATATATACATTTACACATTCCACGTCCTTTAATAGGATGTGGAACAGAATTTTAGAATGTCATAATTCAGGAGTGTTAGGAGGAGACCACTGATGCTGGTTACTGAAGCATGTTGCAATTACAAATTAAGAAAACATTAATTAAACAAGTTTTCACTTTGTATCCTTTGCATAGAATACATGCTTCAGGAACAAATATTGAGAAAATAATCTGGAAAGAATACAACTTGTCACCAAGAGGTGACTGAAAAAAAAATAAGGGGAGTAGGGGAAAACTGAAGACATGAAATATTTTCAAATATTTTCTGAAAAAAAATAAACAAATATGTAGAAAACCACTTAACATAATGCATGAAAGCTTTACATATAACATGCCAAATTAATCTGTTAGATCTCTTGAATTAAGCATTGCCTGAAAAAACCAAATTTTTATCAGTGAACCATGGTAGAGCATAAAGCTGTCAGTGGTCAAAGCCTGAACTTAGAGAATCAATGCTAGTTTCTGAAAATACCTTTTTTGTCAGCACCAGATAAACTAGAAGATAAACTCTTCTAGATTATTTACTCCACTCATATCCAAAGAAGCGCTCAGGGTCCAGTCTTTAGCATTGTTGGACCATTTCATTCTACATACATATTTATATGGTTATACGGTATTATAAGAGCATTTTTTGGTTTGTACATCTTCATCCCTAATCAGATATAGTTATTTTGTTTATTGGTCTATCATAGCAGCATAGCAGCATTAAATATAAAACTCCATGTTACTTCACTAGTAACAATTAAATGTATTTAGACTTTGTGTTGTACATTCCTGCCTTTGCTTGGGCCTTTGTTGGGGAAAAAGCCAAGCCACAAAATTGACTGGGACTGAAGTGAAAAAAAAAGGAAAAAAAGCCACTACAATAATTTTAAAATCACTTTTCTTGTTAACACAAAACCCTTCAGTTATGAAGCTCTGGAGTTCAAAATTACAGAAAAGCACTGAACATAGTACGAGGTATAGGATGACCATAAATTAGCGTTCTGATGCAGTTGCAAAGAAGACAAAATCCTAATATCAGGATAATTATTGTCATCATAGAGCGAGAATCACTAAGTGCAGGAGGTCTTAGAGAGTTTTATTTGGAATGTCAGGTCCAACTGTAGGTATGCATGTCCATCGAAGATAAATATGGAAAATGGAAATCTTATCCTGTAAGTGAAGACCAGAAAAACAGGACTGTTTTCACCCGGAGAAACAAAAGGTGACAGGGAAGAATTACTACACAGAAATATGGCTGAAATAGGTCTAAGCACGGAAAGGGTATGTACCCTCTAACCTAGAAAGGCAGGAGTGAATGACATGCAGAAAGCTGAGTGCTCTTTGGAGCTTGCTAAGTTTAAGAAGTGGGCTATATGACATATTGCTGGAAAACTGAAATCTTAATATCATTTCCACTTCATATGCGCTAACAATCCCTATTCTGAACTGCCAGAGAGAAAGTGGAATACTAATTTTAAAAGAAATAAAAATCATAAGCTGTCTTCTGTAAGTGGCATGTAAAGGCTTAGAAAGACTGACTAACTTAAGATTATAGATGAGTTAAATCTATTTTGATCACAGAAGACCACATATTAAATATTTGCTTAATATTTAATAACTGAGAACTTTCCTGACCTTTACATCAAAATGTCTGCTAAGCAGTCCCAGTGGTACCCAAAAAATACATAATTTTGCAGAACAGCTTTTCAGCCACTCCTTGCAGGTCAGGGGTAAGAAAATTTGGGATATTTCTTTCACTCAGTATAACAATACCTATGTGCTGAATTCAGATATATATCCTTAAAAGAAAGGAAAAAAAGGAATCAGGACCTGAATAAGCTCAAATATTCCCCCCTCCCCTTTTTTTTTTTTTTTTTTTGATATCTAATGATGTCAAAGCACAATAAATTAGCATAGCTCTATATGTGCTTTCATAAATCTAAGAAAGTGTAAAACATTCCAATTCTTTACAACTCTTCTAAATATTTTCTCTAATCTTCATCTGAATACATATTCTGAATTAATTATGCCTGGACTTCAGACCCTAAATTATTTATGAAATACATTTTTGCAATTGAAAAGAATTTATTTTTTTCTCACCTGTTTTTGTGGTATTTTTGTATTGCTAGATTATTACATTTTCAGTACTAATTTCTTACAATTAAAATGCATATTTGAGTATTTTTTTTCCTACTGTGCTCCACTAACTACTAAAGATTTGAATACTTGCCCTAAATGCTTCTCAAGACATGAGAAGTAGATTTATACCCTAAATGATTTATAATTTATCAGAGAAATGACACATCTTGCTTATGTGAACTTTAAGATTTGTATTACTCATATCGAATAAATTAAAAGTGTGTTAAATCACTGTCATTCTTTAAAAATATACAATGTTTTTTTTCTTCTGGTATTTTTGACAGATAAATATGCACTTCTCTGCTGATGTTGTATTTGAAAGAATTAATGGAAGGCAAGTATGTTTAAAATATTTTGATATTCCTTGCTATCTACAGTAAAAAATATATATCTAAAATCTACGGATTATACTTAAAACTAAAAATATTTTCAAACAACTTTGGGTGTAACTATTTTTAATTCCATGTAAACAAAACTTTAAGTAGTTTGGTAGCATTTGTCTAGAAATTTTAATTAAGAAAGAGCAAATGGTTCATTTGATGTTCAAACCTGCTTTCCATCATTAATGGAGAGGTGAATAGCTATGCATGCATTATCAAAGAATATAAAAGAATATAAAAATTTTATGAGGTATTAACTGAAAAGAATGTGTCATTTTGATGACTTCTTTTCCAATTAGAGGTAGAGATCAAATTAGCCTACTTTTAATCTGAGGTCAAATAAAAAAAAAAAAAAAAAAGGAGAAACATAATCTGTTTTCCAAGACATAAAGCCAGTAAGGAGCTTCAGGTGCAAACCTAAGTGAAGGGAGAGGCATGTTTCCAACAAAGGAATCTAACAAATTAATCAAGGGATAGCCAAGGCAGATTTAAACAATTATGTTAACTTTTCTGTTAGAATCCTGAATTTGGTAGTAACTGCCACAAACTTTTCTACTGCTGTAGACTTTAAAATAAGTCTAGATATTTACACTTCAAATATGCTCAACTTCAAGAAGTTAGTATTTGACATTTCTATATCAAGCATTATATGAGAGGTAAAATCAGATCACTGATATTGTTCTTTCTGACTTCATAAGCTGCAAATCCCTTGCCTGGGCACAGAAAGCATCCCGGGCAAGAGAACATTCTTCCTTTTGCAGAGATGTTCTGCCATCACTCTGATAGATTCTTAATCCATGGCAGCTCTCCATTTGTATCTAAGGCACTTTCACTGTCAAGATTTTGATTTTTGCTAATTAGTCATGTGATTAGGAGGCCACAATTCAATACTATCAGCAAAGAGTGTTTTCGGTTTATGATTTTTCTCATTTTTCTCAGTTCTCTTCATTGTCCTCTTCATGCATCCTGACAAGCTGCATGGATCACACAGTAATGGCACTGCAGAGCCCACTTTTACCAGCAATAGGGAATTTTCAGCACATTTTGCTAGATTGTTGTTTACTGAATAGCTCCAACATTACACTTTGTCAGCACATTACATATCTGGGGGTGTATCATGACTATAAATCCTGAGGAAAAATTTTGTTGCTGAGGACACTAACATGTACCAGGGAACGTAGATTTCAAATGGCAGCTGAGAAAGGCCACATTTCCTTTCACTGCTTGAAGTCCAAGTTTTCCCAGTGAAGCATGGGTATTAAGCAAGACAAAATATTTTTGGCATGGCTACCTTCCATGCACACGTTTGCTTATGTAAAATCATTAAACTCTAACTAGTTGTGTGACTTATTAAAAGATTGCAGACAAATATACTTCACAGAATGTCTGCTTTGGGGAATGCATGTATTAAATAATTTAAAAAAATGTTGCTATGTTATTAACAACTCTTTGGGAGAGAATTCTTTGCTACAAAAGTCACAATCAATGTTCATAAACTCTTGATCCAGTTCTAAAATAAAATCCATGCTGAATGCTCATTAGTTTTAATAGATTTTGACTAAATTAGTAATGCAAAATAAAATTTTAACTCGAGAAATATTATCTTTTCAAGAAACCTAAGATCCCTCAGTGACTAATTTATTTTTGCTATGTTGCTGTAATTATAATAAAATTTTAAAAATTCCTCTGGCACAGGTACCTGAAAAACTTTTATGATTTTGAATGGGTTTGCACAAACAAGTTTTGTAAAAAAAAATATTGTTCCAGACTAACAGAAAATCTGACTGTTTTGTTATTTTCCTGAGCTCTATTTCATCCAATTGTCTGCATCATTTTAACTGTTTAAGATTTGGATTGTTTCAAAACCAATTTCTGCTTAAGGAATTGGGATCTATTTCTGCTATACCAGACATCAATGTCACAGTGCAACTGTCTCAATGCAGTATTTTCCTCCAATTCAGCTGTTAGTCAGAAGGAAACACAACTGACTAAATATTGTTTTTTTATTCCTCTCATCTTTAAATTTTTCTACTCTATACTGATGTGAAACATCGACTAACATTAATTTCATTACTGGCTCTTTTATGTTCTTTTCCTGGTGGAATGGGGAGCTCTTAAATGACTTTTTTTTTCCCCCCATGGAAATGCTGACTATCATCAAATCACCCACTAATTTTCTTAGTAAACATATTTGCTTAATTTTTAAAGACTGAATTATTAGACAAATTTTCTAAATCTTTAGCTGTTTTCATGAATTTTCCATAGTGAAATTATTTAAGACAGAAAAATTACATGAATCTCAAATGCAAAAAGTTGCTATTCCCTCCATTTCATCCATTGGATAATGGACTAGGTCTAGCTAGGACTGTTCTCCCTGTAAAAGTACATATTTTACAGCTGATGACTTCTCTACCAAAAATGCTGCCCACATTTAATGACAGAATTTCTACTTTTCTGGAGTGGAAAACCAAATATGCTCTTCATAAAACTACAAGAGTTATAAAAGAAAAAGCTTAAGCAGTAATTTTCCCAGCAGTAGCTCAAAAACTTGAGTCTTGTTTTGGTTTTTATTTATTGTTTGGCCATGGTTTGGTATTTGGTGGTTTTTTGTTTTTTTAGTTTAGGGTTATTTTTTCCCATAAAATGTAATGTATGACACCCTGTTCCTCTGAGATTCCAGCCCCACTGAAGCCAGTGTAATTTCCTTGATTTTTTTTTTTTTTTGTTAAGGGAAAGCCACATCTGA